>JACDJE010000010.1:2035865-2163379 GCA_016647715.1 Pavo muticus | reverse complement strand
GGGGGGCAGACCCTCCGTTTTAAATTAAGACTGAGATGCAATTAATTTTTTTTAAGATTACTTTCATAATGCATTCTTGGTCCTTGTAGGAAGGAGTACAAATAGTCTGCTGCTTTATTGTCTAATTAGTCACTGTTGCATGTAATCAAGGCCTCTCTGAAAGTGTTTCACTCTCCTGTATTCACCAGGAGCAACTGCCACAGAGCACACAGAGCGTACCTGCAGCAGGGGCTCCCAGCGGCTGCAATTTGTTTTCTCTTACTTGTTAGGAACGTAATGATTAACTATGAACTCCTGAACTGACTGTGTCATAACAGCTTCTCTCTCTCTAAAGGCACACTTAATTACCCAGTGCCCTCTGCTCGTCACATCACCTTGTTTTCCATATGCAAAACTATCTGTTGATTCAACACACCGTTTGCACGCAGAGAAGCTGGGCACTTACAGATGTGCCTCCTGCATGGGGATGAGCCCATTTCCACACAAACTGACCAACCCTGAGGCAGTCGAGGGCACTCAGAAAACCACAGGGTTAAGTTTAAAATCCTAAATCTAAAAACACAGCTACACTAAGAGGGAAAATGGCAAATACCAAACATATCCAGATAGCTATTGCTCGCCAATCCATCGCTTCTGCAGCAACATTTAGTTGCTTTGTTGCAAATAAATGTAATTAACAGTGGCAGAAGTAAAAAAATTAAAAGCTGAAATGCTACAAAAAGGAGATAAATTATAGTAAAGTTCTTCTCGAATATCTGATTGCAAGGATATTGAGGTGGCACAGATGAACATAAGGTTACAGAATGTTGTGCTTAACGGGAAGAAGTAAAAAGATGTGCTTTTGTTACCACAGAATTATTTTCAGTTATTTCTATGATGGAAATGTTCTATGCTCTTACATCTTCATTGCATGTTGCCTCAGGCCTATCAGAGAGATGTGTCCTTGTCTCCCATCCTGCACAGCCTTGGGATCCAGTAAAGGCACTCAGTGCCCAGGACTGCTCCCTTACCAAGCATCCGGCAGAAGCCATGTTGGAGAGTCTGAATTTCATTGGAACAAAATAGCATCACACACTACGTTTAATCAGTCCTTTAAAAATCCAGTAATCGTGTACTGAGTTATTGTGCCCATCCAGAAATTCACAGACGTCACCCTCCATGCCTGCAGCCCTCACAAATGTGAACCCCCTCTTGCAGGAAAGGGCAGTTCTGCACGCAGGGCCAAAAGAGCACAAAGAATGCAGGCAAGCATCAACGTTATTGCTGCATTTGGTGCAGCTGTGGATTCACTGTCAAAGGACATGCAAGAAATAAGCCAAAGTTTAAGTCCACTAGAAATATCAAACATTCCTCATACAGAAGGATGCTGTGCTCAGATTACCTTGCCACATGTGGACTGCACTTTAATTCCTGTAAGGAAGCACATTTCAGAATGATACCTTCAGAGGAATGGAGCAGTGGGTGCCCCTGTTCATTGCAAGGGGGTGGGACCAGGCGGCCTTTAAGGTCTCTTCCAACCCAAAGCATTCTATGCTGTATGATTATTTCCACTCAGATATTACAGGCTCAAGGTCACAGCTCCCGATCATAGCCAAACCCCAAACTCCTACAGTTAATCCTAATTCAGCATTTTAGATATCTAGTGCAAAAAAAAAAGTCTCCGTTTAAGCTGTTGGTAAATCTCTTACTAATTTTACTCAGGGACTTGCAGGCAGAGATCAAGCAGACAAGTAGCTGAAAGCTGAGGGTGTTGTGCCCTGGTGCTCTGATAGCAGAGCTTTATTTACAAGTGCAGCATTACACGGGATAACCTTTGCCTGCTGGACACAGACAGTATCACCCGTTAGCCCTGTTTGCTGAAAGCCTGCCACAAGCACACCACCCCCCAAAACCTGAGGCACGCTTTTCCAGACCTTTTACTTCACAAATGCTTCAAAGGAAAACAGATTAACGTGAGGATGGAATGAAGAAGGCGCACAGCGCGGGCCGTGCTGCCATCCCCGGGCAGCCATCAGCGATGGGCTCACTTCCACCAGGAAGTAAGGCAGGCCTGAACGTGCTGGACCAAAGAAACCTCACCAGACAAAGGAAAAACAAATCAAAAGCACCATTATAAGACACAGATGCTCTAAGGAAAACAGCTTCACAAGATTTACTGGTTTGTCACAAAGCCGGACATCTGTGGAAAAGACATCAGCAGGAGCCCCAGGTAAGGCCCAGCCCTGTTACTGTTGCCACAGCCCTCGGTGCCACACGAAGGTGACCCAGTTCTGACCATGCTCCATCCTACTGCCAGCACACCGGGACCACAGCCCCGCACACAGGCAGCAGCCCCAGCCAGCTGGATGGAAGGTGTCAGCAACTCACAGTCCAGCACAGCACCAAAGCTATACTCTGTAATACGTCAGGGATGCAAACAGCAACTTAACACCAAACTGAAAATAAATAATTTCACCCGCTGACTTTTCCCTGGCAGTTCAATCATACACGACACACCTCCTCTTTCCAGCACTGCCGACGCTCCTGCGCTGTGAAATTTCCCTCTGTTAGCAAGCAGGGCAACAGGACTTGGCCCAGACAGTTTTCTGCTAGGAAAGTAATGATCACAAGCATTTCAGTCTCCCTATACACTTAATATGAAAAAACTGAAGTGGTATTGAGCACCTCTCAGCTGCACAGTAAAATGATTCTGTGTTGATTTTTTTTGTTTCTTTTCTTCCATTACTCCAATACAAAAAGCTCAGTAGCGCAGTGTCATTAAAATTCAAACCCCACTTGATTAGCTTTTGTATCTTATAGTCTTTAACAGACTGCATTTCAAAGCGCACCACAAAGTCTCACGTCATTAGCACAACATGTAAACATCTTTAATTTGGTAAATAAAAATGCAGTAAATTGAGGCTGTGCAATCTTGTGCGGGCTGAGTTCTAAGAAAACAAGCAGTCCTTGGCCATTAGTTCTGTTTAAGTGTAACACTAAAGATTCCTGAATTAAACATTCACTAATCATATAATGCAAGCGAAATGGAATCCTTTCTAACTTGCAAACAGAAAATGGCAGGAAAAAATAGAAGTGTTGTGTACGTGGTGGTTTATTTTGCTTTGCTTTTGATTCGATACCAAAAGTTTCGTGGATGAGAATGGAAAGCTTCCCAGCTACAGTTCCAAGACTTTCACCCTCTTTTCTGACCTTTTCTCAGACATGTTCCAGTATAATCTGTAATCTCTCCAGTCGGAAGAGGAAACAGCAGCGCCCTGGTGAGAAATGCTGCCTTGTGACCTGACTAGAGAGCCCTGCGGAAGCAATGCTGGTGTGCAGAAGTCATTTGGAAGAGTCTGACAGACAAACCCAACAGTGTCCAGAGAAGCACACTCAGTTCCACGAGCACCAATTGCTGCCAAGATGGGTTTCTCCTCTACTGTTTTGTTTCATGCTGTCAAGCAAGTTTATCTTGATCTGTAAAACGTTACCCATTCTCCAAGAAAAAGTCAGGAAACTCAAACTATTTTACTTATCAATCTAACTATATTAAAGTTACATTGCCATTTCCTTGAATTGTAAACTACCAAAATTAGCTTCATTTCACACCCATACCCTCAGTACTTCACATACAATCAAGCCCATTAAAGACAGAATACTACACATCAGCCACAGCACGTATGCACACAGCATTTAGCTACTTGGAGCAATTTTTTCTCTCAGCTGAACTGGTGCAAGTCCAAAACCTATCACTAACTTGATTCCATTCAAACTGATGGGAGAAAATAACGCAGGCATTTGTTTTCATATCACTGAAAGCTGCTTGATATTGAACCTTTTGAAACACAGCTGCACTAAATCTCACGATGACTCTAAGAAAGCCAAACTTGCTGTCTTTCTGCATCCAGGCAAGGCACGTGATGGTGACAGATGAGCTCGTAAGTGAGAATACTCTGCCAAGGCATGCATGCACCAGTCCAAGTGTCTCAGCCACAGATGAGACTGTGTCCTCTGCCCTCTCATCCAACCTCCCTGAGTTGCATCTCTTCCAACTCCTCGTCAGCATCTTCCTCTCAAAACTGGAACATCTCTCCATAATATTTCTTTCTTCCGTCTGAAGTTTCTTTCTTCTTCACCTTCTGCTTCAAAAACTTTGCCCTTCAGTTATAGTCTCCCCTCTAGATGAGACCATTATTTCCCCCATTATCTCTCCCTGTCCAAAAGGTAGGACGGAATAGTTCTAACCTTAAGCAAGCTCTACCTGGGATTTGAACTTGTCATTTACTTCTACAGTTAATGACATACAGCTGGACATGTTTCTTTCCTCCACCTGTGTTATTTCTTTTCCTGCACAGAAATTACACGTGTGGTTTGGAAGAACCAAGGAGGAGAGGAAGCCACCTGTACCAGAGCAGTGACAGTGCCCCAGGCCCATGGCACCTCTTCCCAGCAGCTGTGAGGACATCCACATTCTGAGCTGCCTTGTGTAAAAAATGCAAACTTGAAACAAATGGCTGCTTCTTCCCTTGCTATTTCCCCTCCTCATTTTGCACTTTGCTACGCTAATGTTGCTCAAAAACCTGCTTGGTAAAGCTGCCTTGAAGCATTTCATTAGAAAACAACCCCTCTACCACACATACAATTCTGGCCTCATAATCACCCCTCAGGATTTATTTAACTAAAAATATTGTTGGTGCTAAGTTCAAGACCATTTATGGGCAAAACTCTCCCTGAAGTAAAAACAGCAAAACTTGATTGCCAGCTGGCAATCAGGCCAGTTGGCTCCAGGCTTTGCATTGCCATAAAGCAGGCTGCAGCAGTAACACCTCGGCTGGTTTGCTCCAGATGCTGGTTACCAGCAAAATGAGCCAAAGTGGCCTTTCTGCTCTTAAGTCATCTCCAGTAAATGCCAGCCACAGGCAGGGAGGGGTCCGGACAGTTGCCATGCTGGTTGTAGCAGGCCTTGCGCCTTCAGCTCCGCACAGATTAATGGACTGCAAGATTGGCCTCTTCTAAGCTCTTCTTCTACGCTATGGAGTATTTTGCAAATCTTTCCTGCACCAGAAGCCATGTAGTTGTAGCCACCCCAGGACTCCTCCTCCTCACCATGCCTATCAGTCAGAACTCCATCAACACAGTTATGAATACAAAGACTTCTTTCAGGGGTGACTCTGAGGCAATTCAGAATAGTGAACTTTGGAAAAGTTGGGTCTCTCAGACTTCTCTACCAAACGATACAGAATAAAACTATCTTTACAAATGCAGCTTTCTATGACTGGGACAGCACAGCCAGAAAACCTGGTTGGTTTGTGTTAGAAAACCACATTTGAGTAGTCCAGAAATTTCTGAAGGACGCTTCTCCATGCAGCTGTGTTGGGTGAGGGAATGTTAAATAGAAGGCCTTTACCCAAACTTAATTTATCAGAATGCAGTACCTACAATAAACTACATCTTAATACACCTGTGGCTCACTTTTTTTTCTTTACACCTTGTTACCTATGCTGCATTTTCCTTTGCTCTGGCTGCAACAATCAGCACTGATATTTTAATGTCTGAATTCAATCCAGGTTCAATACACAGTATTTATGCCAAGTTATGTGAAAAAATAAAAACGTGCCCTGAGAACCTCTGCATATGAGAACTTGATAATAATATCCATGGATAATTATAATAAATGGCTTGTCTGAAACACCCATAGAATAGGAACTGAAGCAAGCCATAGCAATCTCTCTCCCTCTTCCACCCACCACACACCCTCAGCAGCTCTGCTCTTTTACCCATGACCGTTCAGGATGTTTTCTGGCTCCGTGACAGCATCGTGACTCAGGTCATGAGAAGTGTCAAAGATGCATTTCCTCGAGATGGGAAAAAGCAACTGATTTTAACAGCCCACAAAGACTAAGCAAAAAGAATAAGCCAAATCAGCATATTTAAGGGTAAAGATAAACCTTTTAAAAGATACAAGTATATTTTATTTCCAATCTTAATGCTTACGTTTCCTTCCATAAAGTGTTTACATTTTTCAGACTCCTAAAAATGCACAGTTGATTTAAATGCCTTACTTAAGAATAATAAACTCAAAGACAACAAGAGCAGCATCCATTACTGCTTAATCAATCACTGATCATATACACAGGCAATCTGATCCAGGCTGCATGCACGGGGGATCTGCCCCAGGTTCCCCTCCAGCAGCAGTGGCCGTACCCAGGAGCAGCCTGCAAAACCCCACCAAAAGGGCTGTCTTTCTTACTCATGGTGTATGAGAAGGAAATACACCAGCCTGCCTATAATGCACCTGGTTAACTGGTGAGATAGAATCAAACAAGATAATTTTATTAAATCATTCTCAGAGAAACACTTAAAAATCTGGCTACCACTTCTCCTTGGATTCCCTCACAACGTTGTCTCCAACAACACTTGACCCTATAGAAATGTTCTTCAGTTTGACGCTACCAAGACTGAAATCATCCATTCTGACAGAACTTCAGTGGGATGCTCACATCTGTGGTAATCCAACTCCCCTCTCCTTTCACCTCTTGATCCATCTTTGACATCGCAGTCTCCTGTGTACCACCTATTACTTCCCTCTGCTTGACTACCCACAATCTTTCTGAGACAGTTTGCTTTGACCACTGCTTCAGCATTTGCTGTGCTAAATCACTCAGTCATATATTTTTACACTTCATATCTCAAGAACTTCAATTCCCTTCTGATGTCAGTCTCCTTCAACTTTCAGTTTATCTGGAATACTTGCAACTACTTTTCCAGATGCACAGCTGCCCATCTAGTTGACCAAGGGAAGCAGGTTGATGTAACCTTTTTGGATTTCAGCAAAGCTCTCAATACCATTTCTCACAACATCCTTGGCAAAATGTAGTGTGATGGGTGAACATCTGATAGGTTGGGCTCGAAGTGTTATAGCCAGGTTCCATTTCACTCATGGGGTTCTGCAGGGATCCATTTTAAGGCTGGTTCTCTTTAATGCCCCAGGACAGTGGGGACAGCCCCATGTTCAAGGAACATTTGGACAAAGTTCTGAGAAATACGGTGTGAATTTTGGGTGGTTCTGTGTGGAGCCAGGAGTTGGACTCGATGATCCTTCCTTTCTAGCTTGGGATATTCTGTGATCCTAAATACAGAGGCAAATATATATTTGCCCCAGTCTCAGATCAGCACTGTTTACAAGCCCACTTCTAAAACACTTTATGTACAGACACGAACTTCCCCTGTGTCAGAATTTATCAGTCTACTTCCCTACTTATCTGAAGGGAATGGATCTTTTCCTTCCACTTCAGAAACTATCCAATGCATACCACCCACTTCATTCACTTCACTGCTTCTCCATCCATTACCAAAAAAGAAAAGCAGCAAAAAACACAGCTTATTGACAAGCAGTAAGCTGCTAGGCAGTTCCCAAAGCAGTGCTTAGGTCGGCTCCCCTGCTCACACGTGTGTCTGGGGCTGCTGCAAACACAGAGGGAGGCTTCTGCCCACCCTCACACAGCCAAGAGGCTCAGCACAGCACTGGGCCTTTCCAGAAGGAAGTAATGGATTCTAAAAGTTGTTAGTAGAAAATTCCCACCAGGTAATCTTTGTTTTTCAATTGCCATCAACATGTACAGACAGACTCCAAATGAGCGTGTGCAATCAATGGAACCACTGCAGGCAGCCCATTGCCCAGCGGATTTGGAGGGTTTATGGGAGTAGTTCAGTGACTGAGCCATAGCTCTTCCTGAGTTAATGAAAAGGTCTATTCTTATGACATTCGGTGTTTCACACCTATCATCAAACAACCACGAGCACGCGTCAGAGTTTGCTAGGAGCCAGCCGCACGAAAGGAGGGATGCATAACCGCACTTCAAATTCTCCTGAAGCACGAATAATTTCACTTCTAAAGCTGATCCTGAAAAGGCAACGAATGGCGAGCAGAGTGGGACGCAGGCGGGCACGGCACGATGCAGGGCAGCACCGCAGCAGCGCTCGGAGCAGCCGCCCCGCTCGGATGGCCGGGGCCGCGGCGCCCCCTGCCGGCAGCGCGGGGCAGTGCGTGCGGCGGCGCGGCACAGCGATGGGCGGCACAGCGATGGGTGCCACCGCTGGAACAAACGGGTGCAGTGAAGGCGCGTTACAAACCCGGGCCTGTCCCGCTGCACGCCTTGCTGTTTCCATCCATTTATAACAAATGTTTTCTGTAGATAGAAGCTACGTTTTGCAAAGGAGGAAAACAAAACCTTAACAGAAGCAACCTTCCTCCAGCGCTTGCTCTCGAGTTAAACACTGGAAAGGATCTGCCCTCCAGTGCCTTAAGTTATTATACAGTTAATTTTCTTTGAAACTATTTTTGTCTGCCTTTCTCTAAATAGGTGGTTTCTTAAGTGAGTGTTACTTAAAGGAAACCAATCTGTTTTTCAGGAAGGGCTGATGATGTCAGTGCTTTCAGCTCCGCTTTCCCATAAGAATTCTTCTAGTAAAAGGAGTTCCACTCTGGGAAATAGTGAAAAGTAACATGAAAATATTTAAAGCATCTCAGCCTGTGTGTTTATCAAAGCTCCAGATTCAAGCTTGGATTGTAATCTGTTGTGATCGTAATGAAGGCAAAGTGAGAGGACTCTTTTGATGCTTAGAAGTTAAACAAGAAAAGTGGGTTATACTCAGATATTCCTAAAGAGCTAAATTGGAGTCTGAAGGCAATATGCACACAACAGCTTGTTTCTTCATAGCTCCAAGTCGATGTACTGCCATTCAGAGTAGGCAACACATTCAGAACGGGATGGCTGTGTATTATGAGTGCTTTCAGCAAAGCTGTCCCACCCAAATACAAACTTCAATCCCCACTTAAAGACAAGACAGATCAGACAATATTATAATATTACCGAGCGCTTTTAGCAGCTGTAGGAGTGTAGTAAAAGCTCCAATGTATGCTTAACTCCCTATGCTTAAAGTTAGTTCTGATTCTGGAAAATCCAGCAGTGAACAAGAGCAGAAAGGTCGGGGTAGAGCCACACAGACTTCAGGGGACACATGCCTACCACTGAGGGCAGGGTTCTGTTTTAACTGCTCTCTGATGAGTGCACACTGTGTACCTGGGAGGTGGGTAAGTGCCATCTCCCCCATCTCGTACAAGTTGAGAGGTCACACGAGGCCGTATCCACTGCCATTCCAGCCCCACGACCAGCTGACACTGTAACAGTCTTATAATAGTAAAAGCCCATAAAAGGATCTCAACCAAACTCGGATATTACTGACAACGCGCTCTGGCAACTCAAAGGAATGACAAAAACATAACCTTGCTGGATTAACAGGCAGGAGAACCCAAACAAAATCCGGGTTAGCTATAAAAGGTGCAAGGAAACATCTCTTTATCATCCTCTATTGAACAGTTTAGAGAACAAAGCCAAACTATGATTCATTTGGAAATGAAATCATCCCCATCCCCAGCAAAGGCTTACATTGTGTGGGTAAACAGTTTGTGAGGGACTCAGAACGAGATGTAAATAGATTGCTTTCCTACTATATACACAGCAAATAGTTCCATTTTGAAACTGAGGGGTAAAAAAAAAACAACAAAAAACAAGTGAGAAAAATGCTACAAAGTCTGAAGTCTGAAAATATTTACAAGAACAAAAGTTAATCACAAGTTCACATCAACGGCTTATAATTGCTAATCAAAAAAGAAAGATAACAAGCCAGTGTTTTGCTCACAAAGTCCCCTGTTTGGCCCAAGGCTGCAGCAAGGCGACTGTGATGCTGGAGAAATAACAGCAGAAGCATTAGCAGCAGCTGGCCCAGAAACACACCTGGTCTATGAGGAGGCCACAAAGCGCTCTCCGTGTTATCTGTCCTCCAAGATCTGTTGTCCCCACCACTGCATATGTGTGTCCATGTATAAAAATGTGTTCCTCTGATTCAGAAATCTCACAGAGATTATCTCTAGCAGTAAAGATGCGGACTGCGACAGCACATAGTTGGGGTTTCACAAGCATTTCTTATCCTACACGTAATTAGGCAAGAGGAACTGTTCCCTGTGGCTTTTAATACCTTTACATAGGAAAAACGTGGCTAGCTGTCCCAAACTGATATTTAAACTCTCACTTCAATGGAAGCTGTGACTTACTCTTACTAAAAGGAGGGGGTACATTTGCAGCAGATTCTGAAGCCAAACAAATGGCTTCCAGTAGAGACCTCATCAAAGAAAAGGCAAAATCAACAAAAAGGAGACACTGAAGAAGCGGGGACAATGATGACTGCTGAGCCTTCTTAGGGGCTCCCTTTCACCACCACGAAAAACACGTCCACCACAGAAGCAGGATTTATACAGACGTTCTTTAGATTTCTTTTCCTTAGTACATTAAGCAGTCACACTGCTAGATCAAAAAAAAAGAAGGAGACAAATCTCTTTTCCCTCAATCTCACATTGCCTGGTTTTCACCAGATGTGCTTCATGATCATCCAGGCTGATGACAAATAAGAAACCTAAAGACCCCAAAACTTTCAGTTTAGAGTGGAAATTATTAACACATCTGTGTGATAGCACAGTTTACTTAAGTGGCTTGCAAAACTTGAACTATCTTTCCTAAGTATTTATATGTTGGCTCATTCCTGTAAAACCTGCATACCCCAAATATTTCTGCACCTCATTTTATGAAACTCAATTTTTAGTGGCACGATCTACATGGGCAAACAGAAGGAAATTAATCAATTCCTGCAATCTCCAGTCAATTCAGCGTTCCTGTTTTTCAGGTTGCTAGCAATTACTCTGAAGACGGAAGACCACAAAGGTCTTTAGGCCAAGGGGTCCAACGATATCTAGGAACCAAATTCTTGTGGGTCGGCAGCCACACGCCAAGTGCTGAAATGCGCTGGGGGACACAGGCACTAGTGACACTGGGGGAAAGGCTTCCTGACAACACAGCAGGGAGATAAAAAAGAGTTTACCGTGGAGCGGTGAGCCAGAAGGACTGCTTGACAGGCCTGGCACAGGGCTGCAGCGGCCTCCCTGTTTAGATGTCAGCTCTTGCTCGATCTCTTCCAGCCCTGCGCTCTTCTGGAAGCGGCTCATGCGGTTCACCACCCGCGGTGACATGTGGGTCCGGACACAGGGCTGTCCGCCGTAAGGATTGATGGGAAAAACGTGGGACGTGCCACGAAGCGTGCTGACCACCACCCAGCGACAGTCGTGGCTGAAGGAGATATCCTGCACCTGGAAAACAGAGAAGTGAAATGGAAATGAAGTCATCAGTGCGCACGAGGGAACGACGAGCACGTTTTAAAAGACAAATCTTTACTGGAAATGTTAACAAAAAGACAAAGTGGTTTTTTCTCATAAAGACCAAGTGAACCTTGCTGCACAACAATACCCAGTTCCAAATCTTATGTACTTAGCAAAATATTCTGATTTTCTTTTCTTATAAGCAGGCCTGAACTTATCAAAACAAACCAGGATGCAAAGCGCTACATAAAGCCATGAGAGCCTGGCATACTTTTCAAACAGAATTCACTTCTAAAAAGAACTGGGAAATCATTTCAATTACATGTTTTGTTATTTGCTTTCTCACTTTGAATTTTAGAAACTACCCAAAAAGGGGAAAAGGAAGGATGAGAACAAGAGAGAGAACACATCTGAGCCCCATTTTGACAAATACTGGCACCCAAAACTGCATTTAAAGGTAACAGAAAAACCACGTCCTACATGCCATGTAACTTAACCAACCAAAAATCAATGCCCAGTACTTTCAAAGGCTGTCTCTAATGGTCTCCCGCTACTCTCAGTTTGTCCTACCATCCATTCAGCTATCCTGGGACTAATGCTGTTTTTAGGTTTTAAAATTTAGTCAGGAAGAAACTTAGTAACTTTGGTGGTTTCTCAATACAAATCACTCCATTTTATAGCTAACAATCTTCATTAATCAGCTACCGAAGTCCCAGGAAAGATCCCAGTTAGATTTCTTCTTACTTGTAATAGTTCTTAGCCACCACTTGATAAATGCAGCCCTTAATTTCAGCTTAAAATGGTCAGTGTGGAAGCAAATACAGCAATCCAGTTAAATATTTTCTATCGTAGTTACTGCTTGTGCAGATCTCAGATATGAAGTCCAGAAGGATATAATTCCCTTTTAAGTGCGCTTTCCATAACACTTTGATGGAAAGCAAATTCTTGTTACTGAAGGAATGCTTTAAAAGAGAGATTAAACTTTGTTTCCAGCCCCATACTGGCAGACAACTCAAGAAAACAAGTAGTCTAGGCTAAAATGATTTATCATAGAAAAGAAGTCTTAAAACAATCCTTCCAACAGTGTTTTTAAAGGTAAAAGCTGACTAAAAAGATCCACATACACAAGTGGGATTTAACACAGCAAACAAACATACAGATGAAGGATTAGTTTTCATTATATTACTATATAGCATAAACTAAATAAAATTCTTTCAGATTTCACTGAAGGCGGTTTTACAATACACTAGGTACTCAAACTGGAGTAAACACTGATAAAATCTTGACAAATATTCCAGAAATGCACTCCGGCTATTCCAGACAAAAGCTGCAAGTATTCATCAAAGTGCGAGTTTCCAACTGAGCCCCGGAGCCTCCGAGATAAAAAAGGGATTTCAGCCTTGTGACTTGTGACACGACGCTTGGCTGACAGACTGTCACTACACAAAGTGCCTCATCGACATTACATGGATAAACTAAAAAACACACCTACACACCTGCCCCTTTCAATTACGGGGACGTACCCGAATGATCTGCTAATGATACAGCTCCACAATCAGCCGAACTCCGGCAGCTTTAGCACTTTTGGTGATCGTGGTATTACTGACATAAAGTCACAGCACTCAGAGCCCGGTTTGCCTACAAGGTGCTTCACCTTCACAGATTGCTCCAAAAGGATGAGAGACCCCACGGGGATTAACAAGAGCCAAAAAAGAAACCCAAAGCTGTGGGGTCTGAGCAAAGCCATGGCACCAGGACTGCCTGCACACTTGCAGTGTGAAGAGGCAACGTCGACTGGTCCAAATCAAAGGTAAGAACTGTATACAAATTACCATCCTCAATTCCAATGGAAAGATCCTTAACACAATAAAATCATTAAGTCTGTTGGAATATATCTCCAATCCTATCAAAGCCCTATCTTTAATTTGTAAAAACACGAAGAACAGCCACACCTGCCTTCAGATGCTGACCTTCTGAACACACAACTGTCTGACAAATATTTGGTAGTCATTTTAGATGCAGCTTCCAATTACGAGATGATAAAGAAGAAAATGTATCTCACTGTACTGCGTACCAGAAATGTATGTTTCCATATTAATGCTCCGTTGTCAGCATGCATCCTTAGGATTATGTTGTTTAAAAAAATAAATACTCATAAACACAAAGGCTCTGGCATTTGACAACTCCAGCCAAGAAACAGGGAACAATCGTAGCAGGATGTTTTTTCTCGATGTAAACATCACACAGAAAAGCATTCCTGATCTTCAGGAAGAATGTGTCTGGAACACCGTCATCCAAAAGGTCCTCTTAAAATAACGACCATGAACACCACAGCTGGACATTGGCTTCCATGGTCATCATGACTCACAATAAACCAAAAGCACTGAGGCTAAGAATGGGTTTTTAAGACACACCGGGGGGAAAAGATGTGTTGACAGATGGGAGTTAAATGAATTAAGATCTCTAGGAACACAGCTACGAAGCCCAGCAGTAACAAGCTGTGTTTTGGAAGCTGCCTTTGTACACAAGCATCTCCTACCTGTCTCAAAATTGGCCTAGTTTGACTCCCACAGGTACGCGTTGAGCAGCAGTACCACAGACAGTTCAAGGAGTTAATTCAGAAAATACTTCCAGCTTCATACGAGGCATGGTTAACGTGCGTTAACGTCAGGAGGGCACAATCCTCCTGTGACGGGAAGGAGCCCACTGCTCCTTTTCAGCAGACCTGGACGAAAGCAGCAGTCCAAGCCAGAGGGAGAACGCTCACTGCTCAGAAACCTCTTCAAAAATCAGCTGTGTGTGTCATGAAAAGAATACATAAATTATCGTATCAGACTTGCTGTTATCCACCACACTGTTACTGCACACTGCGCAGAGTTCTTGACTGCTCCTTGTATAAACAAGCTGCACAGTGGCCCATTAGTGGTTTTCAAGTTTATGCTAAGCGTTGCAATTTATTGCTGTCCTTTAGGTTAATGGACTATTATTTCATGTATTTATAATATATTTCTGGATTTGTTGTTAATTATGATGTAATGTTTAGATACTAAAGATCAATCAAGACCCCATAGTGTTTACAGATATATGTTAATAAACTACAAAGTACACTAGATCTCTCATGATGCAAAGTTTACTCTTTAGCTCAAGGTCAACCTCAGATTTAATACTCGTGTCTTTATTTCAGAATTTAATCTATCCCTTCCGTCCATGCCAGTAAAAGGCAACACAGACCCATGATTCTATTTAACTCACGAATATTTAGGATACTTTAAATTGCAACACCATGTAGTTGTGAGAGATTAGCGGCGCTTCCTCCTGTCTTTATGGCTATTTCTTCACAGTCCGAACTGAGTGAGGCAGTAGGGCAATGCAATATACGGAGTGCTGTCATCTACCAACAGCCCCACTGAAGATCTGCTTCCAAGACTAACAGCTATTTCTGATATGATAAAAACCTGCAGGGAATTATCTGAACCTGAGGCTTCAAAGCTGAGATACATTTACTTTTTCATATAATGGAAATCTACAGAAGTTTTTGCTGTCCTTCCTTCTTTATTTATTTCCACAGCTTGTCCAAATATA
This sequence comes from Pavo muticus, assembly GCA_016647715.1. Taxonomy (NCBI): domain Eukaryota; kingdom Metazoa; phylum Chordata; class Aves; order Galliformes; family Phasianidae; genus Pavo; species Pavo muticus. The sequence goes on along the minus strand of JACDJE010000010.1, from coordinate 2,148,609 downwards.
AATATAATGTTAATTGGAGTACATTTGTATTTTTTTTTTCTTTTTTTTTAAGTTTAAGCCATAACTGGAAGAAAACAAAACGGAAGCAAGAGCAGCCCACAGAAATCCTATTTTAAAAGCAGTTGATTAAAGCGGGATAGCCAGAGGTATGGCTGATTACACAAGGAAGCGCATGGGACAGCAGTGACCTTGTTCACCACTACCCCTGGGAATGACTGACAGCCCTTACCCAGCCTCTGGATTTCATGCCTTCTGAAAGTTAATATTGTACTAACTTGCTGCACTACGCTTACGTTTATACCATCCCTTGCTTTCTGCCGAAGGAGAAGGAGCCATAGGGGCTGTCACAGCAGCTATGGGGCAGAGACAAGTGAGCTGAATGCAGTCTGCAGCCCCCAGCTGTGACACGGAGCTGCCAACGTGGGGCTCATGCCCTCCCTGTGCACATCCACTGATGTGTGCACGAGGCAAGAGTTAGAAAACAAAGCTCACAGCTCTGCACCATGTATTTTCATAATAGTTATAAGAATCAACAATTGAAAATCACTTTGATCTTCCTGGTACTCTTTCTTTCCTAGTGTCTCCTTTTCAGGCATAGTAAATTACCCCAGTGACGATATGTATATACTTGTGCATTTCACTGCATTAACTTGGACCTCAACATCGAAGTGAAATGACAATAAAGCACGAGCAGCATTACTGCATGCACACCGTGCAACGTCACAGAGGAAGCATACCATTATTTGAAGGGCACGACTTAAGTATTGAATTATACTGAGCAGAGAGATAGCAGAAATTAAAAATCAACAGTGCTATGCAACAAGAGAGCAGCAGTGTGGAGGGGGGAGAGACAAAATAAATTGACTCTTTTTGGTCAAGAAAATTAAGGGAACGGCATGACAACAAACACAAATGAAAAAATAATACAATCACGGGCCACACAATCTGATTTCTCAGGCCCACACGGACATAACTCTGCCTCCCTCAGTACTCAAAACTGATTTCGACCCTACAAAGCCCTGCAGAACCTGGGCACACTGCAGCACTCACGCCAGGTCCCTCAGGCAGAGAGCTGCTCTGCGTTAAGCAGTGACACTGAGCTCGGAGCTCCGTGCCCTCAGACAGCTGAGCAGTGGTTTTTTCTCTGCTTCCACCAAAGACTGATCACCTTCTCTAAATCAATATTTTTTCATGACTCCCTCAGGTTTTCTAATAATTAGAAAATCTTTCTTCCAGAGACTATTTCAATAACTGCAAATACATAACCATGTCACAAGACAGGAAGAGGTTTCTATTAACCATGAAGGTTGATATGCAATGTTTGTTAACTAACCAATGCTTCCCTACCCGGACACGGTACGTGACACAGGTTTGAAGAACCCCCATGAAATCACACCAAGAACACACACTGCATTCTGCAGAGAAGTGTAAAGCAGCCCGTGCTCCGGGGCAGCCCATGCTGGAATGTTTTTATCATTCCCTCTGTTTACCTCTGCTGACTGCAGTCAGTTCTAGCAGCAGTTGGAGAGTCAGAATAACAAAAGTCTGACAGCGCAGAAGATTACAGAGGGCCCTGGCCAGCAGCCCGCTGATGCTATCGTTACTTTTATTTGTTCTAGGTGGAGATAATACTGTTTTCAGGGATTTTTTTTTCTGTTTACAATTTAAGATCAAAAGGAAAGGATCATCAGGTGACCGTCTAACTTTCATCTGCAAGTAAATGAACTTCCTTGGCTCAGAGCATACCTTCATTAAAAGCCTTCTAATGTGCTCTTGGATAAAAATATGAGTGCAGTAAGTGTTGACTCACAATGCAAGAACCGCAAGGCAAGGAAAAGTACCCTTAACCAAGAGGTGTGCTGCATACAGATTCTTCCCTTTGCAGCTGAACTGCGCGGCGTGGATTCTCTAAAGGCTTCAGTTCTCCCTCTGGTCTGGCTACATACAACCAGCACTTGCAGTGGGCCTTCATGATGTGACACAGTGCATCAAACACACCGGGTTTTGTTCTCCTCAGAAAAAAAATTCTAAAGCATAAGTAGGTCTTAAAGACTAAAAGATCTTAATCCAACCTAAGTGACAGAGTGGCTTCTGACTGTGTTTGCAGAAAAGTAACTTGGAAAGTTGTGACCTTAGGACTCCCATCACTCGAACCAACAAAGTATCAGAGCACTTCACATTCTTTCCAGGCTGTTGTCCTCACAATTCCCTCTGGAGACAGAGGTCCATTTTCCATCTTAACCCATCTTGATCTCGGTCACACAAAAAAGCCAGGGGCTTAGCCAGGAACTGAGTACAACTAATATATCTAACTCAGCAGAAAGACATGTTGGTGACTTAGAGACACTGCTCGAGTGCAGCGAATCGATCAGAAAACACCATTATTAAATCACAACACTTGCTTCTTTTTCTTTAATAAGCATTAAGCGTGCAATGTAATCCACTTGAGGTGCTCCTGTGCACAAATGACAGGGCAGATCTCCTGTGGCAGACAGAGGGACGCTCCGAGCCCGGCCTGCCCAGCGACCCCCGGGGTGGAGGCGAAAGGGGCGGCCCTGCAGGAGGGGATGCAGTGGGGCTGATGTGTGGATTCAAGCACTGCTGTAACTCCAGGTGTACCCCTCAACATTGGGATCATCAGTGCATACAGTTCCCAAACTTTCGGTCTCAGAGTGATGCAAAGCTGCATTATAACCATATAATAACCATTATGCTGCACTAGTGCTCTGTCCAGGAGCTAAATAGCTTTGTAGTATCGGTGGCAAGCATTTGGTAAAAACATGCTAACTAATCAAAAAGCAAGAAAAAAAGTCATGCATCACAAAGAGGGGCATTTGGGGAAATACATGGTGAAGCACTATTGGCAGAATCTCACATACGAAAGCAGATTATTTCAGTATGGATATTCAAATACCACATATAACAAGGACATATGACGACGTTTAAGCAATCTATAATGGGAACTAACTAAACAAATTCTGACACTGATAATCACTCATGTCCATCAACAAAAATTAGAACTTTTTATAGCTCCAGTACAGAAGGTGACCTTTAAGACCATTGGCCTTGATTCACAATTCGCTTCAAACCAGGGGGAAAAAAGTCTGGTTGCAAATGTATAAATGCTGTTCTGACCAAGAAAGGAGCACAGAGGCTTCCGTGTGTCTCTGGGAATATCTGCAGTGAGAATTTTAAATTGAGCAGCCTCCAAAATTCTTGTCTAATGAAATTTATGGAACAAAAGAACAGCACCACACAGCGCCCTTCGTACTACAAAACTGAAAGCACTGTTGTTCCAAAAGCAGAAATATGCATCGTATTATGCAAATGTTTTAAATGTGTATATTGAGAACCCTACGTACCAATGTGATATTGTTGCTGGACAGTTCAATTACCAGGGGATTAGTAAAATCCATCAATATGCGTGGGACTGCTTAGAACTGTCTCTGTTTTATACCATTCCAAAAGCTATACTGTTAGTGTCCCACATGAAAACTATGTGGCAAATGTGGAAAAAAATGTACTATGTTGACCCTGAGAATGTTAACGCAATACCTTCACACAGACAGTAATGCTATATCCCAGAGACTTTTATCCATAAAGGTTTCGTCTCAAACACATAATATTTGCTTTCCAGGGCATGCCTTTAAAAATAAATTTATCAGCTATAAAATCCAGAAGAACGCCTTTGTTCCTCCTGACCGGAGCGATACGCTTCGGCTTCGAATATCCATTATAGCACATTTCTGATCTGTTCTAAGAAAGCAAAACAAGAACGACACACTGAAGACATTACATCCCACTCTAATAGATAACAAAGCATATGTGTGTACACAGATCTGCACTATTTGCCCTTTTTTATTTATAAAAACCACTTACGAGATAATTACTGTATGTATTATCCCACATAAAGAACCATTTTGTTTCCCTCATTTCATCTCACTTTTCACATTGGCTATTCTTCCCTATACAGGAAGGAAACCATTGCCTGTAATAATACTTACATTTTGCCAGCACAGTAGCAGAAGCCCTTTTAAACTACCAGGAATTTAAATTCACGCAGATTGAAATATTATCAACCTCTACTGCATTAAAAAAACATATCACCTCTGCTTGCTAAAGGTACGGCAAAAAAACTTAAGGGCAACTGTGCAACCCGTAGCAAAAAATGAAGGTATGAAGCAACTGTAATCAGGGTACCACAGCCACCCAGGCTTCCAGCGTCAGGGTCAGAATCACAGTGCCCGAGGCTTCTCCCTGTCACACTAGTTTACATCTGCCAGACTGTCACAAGTCTGTGCTTTCAGTGTGTAATTGCATCAGCAAGTGCAATACTCATTTCTTACCCTCTGGTGACATTTTTATTTATGTATTTAAAACAGGTTCTTCAACAGTTACTCAGTGCTACAAAGGTGAAGCTCTCCTGATGCCTAAAAGCAGTGCAGTGAAGGATCCAGCCATAATACATCACACTGCTGCTGTCACAGTGATGCCAGCATATAGCAATTGAGTGGCATCTCTAACTTTACTAAAACAACTTATTGAACATTTTGTAAATGTACATTCAGGCTTTTTCACCTTATTGTAAGCAAGCCCAGTTTAATCTTCCATCTTTAGGAATGGGATTCTAATTGGAAAGTTAAAATTGCATCCCCCCAGTCTCCAGCAAGTTCCCCCATTTTGCTGAAGCGTAGATAAAAGCCAATTACAGTCTTCGGATTAACTTCTGCTTTCAACTCTCCAGTTGCCTTTCTTTGGCTTTTACCACCAAAGTCAAGCAAACCCTGACAGTTGCTTCACAGGCACTAGACAAATGTTACATGAGAAAAGGTTAAGTGCAAACACAGCTAATAATCTGGGCTCTTTGGAGGTAGAGTCATATCTGAATAAATCTGACAGCACCTCATTGTAAAGGGCAAGAATTTATTATTGTCCAGGTTAAACGCTGTGCTCTTATCCTTCTTGCGGCTATAACATAAGAAAGGCTCTTTCTGTGCTGAAACAAACATTAAAGTGCCAACATACACAAAATGTATAAGGTGTCTGGGGATTATTCTTCAGCAAATAGTTCAACTTACTTTGGCTTCAGTCTCTCCCCTGTGAAGTGTATACAAATGATGGACGGCACTTTGTGATGATGACCAAGGATGTGTCAGTATTTGAAAAACATGGAAATCATGGCCTAACGTGTCAGTAGTGACCAGCAACATCCCTGGGTAAAAAAAAAGAAACAAGAAAAAAGAAAAAGAAAAAGAAAAGCACAAGAGATTAATCATTCGAAAAGAGGCTTAAGAACGTCTATCTAAAAAGCTAAAGCATTTTATACTGCGGTTTCTGGAAGCAAAACAGTTGCAGGAAAATTACTGAATTCAAAGAGATTCATTTCACAAAAATGAAACAGAACTTCAACCTCCATCATACAACTCCATCGCCGCTGAAGTACAGCACAGAGCTACGAAAGGCAACTGAGAAACCTGCGAGTATTTCCAGTCACACTGGGAGCCTGAGTGACCAACACGCAGTACTGAAGTGAGGAGCACTGCAGGGAATCACCAGAAGTGCTCTTCAGAGTGAATGAGTCTGTATACAAAAGGTTGGTGTTTCCACGGTAATTAGTTTTGGACACAGAATTGCTATGAAAACAGCTAAAACAACCTATTCCAAAACAATCCTGAAGAAGCATCTTTCTACAAACGCATGTGAAAGAAACTGTCTGATTTATGGCTGGAAAGGCAGCAAATCAGAGTTGAGAGCTTTCAAGTGAAATATTAAATTAGGTACTAACTTCATTGAAAACGGGTCACTGATGGATGTACTGAAATGATTAAATTATAATCACAGTAACTTCTATATGCTGTTTACTTTTTCTTCTTTGTATGTCAGTCCATAACTCATTTCACAATTTACAAACACATATTCAAAGTCAACGTGCCATTGTGTTTTTATACCAAAGAAATATTTTCGCATATGGAAGCATGGCATAATTTAAGACTACAGTAAGCAAATTTCGTATCTATTTTTCTGCATACAAGTGTCCCCATTAACTTGCTTATTAATGAAATTAAGGAAGCTATCACCCCAAATAAACCTCTAACTTTATCAACTTCAGATAGAAAGCAATGTAAGCACGTTAATAGCTACACTAAAGCGCCTTCTAAATAATTTTCAAGTATCCTATCTACTAAAGAAAACCAGGATTCTTCTGCACAGTTCAAGTTGCATTGGTTCTCCACTTAAACATGACCAGTGTTTTATACTGCAGGAACAGAATTCAGATCTCCACATTTTACCTGACTCCTGTTCAAAGGACAAACAGATATCTTATTTCTGTCATAAAGGAGTGCTCTCCATTTATTTACCCATGACTCCATGGTTCACATTTTCTTTCCCTCTGTTGTACTCACTGCTGCCTAACAAACATACCCAGTACAAATTCCAAACTCCCACGTTATCACTGCAGGCTGGTACATGCCACTTTCAAAATTTCAGAATAAGACTGGGAAAAAAAGCAAATTCACATACGGAGCAGCAGGAAATCAGTCCCTCAGTTAAGATCAAGTTTAATTAACCTTTCAGTGGAACCACTGGTGCCCTCCCACTAGGTCACTACCCTGAGCACTCTCCCTCCTTGATAGCCCCAAAATCTCTCTGCCTTTAAGCCCAGATTGGAACCAAAACGTTGATGTTCTGGACCCACCACCATCCCCCAGTGTGCTCCAGGTACACGGACACTGGCACAGCACCAGCATGGACCCTGCAGGTGACCACAGTGCCTCTGCTTCACTCACAGCTCTCAGCGATAGAAGGAACTTGTGAAGATCAATACTTTTAAGAACGAGCCACGCCAGCAGAAAGGTACTGAGCTGCAGAGAAATCTAAACTGTGTGCACAGACAGATCTGCCTACGAAGCTCCTTTTAGCTTGACCACTGTGCTGGTGGGGCTCAGGCAGAGCGCGAGGCCACCCACATTGCTCACAGCCATTTATTTCCTCAAAATCACACATACGCAGAATCTTAAATATCTTAAACCCGACCTCAGCAAGATTCTCTCCAGGAGACATACTTTTACTACTACAGGCTGCTGCCCCGGTGCCGAGTGTTAGAAATGAAAGAGAGTTTGTTACGGAGCTCAGAAATCCATGTGTGCATTTGGGTATTGTGTTTGGGCGGTAAGGCATGTGAGTCGAGGTTGGTCTGGATGTTAATGTTGGCTTAACTGGCAATTTCCTTGATTTGTAGTGACTGTGTTGATAGGAAATACAGCTAAAGTTGCTTAAGTGCAAGTGAGCCAAGTCTTTAGTGTGGGATTATGCACACAATTTGCATTAATTCTGTTCTGAAACATCACAAGATACACTTCCCTCCTAGTGAAGTGTGCGGTCCTCGATAATATATAGCGTTACCAGTGGAGAAAATTGGAAGCAAATAGAGGGGTTTGTGTACCAGAATTAGGCTGACACTATTACTGGAGTGAGGATATTCCAAAAGACCTAATTCAAAGTATTTATTTTCTGCATCCCCCTGTCTGCCTGTCCTCACGCATCAGACCACTTTGCAGGGAGGCTGAGTGCTCTTTCCGTCCTCTTGGCCTCTGCCTTATTCCAGAGGGAAAGCAGCCCTGGAGAAAGAGAAGCCGGAGGAGATGCACCCACAGGGCTTCTCTCAGCAGCCTGCAGACGGCCTCAGCAAACCTGGAGGCCTATTTCCCCAGAAGTCTTTTGTAAATGCACACGCAGAATGCACCCAGAGACTTGAGCACAGCATTCTTCACGTGCATCCCATCACATAAAAACATGGTGGAACGAGCCAACAATCTGCCTGGGAGCTGGAGACAGAAAGCTGTGTAATAACTGGGAGGCAGTGAGAACACAGGGATCACCACACCGCACTGTCCGCCACACCTCTGCTCTTTAGCTATTGTTTCCAATCCTGGCTGGAGACGCAGGTGTCTGCAGATGGACTGACAAACCCTGCAGCCCACAGACCGATACATCCTCGCCTTGCTCCTTACAAAGGTATTTCTCCAAATCTGTAATTTCTATTCACACAGTGCTAGGGTGCTGTTTGGGAGCACACAGGCTAACAAATACAGCACCCAGGAGCACCTGTCCATCCTTCAATGACACATGCAGTATCTGAGCAAATTAAGCAGCAAAACACACTCACCTACCTGCAGTTCTGATCACTGCCCTCTGAGGTAAATACTGCCTGGCTCCATAGTAATGTGCTGTCCTTGCCTTGGGGTATTTGGGGTTTTGTGTGCTTTTTTTTTTCTTTGCTAGCTTGAAGGAGTACAGAGGTGAAAGAGCTTGTGTTTGTGGGTGGAAACAAATGGGCTTAAAAATAAGAAGATGGGTGGCATCTGATTTGGCAATTTTGCATGTCTGACCGAAAATCCTTCTCTCACTGTTGGAATTAAATGCATTTTATTAGATGAAAGCCAAAAGAAAACAGGCCCTTCGCTTCTATTAGCGATTATTTCTTCAGAAAGCTAATGGAGAAGATTTCCTACAAACATTTGCATTTGAAAGACAAATACATACTTGCAGAGCTGTGTCAACACAGAGATCCCAAGCACTGCACCACAGATGCAAAAGAATACCCATTTATAAAGCTGTATTTTCAAACATCTTACTCACTACCGTTACTCAAACACTAAACCTCTGATGTTGTAGGAGACGGGAGGTGTGTTTTGGAGTGGTGCTCTCCACCTCTCATTGCTTCACACAGAGAATCACAGCTTTCGATTCCTACAGCACAGCGATGGCGTTCCTCTGCCCACCCCGCTGACCTCCGGACACAGCACCGACCTCACTTTCTCTTTCATGTGCAGGAAGCTTCAGCTCCACTTTCTCATAGACTTTGTGACAGTTTTCTCAAAAAGTTGTTTAGACGGAAATAGGGGTTAAAGTTGTCGTAAGCTCATTCCAAAATGTTTTCTCATATGATGTACTTCATGTATGAATAACCATAGATGAAAAGTGAGTAATTCTCAAGGACTTCCTGCTTATTTTTCAAACTGGCATTAATCCCTGGTTAACAGATACCATCTGAAATCAATAGAACATCTTACATCTATGCGCCAAGCAGACAGTAATTAATATGCATCTCCCAGCAAAGCTGGTTTTATTTTAATCCGTAATGTGAGGTGTACAGTTAGTTTAAGTTAACGACTGCTTTACTGTGTGGTTTTTCAAATCCACAGAGATGATTAAAACCCAGTTTAAAGGGACCTGATGTCCTAGATGTAAAAAGAATAACAGAATTCCTGCAGCTTCGTTTTACCTGACAGACACATCTGCCTGCTTTCCATGCACTGTTTGGGAAATGATACGCTTCTTCCAGGACAGAAGCGTTAAAAAATACAGCGAATATATGCATAAAAGGAAAAACCAGTACAGATGTAGACTGTGGGTTAAGAGCTATTTATGCAGTATCAGAAGACTAAACCAGACTCTGGCCTGGCCATAAACTAAGCCCACGCCCTAAACGAGGTGCCAAGCCACAAAAAGCATTTGCGTCAACTGGGAATACAAGGAAAAGAAGGACTTCTAATTATAGGGCCTGGAAGCGGAAGCCCAGAGTGATTAGGAGTTGAGGCGCTGCTGTATGTTTATCTGGGAGCTTCCTCTTGCTAACTCTCAGCCCGGGTTTGATAGATGAGGGTTGGCCTAAAGGGTGGGATTGGAGCTGCTGATGGTACACAGAGTCCTCCACAATCCGAAGGAAACGGAATACTAAGGCTTCTGTGGCCTTGTAGGAACATAACTCTTTTCAGCTAGGCGTCAGCTGGTTAGCCCAAAAGGCAAAATTAGAGAGCAGCAAATCTCAGTTGGGTACTTGCTATAAAATCTGGGAAACCTTAGCAGCCTGAGCATCTCCACCACATCCTATTTATAACACCTATCGAACTGCATCGTTGTTTATTATATGCATACAAATGAGATGTGCAAGATTTCACCTTGGGTTTAGGTTTCACGAGTAAATTCACTCTAAGTAATGTCATCTTTCAGAACAGCAGGTTTTTTCCTCCTTCCAAAACAATGTCATTTTGTAACTGCATGCTGAAGAGCTCAACGCATTCGAGCTGTGCTGGATTTGTTCTAAAAACACTAAGAGCACACATTTTAGGAAAGCAGCCATACAATTGAATAGAATAGAATAACACAGGTATTCACAGACACACTTAAGTATGCAATTCTGACATTTTCCTGCACACACAGACCTGCACAGCCACTGCACAAATATCCTACTTTGCAAATAGTGTTAAAAATGTAAGAGCAACCTCTCAGACACATAGGTGTTTTTTAATATGAGGACAGACACCGTGAAATGTTGAAATATCGTGCTCTGTAGGTTTGAAGAGGCCAGCATCAGAGCACTCGGAGGAACCACACTGGTCACGGCGCTCCTGACAGCCTGCATGCTCACTCTGCATCCTTCCCCTCACACTGCTGGGTGCACTGCTATTCCTTTCCAAAAGCCTCAAACCAACCATGGAAGATGTGACCAAGCTTATACGGCCTGTGTTTTTATGAAACATGCAACCTACCCATGAACAGTAGCTTTATTTCTACTGACTTAACTCCTCTCTGTGGCTGATTCTAATCAAAATATACCCAACTATTAGTGCTGAGCCATGTATGCTTCTGAGTGTAACACAAATGCCATCACTGCAAAACTTGGTCTCTGAAAGCTGAATTAAATAAGGAAACCCTGACTTTATTGTAATTCACTAAGAAAAATCAAGTGCATAAAGATATTTAAAAAAAAAATTGAAGATAAATATTTAGAATCAGCAAGTCAAAAGATACATAAAATGAGTTACCTCGTAACTGAATAATTACCAGTGAGTGTACCCTGGCGACTGCTCTGCACTTTAACACTCTCAGGACAGTTATATATTTAATTCATAAATCTGGAGGTTGTGGTGGATGTATGGAATCCACCAGACCTTTGCTATGCCTCCCAGACGGCTCACAGTATGCTTTATGGGCTAAATAGTACTCAGCAGTTCCACTCGCTAACTGACTACAGCTGATGGCCCAACAAATAGTAAACCTCGATCAGGATGGGTTTCTCCCTCCCCAAGCTAAAGAACGCACACTGAGGGCAGCAGAGTAAATGAGGGCGAAAGATCAAAGGGAACAGACTCCTTTTCTTCCAGCCCTGCTTGTAACTCCTCCACAAGGGACACAAATCCACAGCCACCACCGTTACAGTGCTGTTTGAGGCTTTGCTCCAGTCACACAGACTGCAGTAAACATTTTACTGCTGAAATATATTATTGTGTTTTTCTCTTTTAATTGGAATTACAATAAAGTGAATGTTACAGAGGGAGGATAAAACCCTGACCTCCTTGAAGTCTGCAGAGCTTTTGCCACTACATTCAAGGTGGGAAATAATTCGACCCTTTTTATACCTTTGCGTGTCTTTAATGCTAAAGGACATTAACAACTCATTAACAATGCCTGCTGTGCTAAATGAGTGTTCTGATAATCATTTTAACGTATTTTAGAATTAATTACAAACCTATGAAGTACCAAAATGGAGTGTATTCACCACCAGTGACACCCGAGCAGATCAACCTCTACAAGTGTCCACGTGTCTCTTCAATAGATTCAGCATCATATTAAAATTCACCCGTTTTACTTGTGAGTCACAAATTTTAATAAAATGCAAGACTTCTATTAAAAGGTGGGTAAAAAAAATCTACATAAAGTTAGTTGGCCACATAAAGGTGACAAAGAAGCAACCTTCAGTAAAAGGTGAGATTTTATGCGGTAGGATGAAACTAGCTATGGAAAAATTAAACAGATTATAAACAATGCTAGATTAGGACAATTGTATATTTTTAAGCTTAAAGAAACAAAGACCCAAAAACTGCTTTGATCATGAAGGTGGTGAATCTGAATTTTACTCCAGATGACACATCCAGGAGGGTGATGTTCCAAAGTAAGATTCATCTTGCAAACTTGTTAAGAAAGCTGCAGTTGTTACAGAAGTCCCAGCACACCGAAGCGCTTTCAGTACATCAATGTGCCATTATAAAAGACACCTCCAACCCTTAAGTAATCTACATGCTTAATAAAAGTCTGATTGCACAGTTTAGGAAGTAGAAACGAACAAATGAATCTGTTAAACTGTACGGCACTATCAATGCTTTCCAACAATCAAATCATGTATTTTTCTGCCCTCTTGCTCTGATCAATGGGAAAGACTTTTGCAGGGACATTCCAATTTAAACCTCTTTAACTATTAACTCAAGGCCACCATCACATTTCAATATAGAACATTTAAATAATCAGAGGAATTTCAGGTCTGTTAAAGGTGCAGTCAGGCATCCCAAGGGGTATTCAGCTTCATCTGTTTCACTGCTGGCCCAACATTAATTTTCTCATTATTAATGGACTGAAAAACTCTTTTGTAGCCAAGGAAGCGTAATTATTTAAAATGTAGATGTGTTGCACTTCACAGCTCTCAGTCACTAATCTGGTAGGAGTAACACTTTTGGAAAGCAGATAATTTACTTACCACATTTTAAAGAAGAAGAACTGCACTTTTAGTCTTTTAATACCTTTTATAAACTTTCTCTCTGACATTTAAATAAGCATAACTAAAGAACAACAAAACCTAAGTACAAAAAGGACCTGGGTCTGACATATCACTTCCTGGTTTCAGCAATGGAGTCAGAATCCTATGCAACATCCTTCGCTGACACAGACTTGCTGCATGACCCAGAGTGGATGACAGCTTCTCAACCTTTCAGCTTACCTAATAGTAGCTTTCAATCCTTAACATTATGAGCCTGAAGTTCTTACAATTCATTTCCAATGTACCTTTCTTTTTAACCACTCCTATTGTAATAAACCGGATTGAAATTGCAGCAATAGCTTTGATTTCTGCTCTTTGTTTCCTATACTGTTTGCAAGCTATTCTAGCCCCTTCTCCTTGCACTGCTGGAATTGTGCCACTATTCATTCAATTAACTACCCACAACTTGAAAAGACTCCCACTTCTTTTTCACTTAGAACATTTCTTCCTCTCTTCACCTGTTTCTTTGGAATCTTTCTTAACATTAATAATCTCGCCCTTAACTCAGCAGCAATCAAGTCTTACTTCCAAAATCTTTCCTGCTGTACATACAAACTTTCTTGGTCTAAACATTCATCCTGTTCGAACTTGCAAGGTAGCTGTATGAATTTACACTTCCGTACACAACATGTATTAACTGTATATAATACTATTGGTATGTTACTTAATATACAGCAGAACGTACCTCCCTCATCCCATAAATTTAGAAGCTGTGCTACTCCCAAACTGAAGGCGTGCTAAAGTATTGCTACAGGAATGTTATCTTTATAGTATTTCCAGTTCTTATTAAGAGCTAAAGAATATTGCTTTTACTTACAACCCCCGGATGGTAAGAAGAACATGACAGAACCCTGCAGCTGACAAACTTCTGTGGACACACGTAGGATGTGTATGGAAAAGCCTGTACTCAAACAGGCCGTCCCAGATCACCACCACGCTTCTGTAACAAAGCGTCCTTCCCAGAGGCCGTAAGTCCAGCTACTTGCCTCAACAAAATTGGCAATTGAAGCACAAGCTCCCAAAAAATAAAATAAAAAATCCAGTCCAGGATAATTCTCATCTTTCCCGGCTACCCACAGCCACCTACTGGATTTTATGCAGATACGGTTCTTGGCAGTGAAGCCTTCCCTCCTCAGTGTAACTGAGACAAGACAATGCTTGCAGTAACAGACACAAATGATTTACATTTCAAGTATGTGCTCAAGCTTCTGCTCTTGACTCCCAGAGCAATCCTCACAGTGTCTTACTGATGGGGGACAGCAAAAGCAAACATCAGAAACTGGGCAAAATCCTGAAGTGCTGCAACCCGTTACTGGCCTGTACCATTACAGTTACTGTGCAGCTATGACTTCCCACAGGAATCCATGCCCAGGGCTGTGCCAGTCAGCCAAGGGAGGCCCAGACAGCAGGCAGGTGGGAGCAGGGCCTGCTGCTGCCGTTCAGGCACAGCGCTGCTGATGAACATGGGTGGAAAAGGGAATTCAGACCTACATAACGTTCCCCATTCTTTCTCTCCCAGGATCTCAGCCTACCTTCCAAAATCATTCACCAGATCCGTGTGCTTAACCTCATGCTTCCACAGAATGCAAGCGCAGAGGAAGAAGATGGACAGAAGATGCTCCTCAGAATCAAACCTGACACATTGATATGCTCCAAATTAGAGAACGTATTTAAAATGTAGGGCTGAGTGCTCTCTGCTTTTATCTATAAATTGCTAAAATGATTTTTTCACATTCCCCTCACTCACACATCTTTAAGACCTCGTGTCTGAGAAGCATTACAGCAATCAGCACGGAGCTCCCAAAGTGCTCTTCTGTGTGGAGGTTAAAACAACTGATAAGTATGGTAGTCCTGCGAAGGTCTGATTCACATTATCTTCAGCTAAGGAGAGCCTGGTTCTGCTCCTTGGGATAAGCCAGAAATTGTTCTCCACTTATGTAAGACTATCCCAATTCAATAGCACAGAGGAATACAGAAAATCAAAGGCAATATGGGCCACGTGATTAGTTGCCACAGCAGATAGCTGGCATCCCTCTAATGCTCATAAGGAATGGTGCCAGCTTTAGGAACAAAAATTAATTGTCTCAAATTTCTATAAGAGCTGAGAGGCAAGTATCTCAGCAACCTGGCAGAAACACAGCACACTGCCTGGAAAAATGCTACCAGAGTTCAGCTGGAGGCGGGGGATTTTACTTCAGACATGGAGATTATTCACCCTGACACCCACTTACAGCACGAACGCAGCAGCCAGAAAGCAAGGAGATTTCTCAGCTTTGTAAAGCACATTCTCTTCTTGCCTTACTGCCACTGACTCCACCACAATCCAGACTGAGAACTTACGCTGCCAGAATGTACAAATTAACTGCCACAGCCTACAAACGGCATTTCTACCTAATTTTCACATGAAACTCTCCTTCTGCAGTCCACGCCACGGTGTAACACACAAGTGGGCTGCAATTTCCCTTCAGGCTTAGAAAGTCACTATGGTGAAAAATAAAAATGAAAGAATAAAAGCACATCAGCAACCGCCAGCGCTGCCTGGGAGAGACAGCACAGCATACGCTGCCTGCGCTCTCCTGCAGCACCCTCCACTCACAGGGCTGCTGCTGGTGCTGTGCTCCCACAGTGTACGCGTCAGGGAGAGCAGATGATATAAAACATACCTTCCTCTGTAAGCAGGAGAGGATCTGGCCCTTCCTCCCCTCTACAGGGAGGAGAGAACGAAACTTATTGACCCGTGCGCTAGATAAATGAACAGACTATCCATTAACCAGCGAATTGCACAGAATGAAATTATGTTAGAGACAATAAAATGAATATGATTTTAAAGTGTTCATTAAAACTGTCACCAACAATCTGAAATTTAACCTGTAAACCACAGCTATCATTCATATAACATACAAAAAGCTTGCCAAAAACCATCATTAACCTGTACAATGATCAATAATTTTGACATACAGTAAATTCTGCTTTAAACTGAAATACCTATAACTGATTATAAAATATCTTCCTACACACGACAAGAAAGCAGCTAAGCCTGGCACACGTTCATTAGCTGCAAACTTCAGTGCTGGAGGACGTGCTTCATCCAGGTGTCAGTGAGAAACCCTCTGCAACTAGAAAGCACGTTCTGGGGCAGTCAAAAACCAGACTAAAGTTGTATCCTACAAAACCCTAATTTTAGGACTCCAAACCATACCAATAAACAGAACCTACCTATCTGCTATAATACTGAATGTAAATACTGAGAAGTTCCTCTTCCAAATAATCTTAAGAACTCTGTCCCACATTTGTGGATGGAAGATAGTACAGCAGGAAATATATTTTGTGTAAGGGAAAAAAAAAGTAAAAGTGAAAATAAATAACAAAGGTACAGAGATAAAAAGCAGAGGGTTTGGATGTTTCCAGGCCTCCTGCTAGCAGCTGGTATGGTGTTACAGCTAGGCAAGCAGCTGGGTTAGACTCAAAGGCTGAGCCCACTGCTTCCCAGCACGCTTAACAGCATTTCAGATCTTCACACCAGGACGAAGGCGAAAAGAACTGCTGTAACTTCAAACGCTACAAAATTTGTATTAAAACTCTTTACCTATGCAACTCCCCAAATTCCAGTAATCCACTATTCATCATCTTCAAAACACCAGTGAGACTATACACTAAACTCCAAAACATTCCACATTTAAATAAGAAGTTAAAATTGAAAAGGAGGCTTTCAGCAACACCATATATAACGTTTTATGAAGCTTGGTGTGTCTATAAAATGTTCTGTTTTCCAACAGGGTGGAGGGGAAACTCGTCCTAAAATGTGCCTAATGGAAATGTTAATATAACGTAAAACCCGACCTGTATGGAAGTGATTTCTGAAACACCGACCTTATTTCCTACCTTATGGATTCTATTTTGATTGCATTATCTATGGTTTTACAGAACTTGCACAAGTGTGGACAACAACATATTTAGCAACTAATATTCAGTGTGAGCACAAATAAAATGTCTAATTTTCTTTTAAATGTGGCGAAGTAAAGACAATTTACCAAAATAAAACCACAGCCCCATAGACTCTAAAATTACTCTTAAAAGCAAGTATAACCATTTCGCTGGGACGGATAGACGTGTATAATTTACACACAAGTTGGTTTTAATTATCACAGTTCATAAAGGCCTTTATACCTCAGATCTGTCGAAAGGAACAGAGGAATTTTGTTAGTTTTTAACGTGGTAAAAATCTATATAATGATCCTCCCTCTCAGCCTCCTAAAACCGAGATCCTTTCAGCATGGGCATTCTGCTGAAGGAACTCCACAGCAGATTCCTGATTCCACGATGCTTATCGGCTGTGTGATTTACAGACATTACACACGGGAGAAGTCTCACCAACGGTGACTCCGTTTCAGGTCGGAGGGGACTCCTCACACCACCCAGATCGCCGTGTCCGAATCACAGCGCTGAGCCGCAGCGCTCCCTGCCAACATCATAAATGCTGCCATTAAAATATTTGTTTTAATTCTGACCTCAGAGTCACAGCTAATAAACAAGAAAGGCAATGAGAAATTGAAAAACAAACTGAATGCAGCTGTTGGACTGGACGTTTCACAACGGCGTTTAACTGCATCCTTTAATTTCACGTCTATGAATAGAAGCCATACACCACAGCCTGCGTGCCAGCCAGCCGACCGAGCAGCCTTTGCTTTGGAGTTCACTTCGCTCCGTTATTCCGTCACGTCAATTTCACTGTATTTTTAACTTTTCCTTCGAGATGTGGTCTGTAAACAATGCCTGTTTGCTGGTGGTTTCTCATTAGAACACGTTCGAGCAATGGACAGTGTTTGTGTAACTTTTCCATAATCTTTCTCACACACCAGGGGCACAGAATTTTTCTGTGTATGCATCATGCGTTTGCATGTGTGTCAGTGCTGAGCCCATTGAAGTGCATCCAGTGTTGGGATGATTAATGCCATAGAAATGATGCATAACAAAACCCCACTAAAGAATTAGATACGGGGAGTGCGTCACAAAGCTCCTGCTATGCCCAAAACTTACTCGTGTACCTTTATAAACAAAGGCATGGGTGGTTGGTTGGGTTTTTTTCCCATTATGCCTTTATAAAAATCCACGCAAATAATTTGCCAGAATGCCTAGGATTAAAATACATACGAGGTAGAGGATCCTCCTCTACCTGGAACCTGGGAACCTGGACATACTTGAAAGTAATCTGTTTAGAAACGGTAGAAGGAGGCCACATTCTTTTAAAATCATAGATAAAAATGAAGAATCAGATGAAAAAAATGGCACAGTATGAAAACTACAGTTTTCAATTCATTTCAGAATATATTCCTCAAGTATAGAGGAAAAGTATAATGATATTTTAGGGAAAAAAAGTATACACTTTGATGTGTTTTTCAAACATGAAACAAATGCGCCCCTTCTCGGTTTTCAGGTTCTTACATGAAAAGATAAAAACCAGCATCTCATTGCCTTCCAAAACAAAACGCTTTCCTTCCTTTGGGGGTGGTGAGGAAATTTTCATTGAAAAATAATAACAACCATTTCTTTC
Source organism: Pavo muticus (assembly GCA_016647715.1). Lineage (NCBI taxonomy): Eukaryota > Metazoa > Chordata > Aves > Galliformes > Phasianidae > Pavo > Pavo muticus. The sequence goes on along the minus strand of JACDJE010000010.1, from coordinate 2,130,463 downwards.
AATCATGGAAACCTAAAACCCAAATAATGTAACACAAAACAAGAGGCAGTAGTCCTCACGCCTCCCAGATCACATTTCAGTCTTAATTCTCCATCTGGGATACTTGCACCCACAACCTCACTTGCGTCCTGAGACCTTACATGAAAGTAACACAACAAATGCTTTGGACCAATATTAAAGGGAATAGCAAAAAACCCCAAAATGCTTAAATGAAGCAGAATACAGAAGTTTCCATAGCAGCTCATGCCAGAGGCCTGTGCAGACCAGTGTATTTATTGACTTCATCAACAGTGACTAACTACCATCTCAATGTCTACGATGGAAGAAAGTGAATTAGTTTTAATGGACTATGACTGACATCAGAATTGGTGAGGTTTTTTCCTCCTCTCTAAGTTACAACATCAAATAATACAATATAATGAAAAATGAGGATGTTTGTACAGTTCTTTCAGTCTCCAGTCTAGACACACTCTATTTTAGATTTAATCCAGTTTATCATTGAGCAACTGATTCTAATTGGTAGCATTTAATCCTTTCCCTTCCCTCTTCTCATTTCCTCTCCCTATTTCAGACACTGCATACACTTACAATTCCTGGCAGACCTTCACCATCACGTTAAAAGCTTGGAGGCTCTCCTCAAATTAAGTAATCCCCTGTAGTGTATTCCTTCTTTTTGTGAGCTTCCAAAATTTAGTCCATGGCATTTTCATCCAGAGCCTACATAATAAACTCCTCTTGATCTCCATCATGTAGCAGATAGGATTCTTCTGTGATACTGCACTGACTGTGACATTCTGTAAACTATTTGTGTGGTTTGTTGTTTTTTATGTGCATATATGTGTGTATATATATAGATAGATTAGGAGACTAATGACAAATTCTTGCACAATGTTACATTGACAGAAAAACATCCTAATAACCAAAAAAATCTTGTAAGGATGCTTATCCTGAGCACATTTTAAATACAGTCAAAATTCAACCATGATGAAGACAAAGCTTAGTGTCAATACTGCAGTTTTATATAATATAAAACTCTCACAGGATGTGCAATTCTTACTGTTTGTACATAACTCGTGTCTTTAAAATCTTACAGTTCTGGCATGCAAAATGGGATGAAGGCTATGGTCCTGTAACCACACCAACAGCACATAATACATTCATCAAAAAGAACCTACCACGCAGATGACTTATTTGTAACTCAGCTTATCTAGCAACATCCCAGGTTGTTTTTGTGCAGCCATGGTTATTGGCTGTGATCCTATAAAAGACAGCCTTGTTCCTGGACCTCACTTAAGCTATCCACGTTTTTTCCACAAGGAAGTGTAATTAAGAAAAATATGATACGTACACAAATGAATTCTGAAAAATTCATCTAAATTACCTGAATGCTAATTAGCAAACTGTACTACCTTTTTGTGTGGACACCGTGCATGATGAACCAACCTTGAATTCATCTGAAAGCGAATATTCGAGCTAAAATAAACCATCCCAATACTAACGCTGAGTAAAAGCACCCACACAGAAGCTTACAGCGATTTTCATTTAATAAGTGAATTCAAGTAAGCGTTCTTAGAGTCTTTTTCTGAGTATAAGCTCCTTGTTTCCACTACATCAACATATGTGCCAGAGGTACAGGATTACAGTCCCCAGACCATGAATATTATTTCACTTCCTTGTATTACTTAACTCTCCTCTTGAAAGGTTTTAATAAAAATCTTCCTAAAAGTTAGAAACCTTCTTCCTTTGTCAAAAATACATGGGTGGACCTGATGCTTACCACAGCCTGCAGCAGCTGCCTTTCACTGACACCCACAGTGCCCCCTATGCACACTCAGCAATGCTATTTCAGAAGTTTGTTAGCTATTATACAACTGGATTTTCAGAGCAGCCATAGGCCTAATTAAAGAAAAAAAATGCTAACTGGATGCCAAGTTTACTCTGTGTTTGCATACCTCTAAAACAGAGAAGAAAAAGTTCAGTGGCTTGTCTTGAATCTGAATAAAAGGTGGATCTAAGTAAGTCATTACAGAAACATCCCCAGAGCACAATGAAGAACTGTGCAGAAGCACCTCTGCTTGCTCCTGCATGATTTGGCCTTGTAATGCAGCTGATGCCAAAGGCTGCACTTACAGCAAGTTCTGGTTGCCACTTGACCCAGCTTAGACATACACACCATTTATTTGCCTTGCAGAGGAATAAAAAGGAATTCTTTTTGGTTTCTAAAAGAAAAACTGAAGAAACGTAAGACTTTGCCATTTACTGACATCAGTGAGCCTCTTCTCCCTTCTCCTGGATTTCCTCTCTACAACAAAGCAATATATTACTCCTTTTCAGGAACTATTCTAAGAACAAAATGCGTAGATTTTGTCCTGCTAATTCCTCACAACTCATTATCACACCCCTTGCAAGCACTTTGTTTGGTATGAAAGCATGTAGCACAAACCCCCCGCATTATCTGGCTGGGGATCGATACCTTCAAAACACAGCTCCTCGTGGCCACAGCACTCAGTTCCACTGCTTTATTTCACAGAAATCACACACATCTGCACTTTATGTCCACTGAACGCCAGTGCTTCCAGTACCAGTGGTGGGGTTTTGTTTGTTGCTGCTTTGTGGTTGTTTTTTTTTTTTTTAAGATAATGTTTAAGTTTTTACAGACCTGAAGAACCCACGAGCCCTTCAGATGAGACATGATGAAATCAGGATGTTTGATCAGACACAGATAATAAAGCAGTTCACTAAATTAGATCACTGTCTGCCTTTTTGGCAGCAGCTTGCACTCACCATGTCCTATTGCAGCATCGCAGACAGCACTTCGACTTATGAGTAAAGGTGTTTTTTCAGTCCAAGCAGCCAACAGAAGATGACAGTATCAAAAGCCACTTCTTGTTTTGTCCTGCTTTGTAATGAAAGCAGCTGACTGGCAATACACCACGACATAATGGATTAAGATGATGTTACAATACTGGCTTCAAATGAAACTCTGCCTTGAAGCTAAATAAAGAACCCAGGATACGTTGTGAAGTGCTGTTTTCGTACTGGAAGCAGCTGAGGTAATAGTTTTCAACTGTTCTGATGTTGCTCCGTACCCAAGACGTGCAGTATTATTCAGTACCTTGCTGTAAATCATCCCCCCAACAAACATCTCGTAATGCACTACTTGCAAACTGTCAAACGGAGTGGAAAAAGCACCTTCCCCTGAAATACCTTACTGCACCACCAGCCCTCAGGTAACAGTCTGCTACATCACATACAAAGGGTCTTAATTTTAGTACCTGAGTAAAGCAAAGGAACCAGATTGTGATACTAGCAATCCAATAGTATGCAAATATTCAGTTAAAAAAAGTTAATTTGCTTTTGCATGAACACTGTTTGCCATGCACTTATATAATCATAAAGTTATTTTAAGAAAACATTCAATTATTTTCTATACAACGTTCTGATTTAAGCAGCTCTTTTGCTTAATTAGCATTACTTGACTCTATTATATTTGTTACCTTCCTGCCACACTACAAAGCAAAAATAATACTGTTCTGGAATTGACATGGTTGATTCTCACTTATATCCAAAGAGTTCCACAACAAAATCTCCTAAGTAACAGAAGAAAACACAACCAGATGAGAATACAGTTTTTTATGTCAAAAACTCACAGTGAAAATGCTGCGAACTGCACACAACTACTAAAGAGTTCTGACATAACAGATGGGGTGTCGAATAAGACCAACTGGTCATTGAAAGTGAAAACGTAAATGGCAGACACTCAGCTTTACTCTTTGAAATGTGACTTCATCCCCAAGATCTCTGTGGCATTTGCTACAGGTTAGAAACGGTTAATTTCGGCTGGAGGAAGCTGTTGATTCACCAGCCATTTCCTTCACTGCTACTGCAATCAACCGTTTTTTGCTGCCTTAAAATGGGGTAATAAGCACGTTAGTTGTCACATGAAGATTTATTAACAGATGAGATCTCTGCTGCCCACAGCTATTCTTCATTTATTGAGAGGAATGGGAATTTCTGATGAGTTTCTTAGAAGTATTTTCAGATTAGAGATGATTTTACTTAGAAGAGCTACAACTGCAAACTTTTCAAGAACAAAACACGTAGCATTGCTCTAAGTGCCTTTAGAAACCGGTGCCAGTGAAGTCACTCATTTTATTTTAATATTTATGGAGTAGTATAATTTAATAAACATGCTGATCCTCTGGATACATGTATATCAGAACATCTGGATGCTGGGCCAGCAGGATAGCCAACAAAACACGTCTCCTTAGTGCTTCTGCTACATGTGAACTGCTAGACTCATTTACACCATAGCGTAACAGCTACTTCAGCTTGAAATTTCAAGAAGATTCAAGTTCACCAGTATGTGACATTCAACACCAAACACAACTGGTCAGTTATAACAGCAGTACGTGTATGTGTGGTTTGCTTGTTTAAAAAAACCAAAACTATTGCATTAAGTTAGTAAAGTAACTTACCACTGGGGTTAAAAGCCATGCAGCAAATAGGCTTTTCATGTGCGGGGAAGTGGGCCACAATACCATCACTGTCAGAGTCCTCACTGACAAGTACCTGCATAATATTAATGGAGACACAGTAAGGTTAGTAAATAAAAATACACTTAATTGAAAATATCATGTTACTGGCACGGGATTTGTTTTATAGGATATACACAGTGGAATGAACTTGAAATATGACTGCATGTGAACTAAATACAATCTTCTGCAATTGTTTCAGATACAGAGTGAGAATCATTTAAATAACCTACTACCACCAAGAAAGGATTATGCTCCCTATTTACTCATCCTATTCAAATATTCAAAACTGGAAAACTATTACTACTTTGCTACAGTAAGTATAAATGGCTGCATAGAATCTGAGGCTGTGGGAGCAGGGATTGTTCAGCCTGGAGAAGAGAAGGCTCAGGGGAGACCTGATAGAGGCCTTGAAATACTTGAAGGGAGCTTACTAGTAGGAGGAAAACCACAGGTAGACACAGCGATAGGACAAGGGGAAACAGTTAAACTAAAAGAGGGAAGACTTAGATTAGATGTCAGGGGGAACGTCAGGTGAGGTGCTGACAGAGGCTGCCCAGAGAGGCTGTGGGTGCTCTATCCCTGCTGGAGGAGTTCAGGGCCAGGTTGGATGATGCCCTGGGCAGCCTGGTCCGATGCCTGATGTAGTGGTTGGAGTGGTTGGCAGCCCTGCCCTTGGATGGGGGCTGAAGCTAAAAGCTTCACTAGTGTCTAATTCTTTGTAAAGGAAAAGATATTCCTAGAGTTGTAGAAAAGAACCAAAAAATGTGTGCATCAAACACACGCAAGAGCTTAAGAAGTATTTTATTCCTTGTTTACATTACGTTATAGGCTAAATTAAGAAAAAGAGTGAGAAAGATCTATCAGAAGAGCACTTAAGAAAACAGTATCTGTGGTAAGCAAGAACCACCTTCTTAATATGGAGATAATAGTGCAAAACTCCCCATTTCAAGTTCAGAATAATTTGTTTGCTGCTTCCAAAACAACCCGAAATGTTTCTAATACTTCCTATTCCTAACAGATATCAGAATAATTTGAAGATATTTTTATGCTTCAAAAAGAGAAATCATCTTTAAATGTTTAAAGAAGTCACGTAATATGGATGCAGAGCCTGTGCCTGCCTTACTTTAAACGTTCCAATTACTTGGCACTGTCACATAAGCACAATTATGGTTTTGCTTTCCGTTGTCAGCATTCCGTGCTCATTCCAGAACCACTAACCAAAGGGTCTGGAGATCTTCCTAAGAGCTTTTCAAAGAAACTGTGTTCTTTTCTCAGGCTATATAAACGGCTGTAACAACTTCTATACATCATCTTTGCACAGCTTCCACTTTTAGGTAACAAAGACTTATCCTAAACATTTCACTAATTAGAAATACATGATAAAGTAGCATCATAAGCCAGCCATATGAACCAAACTGAAGGGTTTCTAAACCCAGTCCATTAATGAAAACTATTTAACCTAAGAAATGTAGAGATTTGTAGGTATCAGCAGCATCTCAGTCACTGCTAAAGCCATTCATACCACAACGTGTATCCTTTTTCAGACTGTGAAGTGGATGAATTCAGCACGTACTTCGTTGTTGTATTTAAACTAATGGTAGCTGCACCACCCTCATCATCACTGCTTACAACCACCTTCCTGAAGTAACACCTTTCATGTTTAAGCTACAGGTTTTTCAAAAAATCTGCCATTTTCACTATAGGAGCTGATTTTCAGATACAGCAAACTTATTTTGACTGCACTACAATTCCATTATTTGTGATAGAAATAAAAGGAAGAAGAATGTACTGGCACAACATCCAGGTGAGCTCAGCCAAGTCAAAACAAAAGCGACAACAAAACCACCTTCCTTACTGAACAGCCTGGAGATCCTTGGACTGTGGAGAATTCAACACTCCAGCTGTGACCTCCCCACCACTGCGGCCCCAGAGTGCAAATCCTTGGTTGTGAGGCACACGTGGAAACACACTGTGCAACACAGGATGAAGTCAAAGAAATGTTCTTCATGTTTTTAAAAGCAATATGAAAAAACCCCTGTTCCTGGAGCAGGGACGTACTTCTGTTAAATCACCACCTTGTGTTTAAATCCTCACACTGTACTGCAAGATCTGTCGTGCCCTTTCCCTATACTTCTGCACTGGAGAAAACATACATCACTTTACAATTTCAACACTACAAAGGATGGAGGAAAAAAAATTATCAAAGGAACTGCAGCACTGGGCTTCAGCACACCAGCAGCCAGAGCCTCTCTGGATGGGTGCCTTCCAGCTCAGAGCCTGCCCAGCTCTAAAATCATAGCACGGGTTTTTACCATCATATATAACTTAAAGAAAACAAAATTATGCTTATGTAATACAAGGTGCTTTATACCAGAATCTATTATTTTCTGTATTAAAGATCTTTATATGGATGTAACTGCATCAACACAATATGTGTCCCTGTTCATTGCGGGGGAGTTGGACCAGACGACCTTTAAAGGTCCCTTCCAACTCCAAAACTCCATGATTCCACGAAATAGTGCAGATTTGATGCAGGTAAGGATGAAGACTGGAGCTGTATAGTAATGGAGGAGGCATTCAAGGCCTCTTCCTCGCAACTTCACAGATTTCAGAAAACACTCTTTGTGGGTGCTAAGGGCCTGGGAAGGTGCTGGAGAGCACAGCATTGGTGGGGAGTGAGTGGCACATAAACCAGTGCTGACACTGCACAGCTTGCTCCTTTTGACCAGTTCATGGCTTCTGACCACTGGAAAGAGTGGAGCTGGACATTTTTCTTGGAAATAAAACCAGTGGTACAAATTGCCTAATAACACATGCACGTTCTCTCAGAGAGCTCGAAGGAAGCAGCTCATTCAGTTTCCCAAAGCATAGAGGAGACAAATCCCACAGGAATCCCAAGGCTGCAATTTTTTTTCAGTCCAAACAGGCTCTGTTCTCCAAGGTAGAGGCCTCTTAACCACTGTGCTATTAACAGCAAAAGGCCCTACAAAGGCTCTACTGAAAAAAAGTTCATAAATCTTTGCATTACTCTTATAATTGCGTCATCGCTGAGGTTCTTAAGGATGCTCAAGTATCTTCCTTGCAGAGTTCCCCATCATTACACATAGAAACCCCATTTAAACAAACAAAAACAACAAGAGACAACCACCAAGGCTCTCCTCCCAAGATGGAAATCACCACTCTGCCCACTGCTGATGCCCAAACATTGTCTCACTGAGAGAGCTCTCAAGAGGAGCCCAGCCGTGGCTGGACCCACCGAGCTCTCGTGCCAGCTCTGCTGTAGTTCAACAGAGCACTGCAGTTGTTAGGAGATGGATAAAGTCCTCTTTATCTCACTCTGAAAGAGAAACAGACATACACCTAGGGGATCATTACATCTGCTATCAGAAAGCAGTGTTTGCACTCAGTGCAGGAGATAGCTTAAGCCAAAGCTTTTTTCTCCTATGCAATATTTTTCTTCATTCGTTGCATTTTCCATGCTGCTGAACAGAAGCCACTAGTAATTATGACTTCAATTATTTTAATCCTTAGAGGCAAATTACACCACTTATCCCAGCGGAGACATGTTTTTAAATAAAACATGAAAGTAACCCAAATAAAAATGGACACAAATTTAATCACGCAGGTCCTACTCTTAATAAAATTAAGAAAGCATGATCTAAGCATCATAAAAACAAATAACTTTGGCAATATTTATAAATATGAGTATTATATAATAGAGAGATCTGTGCACATACACTTAAGATCTGCTGTGATTTACACAGCTGAGGATGGGGCACTGTCCAACCCAGCTCCTATGGCAAATGCACAAACTCCAGCCCCCTCCAGCTGACCTCCCCAGACAGCCTCCTCCAACTTACAGCCAAGGTCAAACATCAGTGGAAAAGGGCTAAAAGTGATAAATCTGTGGCATTAACTACTGCACTCCTTTTAATAGAATCCAGCATAAACTCAAAACAGCCTCATGCTCAGCCTGAACCATTTATCTGAGACAAAAATGTCTTCTTGACAAAAAACAGATCTCCTTTAATAAAGTAAGGCAGACAGTATTATGCTCTGAGGGAATCCTGTTGCTCTTTTTATATTTATATATAAAAAGAATTCTTCTGTAATACACGTAGATATAAAAAGTGAACAAAATCGATGCCAAATATACGAGCATTAGAACATCAAATTATCTTTTGTGAAAGCTGTTCTTCTAAATAAAAGCCCTGGTGTTAATGATGAGTGGAATTATGTATGTAGTTACACTTTTATTATTGAATGCTCCTTTAGCTTTAGAATGAATTTTCACTACAGTTCTTGCTCCTGATAAGCATCTTTGTTTGGCTCAATTGTTACCAGCTTCTTAGCAAATGAAAATGAACTTTCGAAGCTGCAGCAGTCTGCAGTCCTCTGAAAATTCCTCTTTAATGCAATAAAAAGTTAATAGGGAACAGAAAAAGAGGACCGATCACATTTTAAAACTTAAAAACAATAAGAGAATGCGTTGATCTTCGAAAGTTATATTTTTAAACACTTATTCAAATATTTTCCTGCATTTTGGATGATCTGTGGCAGAACACAGCGATGCACCATCCATCACGCCGCTCCACCAGAAGCGCTGAGAACCAAGTTCTGTATTTTCTAAACGGCCAAATATTTCTCTGTCAACTCAACTTTGGATGTTTAACAGATTTACATTCCGTCACAAAACTGGAGACTTTTGAGGAAGGTCATTATTGCAGACTACACGTGGGTGGCCTGCCTGATGAATTAATTAAGGATACAGAAACAAAGGCTGAAAGAAAATAATTTTTCGTTTAAACTCAAGCCGCTCAGGTCTTACACATTTAATTCCAATTATTGAAGAAGAGGACATCTGTACAGCTTTAGCTTCATCCATTTCAGCTAATTAACGGATTCAAATAAATAGTCATTACGTCTCACTGAAAAGTTTGCTAACACTTCATTAGAAGGAAGTTTAAACAAGCGCACAGCCCTGTTAACATATTTTGGTTTACCACAAAGTTACTTGGGCATCTCAGTAATTATTTTTACTCCCTTTACAAATATATCATGACAGCCAACTCCAAGACTTCTACATTCCTATGCATTTATTTAATGCTCCATACTTCATATTTTCTTAAAGCGGCCTCAATTCTGAAAGTAGGAACTACCAAAGAGCTGTGGGATATGAGATCTCACTACTGTATCTACGTTTGTAGACAGTATTAAAAAGATTTTCCCCACATATCTGCAAGATCACATTAGGAGACATCTCTGGTCGTTAACGGTGTATTTTTCAGAGGTAAGGCAGTATGTGAACCTATGCCACAGTAGCACAGCGCACTCCATGAGGTGCACTGAGTTCCATCTTCCATTCGTTGCATTGGGTATCTTTGACATGGCAGACTGCATAAAGAAATGAGTGAAAACCTGAAGCTGTACTTAGCCCTTCTGGCCTACGCACATCCAAACCATGTTCCTTAATTCTCCTGCTCACAGGTAAACCTGCACAGCAGCACAAAAATCTCCCCCCACTGAAAAAGTGCTTCTTTCTCCTTCAGAAGGACACGCTCACTTGCCTTATATTTGCTGCTTTTCATTTTCTTTCTCTTTTAAAAATGGCTCTGTTTCCTATTTCAGCTATATATTTTATCTCAAAGATGTATTTTATTACTTGGAAATATTTTATTTTGTTATAACAGGTAGATAGAAATCTTTATAGACCCAAAGGAGGGTGAGGCATTCCCTGTACATTAGGAGACAGCCGATAAGAAAACAGCTCTCTGCTTCTGAAATTCCCCTCGCTTAGTTAGGCTGCCAACCTCTGAAAAGGATGCGTGCACACAAATACATTTACATAGTTGCTAGGCAAACCTCTGTTGCAAGGGACTAAAGGTTTTCACACTGGAAGTGCAGTCCAGAGAGCACATGGACAGCATCATTACTTCCTGCAATTCTGCTCTCCACCACTTCTCTATTTTAACAGAAAGGAAGGGAACGCTGTACTCCGGGTGACCACTGGCAGCAAACCAATTTGCCACAGCAGAGTAAAATAATCTCAGAAAATCATGCTATGAAAAAGAATCAACACAGCTCCAACAGTCCTACAGATTTCACATCTTTTTGATGCTCAGCTGCCATTCTATGTCGAGAATAGACATAGAATTATCAGCAATCACATTCAGTGCAATGAGATTGCTCGCCTCATTTAAAGGTCAGACTTGCTGAAATGCTTTCCTGAACTGAAGTTCGAACCAATTATGCTATAAGAACGAGCCAGGACTACCCAAACAGCGGCATGTCATTCCTTACAGGCCTGCACAGGATTGCTGCCAGGCACTCGGGGACAAATCAAGTTTGTCACTGGCAAAGCCAGGCCCTGCCAGCTCCAGAGCAGGCTGCGTGCACAGAACTTACATTTCTGCACGGCAATGGAAATCACCTGGCATGATGGACAGCAGCTCCGTGGGACTGTGAGCGCGCACACTGCTCCTCACACTGGGAGGTTCTTTACTGGGGCCAGGTTGGATGACAGATGTTATTCAGAGCATATCCAAAATGTGTTTATTCTTAATAAACTTTCTCTTTCCTAGGCCTACATTTGAGTATGAAAAAAATAGTGAAAAGTCTTCTGTGCCATGAAAATCCAACAACGCAAAAGAACTTTTTTTTTTTGGCAGAAAAACCCCCATAAGATTAATTCTGAAACTGAATCTTAGCACTGAAAATAAATGGTTAATTTAATACTATTTTAAATTTCATAGAACAAAAACATGAACGTAAGACGTGCAAACAATTCGGGTATCTAAATCAGAGCCTCCATCCCTGGAGATTCAAGACCAAAATGATTTTACTAGAACTGATGGTTTATTTATGTTACAGCAGCATTATTTGGACAAGGCAAGCGTTATCATTTTTACAACTACTTTTCCACAGTGCCCTCTAGGCTTGATAGCTCTCTACTATTGTTAAGGTCAGAGGACAAGTTCATAAAACCTTTAAATCATACATAACAAGGCTTAAAACCTAAAATATATCATTTTTTTCCCTAGGTATATGAAGAGGAATCAAAGCACAGACAACGACCATCAGAAATAATGACTGCATTAAAAAAAGCTTCATGAGAAATTTATGAAGCAGAATTTTTCTTTCTTTTTTTTTTTTCTGGCAGTATAAGAAGAGTTAAAAGACCTTTTTTCCAGGAAATAAAAACAGTCCCAAAAGTCAGGCTTGTCCTAAGATCTGACTTGGCGAGATGTTAGGTGAAATACATTCTTTTTCCCATTCTCCTCCTCTTTCTTTTTTATAAATTTTATTGTATATTTGCAAGAAGGGCCTCTGATGTTATATGAACAATCCCAATGTGATGCTGTGTTACTTGGCTAAGTAATTCCAAAATGAATTCCCAGAACAACTACATTTCACACAGCATATCGGGGTTGTTTGGTGTGTTTGTTTGTTTTTAAGTAAAATATTCTGTTTTCCTCTGAGGTAAGAAAAGAACGTAATTCAACCACTGACTTGTCACTAATACTTTACCAAATTATCTGCAATAAGCACCACAAACACGGGGAAAAACAGAAGTAAAAAGAAATTGTTTTTTTCTCTTTTAAATTCAGTAAAAGTAAACATTCAGAAGAAAAAACCTTACAAAAGAAATGAAGCCTGTGAGTCAGTCTGAACGCTGTCTGCAGGACGAGATACAGCTGAAATGACTGAGAGACGAGCAGAGAAGAAACAGATATCTGCTGTCTGTCACAGAGACAATTAGTTCAAAACATCCGTTCAAAGTCTGTGGGACGACTGGATGGATTTTTCAGTCGATGATTTTGGCTGGGGCACTGCAATGTTACTAGAGAAACACTACAAATACCTCACAAAACAGCATCACATTTGATTATACCTTACTGTATGTAAAATGTAATTCATGTTAAATTATAAGCTTTTGTATCTAATATCCAGCTTCTTTTTTAGATGGGAATTAAACAATTCACCGTATTTCTACACAATCACATTTTCCTGCCATATTACATATTAATAAATATAATCAGACTACATACACATTTCAACTGATCAGCATAAATCAATGTCAATTATGAACAAGTGTTAGAGAAACAAAATCTGACACTTCACACTTGCTGTTGTCAAAGTGCCATATAAATATCTTCTAAGGACAATATATATTTTGGCGTCGTTTCAGCCCCAAACAGGACTTTGTCACAGCCGCGTGTGCACGTAAAAGCTCCTGACCCAGCAAAACATCCTATGTCAGAAGTATGAGATACATTTTCCTATGACTTCTGTCAAAACAAATCCTCATTCTGTTGCTGCACAAACTGCATTACCTGTCCTTCTGCCACAGTCTCTGTATCAATGATGGTGATGACCCCAGGCACCAGAGGGCTCCGGCGAACATTGCTATGAGCTAAAATCTCTTCTTCGGTCGCCCCCGAAGGCAGCGTCCCCGTCAGCTGCGTAACGACCTTCCCCACCATGGTGAGCCCGGTCTTTATCGTCTGTAAAAAGAAACAGAACCAGTAAATAACGGTTAGGGCTCTTCTGTGGATCTACTTTGAATTTTTCTTCCCTCGATGCAATTAACATTATAACCAGACCGTGCTCACACAGGAGAAGCACACAAATGTTTTTGTCAGTGATACTTTAACTGCAGGATGTCGTGTGCAAGAGAAATCTCCTGAAAAGATTTCGCATCCTACCAACTCGATGCTTTTATTTCTGATGCAAATCCTTCCAATACATTCTCAAAAAAAAACAACCCACAAAACTTCAGTGTTATCTGACTGTGAACGTTTTTCCTTCCTTTAGCTTTTCTCCCTTTGCTTCACCATTTGAGCCTTCCGACTCCCATGCTCCGTACCCCCCGGGTAAGCACCTAACAGCGCTACGTACAGAAACAGATTTTGCAGTAATGGGGGATGCTGAAAATATCCTCCAGTGTGAAACTCAAGGAATTCAGCCTCTGATGGACGGGACAGACGTGTTGTTTTCTCAGAAATTACGGATCTTAGGGCTTTAAAACTGAACGTGAGACTCAGAGCCAGCAAAATTAAAGACTCCCACCCCAAGGTGCGGGGAAGGACAACTCTCCAGAACGCACACCCATCCCAACCACAGATAACATCACTTTGCACAGCCTGCGTGTTTTCCAGACATGGAAATAAAAACTTACTAATTGCACTGACTTCTATTATCTAAAGATGCTGAAGATTTTTTTAATGGGTTTGCTCTGGGTTTTTTGGTGTGGGTTTTTTTTTCTGTATTTGGAAAAAGAGAGACAGCCCACACACTGGGGAGAATACATGGATATAAAAAATACGCAAAGCACAACTCGAAATATTTTCTCCTTGAATCAAGGACTGCGCCTTATTTGCTATAAAGAGTTGTCCAGATTTATTATGCAATATAAATAAGAAAAGGAGATCAGAATGGAATGACACTATAACAAGGCTATTCTTAACTAAAAAGACAAGCTAAGCTGCCTGCTAAATTGAAAAGGAAAAAACGCTCAGCTCACAGGCTGAAACCAAGAAGCAGCCACAAATCAATTGCAACTGCTTTGTTTAGTGCTAAAATCTCAAACTGCAGTGATTAGAAAACACATTAGTGTTCATCAATTAGCAGCCAAACGTTTGTTTTAATAATTCATAGGAAATGACTTACACAAAGTCTGTTAGTGTGCTGTCAGGAAAACCTCTGAAGGGCCAACAGAATTAGGCGCCACACTGTATTGATGGCAATATCCAGCCAGGAAGCCTGATTAACCTCTGAGATGCCTCAGCTGATGGACTCACCCCATTAATGCTAATGGAGGTGCTACCGCTTAAAATCGAGCCATGCCTTTATCACAGGGACGTCTTTGGGGTTTGAAGTCTTTAGTAACATCCTGCCATTTGTTTCTTATTTCTTTTTATACTCAGATGCAACAAATGACAATAAAACAGTTATCAACACTGGTAAATTGACAAGACTGAAGAACGTAACACGAAATAGACAATAATATCCGACGAGCAGACCTAAAAGTGATCCAGTGCCATCACAAGAACACATTTCAGCCAATGCTTTTTTTTGTACCCAAAATGACAAGGCAGTTTCTGACCAACAGTTAAAACCATATAAAATGCACTGGCAGTTTATACAGAAGGAAAGAGAAACCAGCGTAGAAGTGCCATGCAGAAAATACCTACACAAGTTCAAAGACAAAAAGTGTCATCAACCCGTTTTGGAAAGTATTTGTAACTATGGGAACTGAGTGCCAGCCTGCCAAGTATACATTTCAAATCTCACTAGCAAAAAATTACCATGCTTATCTAGCAAAACGAATTGCTGTTGTGTTAGACCAGGCTGTGACTGCAGGACTACTGAGAAGTAATAGGTGTACAGAGATGTGGCTGAGGCCATTAGCTCAGAACTATCAGTGCAAAGCCATTACAGCACTTACTTCTCTGTGCTGTGTGTATATTTGCAAAAACTTCCCTGGTAATCTTTAACCTTTCCCATGCCATATCAGCTGTCCCCTCTATCCATTAGAGCTAATGACCTTGCTCTCACATAAGCTGTTAGTACTCATTAAGAAGTTATCAGGTAACAAGAGAAAACAGATGCAGCCTTTGCTAAATCACTTTACCACTACAGGATTAAAAGATATGGAGAAAGAATCAACTAAAGAAGTTATTAGGTGAGAAGAACTTGGTTTATAATTTGATACTGGATATTCAACAGACCAAATAAATCTTAACTGAAGTAGGTTAAAATTTGCACTGTCTCAGTTCGTTTGACATCAGTGGGAACTGCCAATTCACACTCAAGTCTACTTAGAAGAGCTGTTCACACTCATTCAAATATGAAGAAAAGTATTTAATCAAATGTATGCACTCATAACTCATTTAATTGAAAAATCAGTACAACTTTAATTACTTGAGAAAATTAAAATGCATCATTCTGTGCATGATAGGTTGTTCTTATATCTTTCCAGTGAAAACAGTACATTGCTCCTGTTTCTCATAACAAATAAACCCATAAAATTGATTTATTTATAAATAAAAAATCTGTAGAAAGCAGAGATATCAAAAAGCTACGCCTTGGTGATCAATAACTAATTAACATACACTCAATTATAGATTCAAACTGAAACTAAATGCTTGCCAAAATGCCTGTCTTCACAAAGATGTTTCCCTTTCCTGCTCTTGTCACATACTCTAAAAAGCAGCAGGAAAGGGAAGAAAACTATTAACAAATTGATTTTAATTAGCATGGAAAGTTTTGAGTGCTAGGAATTCATGATTTTGGAAGAAGGTCTGCATGGGCACCCGTAGAGTAGAGTGAGCTGGAACACGGCTCACCCAGGGATTTGCCAAGACCACAAGTGAGGAGACCTAAGAATGTCTTTTCCTCCATCTCCTTCCTTGCTCTATCCAAAAATGGATAACTAAAACAAGCAGTTTTACATTTGGTTCTTATCTAAAACCAAGCACCTGGATTTTCTCCCATCACTAGCATGGTTCAGTAGTAACAGGGTCTATTCGAAAAGATTTTCTACTTCCATTCTACTCTGTTTGCTCAAACAGCAGCAGACAGGAGGTAAGGTCATCATCTTGGGCTTCATGGACCTTAAAACCTAGTTATCCACGGTCTTTGAGGCTAAAGGCTTTGCCAGATGTCCTCTTTTTTGACTTTTAGACTGTTGAAAAGAATTAAACAGAGTAGCACTTAAGTCTTAGATGTCTGCTGGAGTATTTTGACAGTCATTATATGGTTTGACAAAGCTTTGGACTGTTCTTCAGTCACAACTAGGCTTGGCTTTGGCAGTACAGTGATGTGTTTATAAGTTCTAACCACATCTGATCATAACTGTGGCTGATTACCAAACTTACCGAGTTTGGTTTTTTCCTAACTTATCTATTAAAAAATGTTAATGATGTTGAGATTGAAGGTGTCTGGGGAGATACTCCTCTGGTTTTCATTGTTAATGGTGAAAGAATGAATGGATGCAGCTATTTTCACACAGGATCTTCAGAAGAAAAGCACGTTCCCCTCAACAATGTAAAATCACATGATTTTTCTCCCACTTCAACCGCAGTAAGATTGTACCCAAAGCTATGCTGATGGAAGATGTTCATGTTTATGTTTTGTTTTTACATGAGATGGCACGACCTGTCTCTTCTCTTTTTGTGGGTATTTGTAACAGTTGTTTTCTTCAGTGACATTGAGCTTTCTGTTCTGTGCTGTCATTTTATTCCTATTATTAGATTTGTTTTGCTGTGTGTATCAGAAATGAGAAGGCTAGTGGTTACAAGGGAAGCTTGTAATCAGCACCAAGCTTGCTAGACAATGCCAAAACTCACTCTGTGTGTGTGTGTGTGTGTGTGTGTGTGTAAGAAATAACTTGGCAAAGCCTCAAGGAAAGGAGTGGGGCAGGGTGGGGTGGGGGAAAACAGTCAAATGACAGTTCTGCACAGTCTTTGGCTTGTTTGGATTTTTCCAAGCCATGGTCATTCTTTGATGCTATGAGAACCCAGGCACTGCTCTTAAAACAGAGGGATATTATAAAGTCATCAGAACTAAAATTCCTAGGCAATGGAACCTATACATAAACAGTCATTAATAAACTCTAACCTTCAGAGAAAGCTACTAGGTAATTAATTAGCTTCAGTACTGCACTGTCATCATTCAGAGAGATTAAAGCACATAATGCTGGTGTGACTGAGTCCAAAAAGCACTAAGCACTTGTAAAGTTTGTTTCATGATGCTGAAAGACAAATAATACACAGTTCTATTTCCAACCATATAAAACTGTAGTATTATGAACAGCCATAACATCAATCCATTTTACTGTGATTTTCCTGTGAGGGGTTCCTAATATTGCTGTTTTAATAAACTAAAGATCAGTTCTAAAGGACAGGACTAGTTCATCAAAAACAATGGCTACTCAGAACGGCTCAGAGTCAGGCCCTGTATGGGCCCTATCACTAGTATCTTCTTACCATTTTTTTTCCTCTTTTGTGAATGAGAAGGGGGGAAAAAATAGTACAATTCAGCAGGGAAACCTGATAATTATCTTACATGATAACCTCTCCCAGCAGCAGACGATGTACTCACTTTGGCAGCACTAATGACTGTGGCAGTGTAAGACTGAATGTTGTCTCCACAGGCTCCACCACGGGACTGATGGCATCGGATCAGCTACAGAAGAAAGACAGCAACCAAGTAACTACTATTAAACTGCACAAACCCATAACCCATTACCATAACTCTTGTTTATCGTGTACAGTGGTGTGCATTTTCCTACAAACAGCAGAAAGCCCTGCTGAGACACTTAACCCCTTTTTATAATCTTCTGGGTGCCACCCAGACTGTCGCGTACGGAACTCCAGCTTTCAATTACCAGCTGAACAGTCGCTACGAATTCATAAACTCTGAAATGGTGGGATTTGGGGTCTGGCAGTAATACCACAAATAAATTTAAATAAATATAATCAAAAGCTTTAGCCATGTAAATGTAACTTCGAATATCTGACATTCTAAGAATCCGAATGTGGCTTTGCTCTCCTTTTCATGACAAGCAAGCAAATCAATGACAAAGGAAGAGAGCTGCTTTAAACTCCACATTTAATAGGTCAGAGGAGCGTACGTGGGGTTTGCTGCATATTGCCTTCCGTCACATTTAATAAATCAAAACAAGACTCTTCTACCTTCCATTAACCTACAAAGACAGTTCTTGTCACTGAACCCTAGCTCTCAATAGAAGCTCTGCTTCTTACTAAATAAAATGGCAAAGAGCTATGGATATTTGTTACTGGTACACAGAACATGTTAAAAATGCTTGGAAGATATTTGTTTCTAGAGTCATACTTAGATAAAAAGAAAAAGAATTAAACCACGGAGAAAGGGGAAATCCACAGAGATATACATGGGAACACGTGGCCATTTAAATTCATTTTCTGATGTAATTCTTAGGTTGACCAGCAGTTCACACTATTGGCAGTAGCACTTTCTGAATCCCAAGCTGACTGACTGTGTTTAATAAAACCACATAGGTGTGGCATTAAAGGAAAGGCAGTCCCCAGTTTGCAGAGAAATCAGTTGTGCTCAAAAGAGTGTAACAACAAACACGTTGATAAAGTCTGCTTCTCTGATGGTTTCTGATTCAGCACTAAAAAACAGCTATTCCTGGCACAGGTGGAAGGGAGAAAAAACATCTGCTTTGAAGTAAAAATAAGGCATTAGAAGATGAATTTAAAGTTTCCAAACAATTCAAGCTTTAAATACACGGACCCTTTTCTGGCCCAGGGCAGTGTGAAAAAGTGATAATTGTTTTGTTTGGGATCTATTTCCTTCTTCTGTCCAGAAATAAGAAAAATTAATTCAATCTTTTCTTTTTTTTCCCCACCCAGAGCTTAAAAAATTCAGCGAGGACAGATTTCCTGGTTTACAGAATGCACTGCTGTGTTGTCAGACAAACTCACAGCTCTGTTTCGACCCTTTGCCAGCACAGACTTTAAGAATCCTTGCTTCCTACCTTTCAGAGGAGCTTTAAAATTTACAAACACAAAACATATTGGTTACTGAGTCACTCCCTGACCATACCCATTGGTAGCTCTCGTCCCTGCCCGTGCTACTTACGTATTTACAGCCTCCAAGTTCATGAACTTAAATCAAATGTGCAAAGCAAAGATATGACACATACGAAATACCGAAGCATGACTAGTGCGGGTCAAAGATTAGCTCTGTCACATTATGCAAGTCCTCTTGGAAAAGATCATCTTTTTCACACAGCTTATTTCTGAGATTGTTTCAGCATTTCAATCTAGCTTTTGTTTGTGAAACTGGAAAAAAAGAAAGTATTTTTTGAAAGTAAGTCCTTCCTTACCTTATTTTCTGCATAAGCAAGCCAACGGCTTCCAAGGGCAATAGGATTCATGTTTGGCCCTGGGCAGGGATAGCAGCCTGAAAAGTTTTAATAGGCAGCATTAAGAAACATCCTACTGACTTGTTACAAAGAATTTTACTTACTGCCAAGAAAACAAAAAGTCTAAACAGAAACCTTTCAATTGCTAATATCACTCAGTAACTGCTTGCATTTTTGTTCTGAAAGATAAAATTGTGGTTAGATGAACTATTGTGAACAGTTAATTATGTGTAAATATCAGTTTTTCCTTATGCTTGCATTTTTTAATGTCATTTTGATACAGCGCGGCGAGGGGGATATTTAAAAGATTGACTCTATCCATTCTGTACCTTCTCATCTTAATTAATTTTGCTTCATTGACATGTTTCAATTGGTCAACGCTTTCCGTTAACTTCCAAGCTCCTCTAGATTTTTGTGGTGTAGAACAAAGCATTGTACTTTGGTTTTGTTTTAGTATTTCTGCATACAAGGCTCCCAAAAGACTTCTGCACGTGCTTCACCTTACACAATGCATTTGTCATTCCTTTACAATCAGTGGCAAAGTTTCCATCGTTCATCTGCTTTTTATTAGCTGTGTTTTCATTAGAAATAGATATATACATATGCACAAAATGAAAATAAAATGCACGGCGACTGGGAATATCACACTATTAACTACTAAAATTAAAAATAGAAAATTTAAAACCGCTAAAAACAGTCAGATAAGAGCTAAACATGAATTAAAAGCTGACTTCAGGGGCTGCTGTGCCAAGGTGGGAGGCTGAAAGTTCACAAACTGCAGTTGCAGAGATGAAACCACAGGCCTGTTTACTGATGGGGGTCCCGATAGCGGGATTTGAGCTCGAGTGTTCCAACTTCGGCTGGTAAACAAAGGCCTTCAGCCACAAGCACGGTGCCATCTGCCATACCTAACTGTGGCATCGCTTTGCAGGCTTGCAGAACAATGAGAAAGGCGTGCTGGTGGTGTTACCTACGGCATGCACGTATCGTTTGAAAAAGGAATTTGACAAAACTGAAGGATGTTTGACGGCACTGCACTGTGCACATGCAGAAACAGCTTCTCTGCCGCTCTTGCTAAGACAAACAGCTCCTTATCTCCACTTTTTAAAGCAGAGTGCTGCGGGTATTGCAAAATTCGGTAGATCACAGCAAGCTATTTCAAAGGTCATAAAGCAAGAGAAGGGAAAAGCAGCAGTTCATCGAATTACATCAATCTCAGGCCAGGAAAGCAAAACCAAGCGAGTATTTTGTAAGGCCTTATCACTGCCTTGATCTCAGGAAGGAAAACGAACTCTGAAGAGATGATGCCACAATTGTTATTGCATTCCAGAAGTGCATAAAATGTGGGTAGCCAGAGACTCTTAAGGAACAAAGAAAGCAAAAAAAGGTTGTAAATACAACCCTAGGTTGTAAATACAAACGTGTTCTTCCGATGACATTATAGATCATGACCAGTAAGGTTTTAATGCCGACTTCTGCTTCAGCAGTTCTCTTCTGGGTCACTAAAGACATTCAGGTTCCCCTGATTCTATTTATTTTTCTCCCTTTTTATTTATAAAATACATCATTGAAAGCTGTCAGATGAAAACTCTCATGATTGAAATCTCTACAGTGACTTTAGCATCAGTCTCTCGCGTTTCCCAAGCTCTGCAAGCACCTCTCAATGTCCTTGCAGCAGAAAACAAAAGGATATCATTCAACAGATGCCTCAGAGTGACAAACGCAAGCAGTGCAACAAGAAGAAACTCCATATTGGGACAGGGAGCTGGTCTCAATTATTGCAGTGAACTAAAGGAACTGAACTACAAAACAGCATTCTTCTTCAAATTAAAAATTAATCAAATACAAAAAGCAGTTATCTTAAAAAATGGGCTGTTTCCACACCAAACCTATTGTAGGTGGGTTGTTCCACGAACTGGATTTGGTCAATTAGATACAGCTCCACAAACAAATCAGCCAATTCTAATAATATCCTCCGTAGAGGTCAACAATTCAACTCGTTACTAAACTCTCCTCTCCGATACAAAAAACAGAGTAAAAAAAAAAGCTGTTTCCTCCCTTTCTTTTCTTTGCAAATCTATGCATTTTGGAAACATGCAGCAGTACAAGGATAAACAAAGGGTTATACTTCATGGGAAGGAAAAGCAAATTGTTTTTCTGCTTTCCAAAAAAACAGCTGGAGTCAGCAGAACATCATCTACCAGGCAAATGGGACGACAGACACAGCGTGACCTACCCGGCTCGGCCGCCCAATCCCTGCAAGCCCAGCTCTCTTAAAGATTAACTTCTATTTCTACTAAACTTCAAAACAACTGAGGAAAAATCCATTCTAAGCAACAACAGCAGCAATTTTAGCATGTTTACAATAAGAATGAACATAATGAGAATGCAGAACTAACTGTCAAGAAGACCAAAGTTTCCAAGTTTTAATGACAGCATGGAGAGGTCATCCAAGAAAAGATCACGATGGAAATTCCTTCCAAAAGTACAGCCAATCAAGCAAGTACTAAAAAACACGAGACCTTACAGTGAGCCTTACGGGGACCATCACCCACGAAAACATAGGAAAAAACTATTGGAGATGCTTTAAAATGCTTTTAAATACACAACTGTCCTCTCTCTCTGTGCTTTGTGAGGACACACGCAGGAAATACACTACTTAAAGCTGTGAAATGGCAAAACTAGAAAAATACTGTTCTGAAGGTCTGAATGAATCCAAGCATAAGCCCTTCGTGGCCTCAGCAAAGCCCTGAGCGCAGCAGCTCCAGCACTCTGCGTCCCCACACAGGGACAGCGCATGCCCCAGAGCCTCCTGTTCTGGGCCGTGGTCTTCCAGGTCTGACCTACATCAACGTGGTACCATAGGCTGATTCTTCAACACCTCAATTTCTGTTGTTTAGCATCTTTTTTTCTTTTAACAAGCATAAAATTTTAGTATGAAAAATGCAGATTGTGATTAATTGGAATCGGAGATTCCAAGGTTTCTTCCTATTGTGCTGTATTTATATATTTGTTTTTACTGATTACATAGGAATCCTGGAAGTTACTTCAGGTTCTCCAAAGAGCTCTACAAATGTTTGCTTAATGAGTGACCAAAAAGAAGGCGTGTTGATTTCCCATTATTTTTCAATTACTTTCGTGACAATCTGCCACTCTGCCCATCATAAACACAATCACCTCATCTTCTTAGGCTGAAAATTCACATAAATACCCAATTTTCTCATTCTGGATCTTTCCACTGCTCTATGCTCCTACAGAAACTAAAACTGCTGTCCCTTTCTTAAATTGTTTTCAAGAAGACCCATCTCCTAGCTTCAGTAATGTCCGTGTGAATACGGAGACAGCAGCCAAGAAGAGAAAAGCAACACATTCCTCTCCCCCTCTTGCTTTTAAACAAACAGCACGTTGGGAAACACTGCTAGGAGAAACAGGGCCATTATGCAGTCATGTCAGCCATAACAGAGATTAAGGCAATAAATCACAAACATGTCTCTATTAAAGGCAGCTCTCCATCAAGCTGCACAGGTTTTTCATGAGAAAAAAATATCTTAAAAAAAAAGAGATAGAAATAAAATCCCAGTAGGAGATGCAAAGCTGGGGATTGAATGCTGTGAGGATTTCTGACGGCCATAAAAACTTGGTGGTTTGAACTTCACATCCAAGCAAGCATTCCTTGGAATCCCCCAGGCAATCATGTGCCTCCAGCAGCTCCATTCTCCAGGAGACTCTTAAGAATAGCACCATGAGATCCAGCAGCACCTTCACGGGCACTGTGCATCCCAAAGCACAGCTGTGCCCCACTCTAAGAGATGCTGCACACAAACCAAATGTAACACAACCAACACTGCCTGTTGGAAAAGATACCTGTGCAGGTGGACTGCTGCCACAGTTCAGGCTGTAGTGTTCCCGTCTGATCCCTCTGCTGCAACATCCTGCACTGCCTGAAAGGTCCTAAACGAAGAGTGAAGGCAGCTCTGACTGCTGCAAAGTGTTCAGGTTTAAATGTGCAGCAGAAGACAATGCTTCTCTCTAGAAAGATCTAACAATAGTCAGCACATGACTGAACTAAGTCAGAATTTGTTTTTCTTTTACCTAAGCCACATACCCATAGCTGACCACGGTGTCTTCCACAGGGTACTGCTGTATTTCCTTCTCAGACTGCATTACAGCATGCTGTAAAACACCTGCCTGCAAACTGCTGCAAATTAATGTGCAAATGAATACAGCAAAGCGAATGAAAGACTCAAATCAGAGGTGTCCAGAGGTGGCATTTCTTTCCTCAGCTCTCACTGATGCCCCATGCACTGAAACACACTCACTCTTTCTGGTATCAGCTACAAGAATGATCCTCATTATTATCATGCCTTTTCCCTTCGATGCAGGTTCCACGCCTCAGATCTCAGAGGAATGCTGATTTTCAGTCACTGGCTGTAGCTTGTAACCAATTAATAATTTTTCCTATGAAATACACAGCACTCTGGAGTAATGAAATTACAAAATTACTTTAAGTATTGCAATCCAAAGCAGCCAGAAAACAGATCCATGACAAAGAGCATAGAAAGGGTATTAAAAATAAATAACGGGTAGAGTGATACCCTTGTTGAAGGGGAATTGTTTATTCCAAGGAAAACAAATCATATAAGCTGTTTTATCTAATACTTTGTATTTGTTTGTGCTTTTTTTTTCCAGCTTCACCAAGCAAACCAAATCTATTTGTTTATAAACTGTATAAAGTAATGCTGTTTATAAAATCCTTCGGGTTCCATCTAGATGAAAGGCCCTGTGTAAATGTTAGTGCTCTCACACTGTCACATGCTTTCCAAAACTCTGCTATTGTTTTTGTACTTCCTTCTGTTTAAGTATCACCCATAAGAACTGAGCAAAAGAGCAAACCAGCAGGATGCACCCTGCTGTGAAATCATGCTTGCCATCCAAAGCTTTTTTTTAATGATAGTGGCATCATCATTATGAATATTCCAAAGAAAAACAGGCACCCAGGAGTGCAGCAAAAAGTACGGCCACCAGTGTTCCATACGCTGCTTTCATCGCCCTTTGCAGGGCAAAACTCAGATCCACTTAATGCTCACAACAGCCTCAGTCCTGCAATGCATTAGATATAAACACATATCTGTGTGTACACACATACATAAATTGCTAAGATACAATTCACGGGAATGTTTGGCTTCTCCTCACTGATCAAAAAACACAAAACGGGAGCTTTCTTCCCACCTGCTCCAGGACCTTCGATTTGCACTGAAGAGCCTCCCTCCCCAGCCATGAATCCTATCAATTATTATACCATGTGGGATGGCCAGGATAAATGCCACTTACTGACCACAGTTGAGAAGGGAATTGCACATTCCTCAAGAAGTTCTGTTTGTAACTCCTCAGGCATTAAACCTTCTCATGAGACCTCCACTGTTTTTACTTCAAAGCACAGAGAGCAAACTGCTCCCTGTGTGCCTATCAGGGAAAAGGAATTCTAGCAAAGCTAACAAAAACGTTCGAAAAAAAGCCAAGATGATTTCCAGATCAGACCTGTGACAAACTGAAAGCAACGTATTATTTCTTGCAAGTGAACATCAATGAAAGTAGGAATACCAAATTGTAGAATGGATTATCAAATGCTTCTTTCCTTATTTTGAGAGGTGCAGGTAGGGTGTATTTAATATATACCAAACAAGTTTCGCTTGTGGCTAGGCAAGTCTTTTGAGACTTTATGTACAACAAAGTACTCTGACTAAAATCTAGAAAATTAGCTCTTAAGGCTCTAGCTGTACAGCATCAATAGAAACGTGGTGCCAGCTAATGGCTGCAATAACTGTCTTCATCCCTGGAGAATAATGGATGGAGAATATATCAATAGGAGGAGTGGAAGGGCCAGAGAAACTGAGCAGGCACTCGTTATCGGACACAAAGATGATGCCACATGCATGATGTTATCTGTGATAATCCTTACTTAGGGCCCAGGGTGTGGGAAGGATATTCGTTATAGAGAAGAAAGTATCCATCAGGCCATATTCATAATCATCAGTGTTCCACTAAGTAAGCATTTTTGGAAGAGGGTTGTGGGAGCACTGATGTAATAGAAATCAATGAAACTCAGCTTTTCTGCATCTGTCCTTTAGGGCAAAGTAGGAAGAAGAGCTTGTACATCACTTTGTCACTGACTGTTCAATCACAAAGTACTCAGAAAAAGACTCCGAAGGAAATCTTATGTGAACTCTTAAGCACTTAAAAATCTGTTTTCCACACCTTGACATTCATAACTACCAAAAGGAAATGTATTTTTATTATAGGCATCAAAAGAATTTTTGATGCTTGGCCACACGAGCACTTAAAACAGTGCAGGTTACAAAACTGCTATTTGGCTTTATGCGTCCCTCCACGCAAATCTTTTCTTAATGAAACTGAGCTGGATCCGAGCATAGGCACAGCAGCATGGAGAGGAAAGCACTGCCGCCAGCCCTCTGCAGAATGAAGCTACGCCTTTCCCTCCTTGGCAAGTTAAAAGACGACGACCTCACTGGGCAGATGAGGGGACATCCTGGTCTTTTTCTGACTACCCACAGGAGGTTTTCCAATCAAGCTTAAGCAACTGTAACTCAAAACACCAGGACTGGAGCACCTGTACGCTGATACTTCTTACAAGGCTCTGCTGGCTGGCTGCCATTCCAGCAAATCACTACTTTTCCATCTAATCACAGGCACAAAAAAAAGATTATAACTGTATCAGATTTGCTCAGTTGGATCTGAAAAATCAGGAAACACAACAGTTAAACATTCCAACGGCAGCACAAACTTGACCATGTTCTACATCCTGAATATTTTATGGTATATTTATTACAACAATATATTAAGCTACACATTTAACCACAAAAACAAAAACAGAAAGACAAATACTACTCATGTGCAACACAGCTGCATTAGCATCGCTGAGGAACATCAAACTTCAGAATTCCTGACGCTGTTTTTAATTGTACATTCTGCATTTAATTTCTATGTGTAAATAGTCAACAAAATGGGCAAAAGCTTCTGCCTAATTATGTTTGCATTGTAGCTGTCTGCGTGAGGTTCCAGGGCTCCCACGCTACTCAGCTGATATGAATGGAAGATGTGATCTGCCCGTCATCACTAAGTCCTCCTTTAAAAACATTTTCTTTTTCCACACAGTAGTTTACACAGTAAAGGAAACATCTTCAAAGGCCTACTGATCCCATTTTTATATTTTTGACCTTCTAAGCCATCGCTTCTGACCAAAAGCTGTCAGCTAACACAGCTGAGCATCTTCTCCATGAAGACGAATCCTCTGGGCAGCGCTGCTGTCGTACTGCCTGGGCTGCAGCGCACTGGGACGGCCCCTGGGGAACCGGCCTACCCTTCTGCAGGGATGCTCCAGGCATGGAGACAAGGAGGCCTACAAGACCCTTTGCCAAGCTGCCTTACAGAGATTTCTCCTTCTCCAATTTAAACTGACACTGCCCTTTTTCTATATTAAAAAACAAACAAACAAAACCACAATGACAGGAGAGCCCAGCTGCTGGCTACTTGGCTGACTGTCAGAAACCAAAGCAGTTGACTAGGTAGAGCATTTGTACCAAATTTCAAACACATCAGAGTAACTTCAGCCTCTGAAGATGCATTCCGAGGTCAAGGAGATTTCAGCACATCCAGAATCCAAAAACTTGGACAAAAGCTTTACTGCAGCCTTCAATGTGCCAAAGCACAGCACCTGCTCGATGGCACAAGCTATTAAGGGCAACAAGAAGATTCCAAATGATCAGCACATGCTGGCACCTGCCCTGGCTCCAGGAAGGCACCAGGGAACAGCACACATGGCCCAGTGCTACCTGGGCATAGGTGGGCAGCAGGGGGCACAGGAAGGGCTCTGTCCCCACACGCACAGGGCAGGATGTGGGGTGCGCATGGAGCCCCACAGCAGGGAGAAAGGTTGGGAATATCCTCTGTTTCTCATGTTGCAAACAGCACAATGGGAGAAATACAGTGTGAGCTGACATCTCAGAGCTGGGATTTTCACATCGGAGCTGCAAAAGCTTTCTCTTATCCTCTTTAATTCCACTGTTGTTCCACAGAAAGGCATGGAAATCCAAAAGTTACAGTGAGGAATAGGATATCCCTGTTCCTCAAAATACAGTTAAACAAATTCATTTCTAAAAACTTGCTGAAGGGGTTTTTTTTTGCTTGTTTGATTGTTTTTTTTACCAGTTATTTCAATTGGAAAAGCATAAGAATTGTTAAAATACACATTTAATCTAGATGTGGGGTTCTTTGGTTGGTTGGTTGGGTTTTTTTTACCTGCAATAAAGCAAGGCTCGCACTCTGCCTCTCTTTGGTGGAATAGAAAAGAGAAGCGAGGATCAGGAGGACACCACAAGTCCCTTCCCATCTGGCTCTCCGCACTGAACCCAAGCAGATTCTTATGCATCTTACATCCACATATAGGAAGAAACTGACACCTATTGGCAACTTTAATATTACTGCATAATGGTGCTCCAAACTACAGGAAGTGCTTCTTGTAACCGGGTTCTTCTTGATACACACAGATAACACAGAAAGATAACTGAGAGCTTTTCTATCTGTAACTGAAAATACACCCAGCGAATTTCAAATTTCCTTTTTAGCTGTGAAACACCAATTCTTCCAAACTAAATTATCATCCTTTAGTAATCTACACATTTTACGTGGCCATTCTAATTGACAGATGCTAGCACTATCTACATAGATTAAACTTTAATTTTTCTGCAGTGAATACTTCCTTGGTGTTCAGTATTACAAAGACACACGGTCTGTGAGCAGGTAAATCACATCCTAATCTTACCTACTCCAGCAACAGGTCAGAGCAAAAGCAGCAGCAAACATACCACTTCTCTCTAGTAACACGTTACATTGATTACTTGGTTACAGATGTTGGGGCAGCAAAGGGACACTTACTGTAGAGGAATAGCTGTTGGAGAGCCTTATCTGTTACAATCAATTGCCTGCTACTGCCAGGCAAGCAATAAGTTACAGCCGGATACAGGGGTCTGAACAAACAGTTCCTTCAGGTTCAGGATATATGTAAAAGCATCTGCAGGCAAATACCTACCTGTGGTTTTACTACTACAGTACATTACTGACCTACTTGAGCTCTGGGGCCTGCTGAAGTAAGGATAAACAAAAGAACAAATGCATCTTAAGCCTAAGGAACAACAGAAAATAACAAGTGTACGAATTGCTACCAATCTGTTTCCAAATTGTTGCTTTCACACACAATCCTAAATTCAGAACCTGAACTCTTTGCACATATTTGTACAAAGGGAACAGAATACTTCAGCCACCCAGTGACATCAGTGCAGGTGCTTGCCAGAACCGTGAGAAATTAATATGGCAACAATAAATGCAAAACAACACGCAAAAGAGCCACAGACTCACAGAGTAACACCTTAGGCTTTTTGAAGCAGCAGATTTCCTGAAACCTTGGCTGTAGCCATGGAGACCTGCAGATGCTTTCAGGATTTAGAAGCAGAAATTTTTAACAATCTGATTTATCTCATGAGCAAAATGACTGAGCCCAGCAGGGTACCTACTTGTCACAAAGAATTTTTTAGTGAAGGTGCAGCTGTCAAAGGCTGCGATTTTCTCCTGCAGGACTACGACGAGTATCCTGAAAACAGAGAAATGAACGTGTACTTTAAACATTAAATGCATTGGTTTAAAGATTCAATATCTAAATGTAATTATTTCAAAAGCATCTATATAAATTCTACTGTGATAAAGTGCCAGGTTACCAACACATGGCAGTTATTGAGGATTCTCTCTCATCCCAACCACATAACCTTCATTTCAGGAAGTACACAGATCTGATACAGAACAACACAGCGTATTTATGATTACCTTCTGCAGTAAAAGCTCCATTAGAAAGAAAGAATGGAATTGCAAGGATCCTGAATTACTTTCAATGACTCAAATAACAAATCAACAATTGGTAGAACACAAGCTAAATTTGAAATAACCCCACTGCCCATCTCACTGCAAGTTTATTAAACCACCGTGTTTTTCTTTATTAAAAGCAGGATTTCTTTTCATACCAAACCTGTGAGAAATTTGTGCCAATTAGAAAAACTACAAGTGTGTGTTTATGTGCTCACTTGTACAGGTACACATTTATAATGTAAAGTATCTGTTTGTCAGCTGGGGAAAAACCCATGACAGCGGTGTGTGAAACTGCCTAAATGAACAAGGGCCAAAGGTTTACATTTGGAAAATGCGACACCCTCAAAGTTTGGTAACTTCTCAGTACGAGTCCCTGGGTAAATGGTGGTGCTAACTGGCCACATGCCTGCTACAAGCAGTACAAACAACTAAATGAGAGGAACTGTGATATCCTAAATGTCACTGACTTAAGATTTTTTATTTGCTTGTCTCTTCTGTTGTCAAAAGGATGCTTCTCCGTCCCTTTCCAAGTTACAAAGCTCCGATTTTATGTCATAAACTCTGCAGATATGACTCCATATTTGCTTCAAACAAAACCAAGTTTTTTGTTAAACAAGGCATTTTCCATCAGCTAAAACAAAGGAGAGGAAAACATCAGAAACCTACCAACTCTCACTCCTTCCACTGGAGAAAGTTATTCAATGAATAATGGAAAGACCTTCAATGCATGTGCAACTGTAATGTATATATAGAAAACCTATGTATATTTGATTGTAATATTTCCCAATCCTGTTAGATTTTTGTTTTCAGGTCTTTGAAAGAGTACTGTCATTCCTTATAAATGAAACCTACCTGATGGACGATTCGAGAGTATAAATACATAAATAATAAACAGTTTTCCCTTCTTCTGCAACTCAGGTTTTATTTTAAATTCAAAACTTTGGACTCCATTAGCCTATTGTATGGTTAACGCACCATTAGCTCTGCACTGGGCCACATTTAATGCATTTTCATTCTGAAATCTTGAGCTTTCTGAGGATAATAACAGAATCTGAGACGTTCCAGAAAAGCAGCTACCCTGAATACAGCCACACAGCTTTGAAGTAGCTTTTCCATTTTTACCACTTAGGAAAAGAAACATTAGACCTTTTAGTTAGGAGAGACTTTGAATGATGATTTGCCTTTTGACTGTTTTTACAATTGGATTTTTCTTCTGCTAGGAGGCCAGGCTGGAAAGATTTACTATCATCACACTGCACACAAGGGAACTTTAAATTTTTCAAGGGACAGTTGCACAGATACGTACTGAACTCCTTCTGACAGGCCTTTAAAGGAGCAGGGACCAATTCCTGGCATGTAACTCAGCAACTCAACCACTGCAGTTGATCTATTTCTTGATATAATGACCCTACCCACACCCTATGGTATGTAGATTGAGCGAGGATAACAAGCACTACCATCCTTTACTTCTTTAAAGACATTTACACCACCAAAATCTCATTATATAATTGGTTGTGGTATTAAAGGTGTTTGCTCAGCAGTACTATTTTTCTTCTGTTTGCTTTATTTGACCTCGCTTAAGACAGTGTTTAAACTGGGCAGGAAGAAGCATCAGAGCAGCACATATGATGGACTTGGGTCAACAAGTTCTACCAGGAGTACCAAAGGATTATCACCAGTATCATCATGCAAGAGATGGATGTCTGGTCTCCTTTAAAAATATACAGTAAACTACAACAGTATTCAGCTTTCTATGTCCAAAGTTTAGAAAAATCTGAACCCATGACTGCATAGAATCGAGGTATTTACAACCTGACATTCAATCTTCCAAGTCAGAAATTAGCTGACAAGTCCAACTAAGAGATGTTTTGTTACTTTACTCAGGAATTGTTCTCCATAGGGCACAGTGTATGCTAGGATTTGTTTTGGATGTGCAGGAAGGAAACACATCTGGCAGAAGAATGAAACAAAGAGACAAACCCTACACTGCCAAGTTAGACACCATTTAAACTGTGATCTCATTTCTCCATCCATAGGCAGAAGACAAAGGATTCCAATGATTCCTGTTCACTCTCATCACAACTCAGGGAAGCTTAAATGACTTAATATGCAAAATGTTTTGTGCTTCAGGGAAAGGCACTGGAGAAGCATACTGTTGTACTCAAAATTTTACTTGAGAAACAGCAAACAGAAGCTAAGTCAAAATAGTAAAACCAAGGAGTGCACAGACCAGAAACCGCATTCATAACTGAAATCTTGCATGCTCTAACATAGAAAGATATATAGTAAACATCCTTACCTTTTATTGCAATGCAGATCATAAATAGGAGTTTTGAACTGTATAGACTTGACCATCTCTCCTGTTCGTAAAGAATAAAGGTCCACACAGCAGTAAGGTGGGCTTGTGCTAAAATGAATAAAGAAACGTGGGATTTTAACAGAAAGAAGGAATTTTTGTAAAGCCATTTTCATTTTACTTCAGTGGGACAAAATAAGCCTTCATACATTTAGCAATAAAAGCATAATGCTGCTGAACATGAGATCAGTACAAGCTTCCTACATTTAGGGAAGGTATGATTACAAACTGAGTTACAATATCCACAGTGGTCAAGAACCTGTACTGTGCAACCAATTAGCAAGCACTTAGTTTCCTTTGTCCCAAACTAAGACTTTGGAACATCAGATCCGACACAAAATACAAATCATTTAACAGACATGAAGTTTTTAGGCTACATTTAAGTCATCTTAAAAACATCTTACAGAGTAACACTTCCCTTAAGGGAATGCTTCATTCTGTGCAACAGCTGAGCCATATGACTACTCATTTGATAGAGACGCATTACACAGAACTTACATTACATCTCTGATGAACTTTTGTTTGAGTTATATAGATCTTTTCAACTGCTTCATGTCACTTTTATCATTTAAATATAAATAAAACTCGTAGGGCCATTTCTTAATAAAAAGGCTTGCTTTCTTTTGAGAGGGGAAAGTGCTGAGTGTTCCGATAGGGCTGAGGAAGGTAGTGGTGGAAACCATTTTTCAAGCTGAGGAGAGGCTTTGATGTGGCAGCTCTTTTCCATAACACCTTTTTTCCACTCCAAGAACACATTAAAATGTTGGCTTCTTCTAGGTCAACGAATATGAAGCAGCACAAATTGCCAGCTGTACAAACATACGCTAAGTATTGGTAAAGGAGGGTGTTTCCCCTTGCCCCTATCTGTTTTATTTTATGGAGTTTAACACAATTCCTGACACAACGCTCGCTTGTCCTTTGGATCTACTCAAGTCGTTCAAGAATAATCTGGAGAAGAGTACAGTCCCCAACTGTTTACCTTAAATGCTGTGAGACAACACAGTGCTACATACGATATGTACACAGCAGAGAGCCAATGTACAACATAAGCAGAAAAAGACAACAAAGAAATAATACAAAAAAATAACTTTGCCTATGGAAATTCTTCCCAAAATATACGTTTTTCTAGGCACACACTCAGGATAATAACCAGAGGGGTGCTATTTCTTACTTTTAAGCACTTCAAAGGCCCTTCAAAAACACTTTTTAAACAGAAAGACTCAAGTTTAGTTACGTTGTGTTGGAAGCTCGTTGCTGCTAGAAAATACAGAAAATCACGGACAGTGTCTGTGTACAAGCTTTCCTGATCTCAGTGCATTGACTACTGAAAGAAAATTATTGTTTTGATGGAAGGTTACAAGGACTGTTATTTCAAAAGCGGGAATTACATAACTTCATGAATTCCACTCCAAAAGCTGTGCTCAGATCAACAGTTTCAAGATGTTGATTTCATTGTTCAACAAACCCAAATAGGAAGGATTCTCCAACACTTCAAAATTTAATTCCTTCCCCAGATAAATTATTTTTTGACTACTCCAAAGATATGAGCCTTCTGAATGATCTTCCTTTACCCTCCTTCGTATCTTTCAGCTTGCAGTAAAATCAGTTCTTCTTAAAGAGGAAAATGAGGACTACAGACACAGATCTAAGCATTCGTTTATGTGTTACAGCACTTAGAGAATAAGAAGAGCATCATGATTAGCCTACACTGCTCACAGTCAGTAATAAGAGCTCACCCTCCCCCATTTCAGTGATGTCAGCTTGGCGGGTTCTGTGCTTTCCCTTCCCAGACTCTGATATGCAATGGATTCTATATTGACCCATTTTAGCTTATTAAATTAGCAGACAAATAGCACTTTGTCCTTTCTTTTCCCCTCTAAAGGGAATTCTCCCCCAGGTTAGTACACCAAAAGGGCTTACTGAAAGGTCTAACAAGCATGGAAGGAAGAAAGGAAGTAGGAGCACAGGAACTGAGCAATAAAGGATGTGCAACAGGGCTGCAAAAGCTGCAGCTGGCTTGCCATCCAGAGCTGCCACATAACACAGCTTTTTCTGATGCTCCTCTGACAACTTCGTAATCCCCAACCTTCTTGAAACAGAAAATGCAGGGATTTCCATCACCAACATAGCAGAGGAAGGCAGACTCAAATACAGTGTTCTGTATGCTCTAAAAAGTTAAAAATCTAGAATAGTCGGGACACAGTTTCTAAAAGCTTAAAATCTCAACTCCTTTTAACTCATTCTTTAAGGTGCATATGAAATCAAATCTTCCAAACTCAAACATAGAGAATGAATGCATTTTGTCTTCTTTGATATCACTTCTGCCATCTACTTTGTTCTATTATTGTTATGCTACTGAATAGCAAAAAGACTTCCACTAAGCAAGGCGCTCCACTTCAATACACCAAAAAAAAATGGCTGTGCTCAGTAAGATAAAGCATCATTATCAATGAACATCCTGGAGTCTCTTGCAGAGCCTTGAGAAAATGTTCACTCAGGCCTGATGCTCTGTATATAACAATGTTCTCCATTAAATTACCAAACAAACACATAATCAAACATTAAATGCCTGAAACAACACCTGAGAATGAAAAGTAACACTCTGTGTAATCAGTAGTCTATTAAAATTTCAGCTGCAAAACCAGATGCACCCAAGTTGCCAAAGAAAAGCACCAACACCACCACAGACTGCCAGACAGAGCCTAACAAATTTGCACAATCATCTCTTGCCGATCAGAAGTTCTCAAAACCTCAGAACTGTATGAAACCAGAAATACTGCATCTTGCTCTATGTCAGGAATAGAGAGTGAACATTCTTTTCATCAAAGGTTCATACAGCCACAGTGTAAATGTGCCTGAAATAAGCCAGCTGATGGCCTACGACAACAAACTGCTGCTATCGAACAGGAAACAAAGCAAAGGGACCTCTGGCCAAAGAGCCTTCCTTCTGATAATCTGCAGCGCCGACGGTTCTTGCTTATCTCGTTGGTGAGAAGAGCTCCGGTCATATTTCAGTGTAGCCGTGATGGTTATGTAAAGAGGAAAGATTAAGACAGGAATGTGACAACACTGGTTTTTGCGGTCTGGTAATTACATTAAGGCCGTCACAAATAAAATTCTTGCAAATTACTCCCACAGATTATGAACCAATTTTTGCTATGTATCCTGTTTGTTAAATAGCTGCTTAAGGAAGAGATAACAACAACTACTTGAAAGATAATGGGCAAAAAATTCAACAGTAACTTCAAAACGTTAGCATTAATAAATACACAATAATGCACAGGCTCTTATATCTTGTATTAGATTGCTGCAGTGCAAGGATAGAAGAAAAATAACAGATGCCTCGTACAGCTGGCACTTGACTACATCTGTGCTTATGCATCACAACATAAGTATCACCTCCTCACAGATCTGTTAGCAGCGACTCACAGTTTATAGAAGCTATGTAAAGTGTTTGCATACAGAGACAAATATACTGTACAAAACACACACTTTTTACATGAAGAATGGACAAGAGTGGTGGAACCAAAGTGAGGCCGTAATTTTCTGCTCCTAAAAAAGCCTTTACAGGGCCTTCCTACAAATGGCAAATCCCCATGTAAATCTCATTGCAGAATTTTAAAAAACACCTGAGGACAAACAGTGTTGGACTGGCATGGGTATCCCTGGAGCTTTTATTCTCTCTTCACAGACGATGAGGCCAGAACCTCTAGAAAATGAGATTAAGGGAAGCATCGCCCTCCACCTCCTTCTGCTCTACATACATACAATGTAAGCACAGTGAGATGTACAGTGAGGCTCCTTTGGAACAATGACAAGTTAGGAGGTCACAACAAATTTTATATAGCAACAAGATCACTAAAATAATAGGAACAGCCTTCATTAGGAGAAGTATGCAGTTGTACATTGTACTGATTTCCTATCACCTGTAGTCCTTTATAGAGACTGCAAATTTCTGCAGAAGAACGGTTCAATTATTATTGGTAGCAAGTGTGTTAACTAAACGAATTCAAGTGAATTTAAAATGTAGGATGGAACAAGGGCAAAGAGCTTCCTTCCAGATGCAGTGCACGAACTGATCCTTGCCTGAGGTACCACTCTGCAGTGCCGTGTGCTCCTCCCGCCTGCTGGAACCGCACCGCATTCAGCTCCATCTTCTAATTACACAAAGAATTACATTACATCTGCCTTGTTCTGCACTCAACAAGGCAGCTCCTTACTTTATTTACACAGGACAAATATTACACGCATTAGCAGCAGGTTTCTAGAGTAATGATCTCCTTCATTTCTCTTTTATAGTTTCCATGCTAGAATAAAAATTCCTTCTTGCTCCATCACGTACTGATGTTCCCAATGCGCAGGGCAATATTTAAGGTTCTCAGAGGGGGTGGAGACGTAAAAAACCACATCAGCATAATTATAATCTATCATATAGCCATAAAGAAATAGTCTTTGATTTAATCACTATTCCAGTTTTGATACTTTCTGGTATTATCTGGCAAGCTACATCAACAACATTCAACAAATTCCTACTCGAATTTGATGGGGTTGAGCCATGCAACCGTACAAGTTACAAGTTATTATATAGTTAGCACAAATTATTTATTGTTCTAAGTACAGTATATTTAGCAAGTTATTCAGATCAGTAAATTTAACAGCACTCGCTAAGCCACCTTCAGACAGCAGGTCACAGGCTTCCAGTCAAAAGCAATTTGACTTTTGCCATGCAGTCATACCACAGTTACCGCTGGTTTACATAAAATTATTAACTTAAACACATGGCAATTATTCTATTGAGATCTGTCTGTTATCTTTGAAGTTTTGTTTCACTGTAGAAAAGCTCCTTTTTCATCGCAGTGTTTCAAAATGAGGTCGGGTGAATGGTTTTATTATTCTGTTCTGAAGTACCATTTAATTTCCAACAACATGACTTTTTACTGCTTCTGAAAATGTAACCTCAGGTGTACATCAGCTGCCACACTGCGTGTTCCCAGACACACTTTGCACACTAATGTGGATGCCCATCTACTCAGACTGTCTTCCTTATTCTGACACATTCTTCTTGTGATGGTTTGTTTGTTTCCATTTCCTCACAGCAGCGGGAAGAGCCCGCCAGTGAGACAGCTCCGCGCTCTGACACAGCATGGCTGGGATCTCCCATAACCTCTGCGAGCTGCGGTCAGGCACTGGCGTGTCAGAGAGAGGGAAGGGAAGCAGAACAGAAGCGGAGCATGCAGTATGGTTACTTAACTGTACATTGGAAGAAGTCCTTCCTGAATCTTTACACTGGGAAGTTAAAGCACAAGATTAGGTTATGATCTTCTAGTAACATTCTTAGCACGTTGGCACCACAAAGGCAATTCTGTTCTCCTGAGCACCCTGATGAAGGTTTGCTCAGATTAACAGATTTCCAACCCTTGAAGGATCATCTTTTCTTTCTAGGCCAAGTCACAATGTCTCAGAAGCTCAAAGAATGTTCTGTTTTTTACCAAGTAACCTAATCTTGTCTTAAAAGACTTTGAGCAACAATGAGTGCTCTATCATTAAATAAGCTGTTCCAACATTTAGAAAAAAAAATTATGAAATTACTCCTTCAAGACAGAATTTGCACACATTCTGTTTCTAACCACCAGCTCTTATGTCTCTGTCAGCAACATAAAAAAGCTCCTTGCACCCATTTATTTTTTCCATAGATCAGTAAGCATTCAAGGCAGTCCAGTCACTGGCTAATCTGCAATAAAATGGGAAAGATTTTAAGCCTTACGTTGCAGGTTTGTTTACCAGCCCTGGCACATATTTGCAATGCTTCTCTGAGCTCTTTGGTACTGCAGCATTGTCATCTTCTTTCTCAAGGATGTACAACAGGATGCAACTCCGCTTGCAGGATTACTGATTCCCCACGGAGAGTAAATTCATCTTCCCTGTTTCTTGTTAATGCTTTTTTTCCCTCTTTGTTTTGCTTTGTTTTTAATAAATCCAAGGAGGTATTATTTATTCCTCACAACTTCACTGCAGAAAAAAGGTCTTGCTGAGACTTTCACCATGTAGTTCTCTAAAATTCCCTGGCTTTCTGCATCACAGCTTTCTAAAATGAAAGCTTGAGAACTCAACTCTGTAAGTAATTTTCTTACTTGCGTTCACAGCACTTGAAATTCATTCAAAATCAGGAAAAGCAGAGTAGGATTTCTGAGAAAGTGACACTTCCCAAAAATGAGCGCGTAGCAGCGAAACACAAAGCAGCACAGACATTTTAAGTGTACCACAAATTGCAAAAAGCATGGAAGCACTTATTTTTAAATAAGAAAAACCTGTACCAATCCCAGACACATGTTACCAAATCCAACCCTTTAAATACAAATGAGGAAATTATTTGATATGGCACTAAAATATTTGTGTTAAATACCGAAAGATACAAACTTCTCTCTTACATCTTCCTCAAATATTTTGATCAAATCCATCAGTCTAGAATAAAATTCCCATCCTCCTCTCACCTCACCATCATTGTGGTCTCACCAGAATACAAGAAAAATATTTTCAGAAAGTCCTCAATTGTGAAGAGAACGTTTTGTTTGAGGTACACTACGAGTCCCATCTCGAGGAGCACGAAAATAAGACCAAAAGAAAACCATACTGGTTACCTGTGTGTGAAAAGAAAGAAAATGTGGCTTATGTGGCTGGGCCAAAATGACCACTAGGCAAGATTTAGCACAGCCATCTGTCCATGCAATATACAAGTAAACTACTCCTTTTTTCAACAAAGGAAATAGCTAAAAGGCAAACCAGTGTGCTTCAGATCACACGCAACTCTGCATCAGGACAGAAAGTTAGGTCCATTCTTTCACCAGTACAGTGCTTAAAGAAGTTGAACTCCATTAAGAGATAAAACTTCTAACCAAAAGTCTCTGACATAATCGACATCAAAGATTTAATGGCAATGGTGCATCAAAACAAGCTTAT
This sequence comes from Pavo muticus, assembly GCA_016647715.1. Taxonomy (NCBI): domain Eukaryota; kingdom Metazoa; phylum Chordata; class Aves; order Galliformes; family Phasianidae; genus Pavo; species Pavo muticus. The sequence continues at coordinate 2,091,765 of JACDJE010000010.1, read as the reverse complement.
TGTAAAGCAATTAAATTCTTTGCCTTATTTTTCACGTCCACTCTCATGAATACATTCCCACTGGCAACTGATTCTGAAATGTTCCACACTGGACTGTACAGATCGTTCTTCTCAAGGGCACTCACACAGTCTGTTAGGTTTTTATCAATTTAATTAAGGAGCCATGGCCAAAGATCCCTCGCCTTAGCAAAAGCATGCACTTTTGGAAGAGACTAAGGACTATTAAAAAAAACCAACCATGCCAGAGAATTGCTACATTGATTATATCTCTGTTCTTTATATGGCTAATCAAAGTAATGAACCAACTTAATATTTGGAATTCATTATTTTGAAGGGGCTGGGGGGGGGAAGTTTTTTATCTACACATATTTCAGTCTGTTCTTTTCCAGAAGGTTAAAAGCATCAGTTTCTTCCATCAGATCCCTTTCTTTAAAAAAAAATAATAATAATCCTATTTTCTGTCAGATTTTGAGCTGGCTCCTTTCCCACTGTTTTTATCAACATCCATCCGTTCTCTAGAAGCTGCTGTTTGCTGCTGGACACCCAGCCCCTGCGAAGCTGCTCTAATTACCACCCCAGAATCAGCTGTCAAGTGCTGCTCCTAAGTGGCCAGGCCAGCGCTCCCCTCCAGGAGATCAAGTGCATCCACTTACCAAGCAGAGCACAGCGCACCACAAACAGCGTTTATCTCAGTGCCATGGACATACAAAACACTTCACAAAAACACACAGCACCCAGTTCTTCCCATCCCAACCAAAGCTTTTGTGTGTCCACATGGAAGCTACTTAAGCTTTTTTTTGAAACAAATGAAGAAAATAAAGTTAAAAGCAGACGGATGGCTGTGGGCAGATCTGCCACTCTATAAACAGGCTTTGTACAGTCATTTACAAAAAATAAGCCAGTACAAAGAATAATCGTTCCTAACATTTTACGTAATGTTGAAAGATCAAAACAAGTATAATTACGTCTAAGATTTGTTTCAGGGGACAAAGAGCAGTATTTACCTCAACAGAAAATATAAAATAAAGTCAAGCATTTACACATCATACAATACAGTAATGTTAATTGAACAGCTATTACTCTGAAGGCATTTAAGGGATATCCATTCATGATGTTTTCTTGTACAACGATTGAAAACGGAGACACCAGGACACAACTACCACCCTTTTCTTACAAGGACTCACACTGAGCCATGGGTGAAGGAAGCTATCTCAGTACATGGTTTGAGCAGCAGGGAGCTCTAAGCCGGTCCGGAGCAGGATGCTGACAGGAGTCAGCCTCTACAGCAACATTCTCCTGGTTCCTAATGCTTACCACAGCTCTGTCAGAAGAAAAGATGCTCTAAATGCTTGTCATGCAGGATAGCAAAACAGATTCAGTTATTGAGAGAGCTGACAACTCTGCTTTAGATAAGAAAGATTAAAAAGTTCATTTCAACACATTAAAAAGCAAACCTACCAAAGGGCAATGCAGGTAGGCATTTCCCAACTAGTTGTGCACACTGCTGACACGAGGAGGTTACTGATACCATATAATCATGTACCATGGTTCATAAGACAGGCAAAACCCATGACCAAATGCAGAATGACAACTTGTTTCCACTTGTGGTGTGGGGGAAGAAGCTGCAAAGACAGATTTCCTTGACAGTCACAGAACAGATTGAACTATTCAGGTCATGGATCGTTTCAGTTCTGTTCAACAACACGATGCTCATTTTTGTTCAACCAAACCAATAGCTCAGCCTTTGCTTCTATCTGTAGCCTAGGCATCAGTCTGACTGTACAGCAACAAACAGAAGAAAATTCAAGGCCTGGTTTCATCAGTTTGTTGGTATTATCACAACAGATACTATGAGAACAGCACCCTTTGTTCGGGGAGAAAAGCAAAAAGGAAGTGAACCCTTCAAAATGCCAACAAGCCTGGCAACCTCCACCTCACCCTTCAGTTTTGGCAGCAGATGCTCTTCCCACATTCTGTTTACCAACAGCACATCGCACGCCTCTCCTGTTGCACCGCCTGCCCATTACATTACTCATTCTCATCACTGGAAGAGGCTTTCTAGATGTATGTTCTTTTCATTTTCAAAATGCATGAAGCTGCACAAAGGCAAACAACAGCCTACAACCTACCTTCATGTAGCGCAGCATGTTGTGTTACACTGCTCCATTCCATGGCATGTGGCATGCCTGTCACTGAAGTGTAAAATATAGCACAAGCTGGCTTCTCAGCTGCGGCACGCTTTTGCAGAGAGACTGGAGTGTGACACACTTTCCACTTCACTGAGACATACCACATGTTACAAAATATAGCTGTCCCATCGTATTTTGAGTTAGTTAATACAGGGAGATAAGCAGCATCTCAAGAGATTTGTTTATCAAAAGGCTTACTTGACCATAGCTATCACTGAGGAAACGTACATCTGGAGCTCTGCTTTTCAGAGAGGGATCGGTTTTTCTGGTATATTCTGAACCAGATTTTGTTCTGCTGTGTAACCAGACAGTCCTTTTACACAGAAGTGATGAACTTGCCCTGGCTATCCTTGATCATTCTATGAGCACATGCTTAACTCAAAAAATTTCTGTGAATCTTGGAGAGCGTGAGCAAAGATTAACTTCTGAGCAGAATATAACTGCGTTTCTGTCATACCTCTATCAAAGATTAACGTCTCTATGAACAGCTGATCAAGTTCAAATTCCAGTAGATGTGTTTCCTCCAAAAATACAGAATGAAATACATGTAAGAGTTGTCTTGCCCTCCTTTTCCTCGCTGTCAAATGAAGCAGAACTCACCACTGAAACAAAGGTATGCAATCTGTGTTGCAATAAATGCCACATTGATTTTCAAGTTCACACAAGATGGACTAAAACCAAAAACATAGAAACTTCTTGCGTATCAAGAGACAGCCACATGCCACAGCTTAATAGAAAAATATCAGATTTCTGAAAGCAGAACACAGAGTGAGCTGATGCTGAAATATCTCAGCTACAGCCAACTTTCACCAAGCAAGTGCAGATGCCAAACAGAGCACTTTGTAAGTGGAGCCACTCACAGCCTCACAGCCCCGGCCAGCTCTAGATTTTATAGATTGAGAATGTGTGTAAAATTCCAAATCTGTGCCCAAGGCTTTTTTTATTCCTTAGTCTGATTATTTACTGCATTATTTTATTGGCAGTATCTTCTGATCAATGACCATGGGAAAGCTGGGGAAGAACTCTTTATCAGGGAGTGTAATGACATGACAAGGGATAATGGCTTTAAACTAAAAGAGAGGAGATCTAGATCAGATACTAGGAAGAAATTCCTCATTTTGAGGGCGGTGAGGCCTTGGCACTGCTGCCCAGAGCAGCTGCGGGTGCCCCATCCCTGGAGGCGGCCAAGGCCAGGCTGGGCCCTGGGCAGCCTGATCTCTGGGAGATAAAGCCCTTCAAACTGAACAGACAACACTGATTACAACTTCTAGTGTTATTTTCTTAAGGCTTCAGACATAACCTAGCGTTAGTTATACTGAAGAAATATTTTATTCATTTAAATTACAAATAATTTTTAAACTTGTGAGCAACCATCCAAAAAGTGCATTACAGCCCCTCCTCTAGGTGATACTGTGAATATATTACCCAGTCAGCATTGAAAGAAAAAAGGGATTAAGCAGGACCTTGCTCTGAGAACAAGCCCTACTGCTTTCACACAAGGAAGGAATCTTTTAAATACCTATTCTGAATTATTTAAGAAAAAAAATCCTGTGTTTTGCTTTATAAATTGTTTCTAAGTGTAACATTGTAAAGCTACCACGTTCTGCTGAATAAATGGCTGCTGCTGCATTTCATAGACCAGAACAGAACTAATGAAAAAGCATAATTAGATCAGCTTTTTTTTTTTTTTTTTTTTTTTTTTTTTACTACCAACCACTGTGTCTTAATGGGTTTTTTTTCTCACTTCAGATACGTAAAAGAATCTAACCTGCATACGAATGTCAGAGCTCAAACTCATTTGTCTTTTGCTCTGTATACTAAATATTACTGAAGGAAAAAGATGAAAGAAAGAAACCAAGAAGGACTGCAGAGAGCAGCTGCTGGAAGGGAGCGAATGGCATTTATTAGGGGATGCAAAGTTCAACTACTGTCAAGTTGTAGTGAATTAGTCAAGAGGTAGCAGTTGTGTATCAACGCAGATACAGGGCTGTAAAGCAGTTTGTCGTTAGCTGGTCACACTACGAGCATGAAGTGAGCCATTACATAGGGAAAAACATATTAAGCAGCATCTTTGAATTGACTTCGGATCTCCACCGTAGTGTCGGTATGCTCAGAAAAAGGAAAACAAGCCATCCCGAAATTTCTAACACCTTTGCAATGCTCTTTAAATCCTTCCTGCAGTATCTAACAGAAATAACCGTAAAACATAATAAGAAAGGAAAATACAATCCTGAACTGTTCTCTGGGCCTATGTCACTTTGATTTATAACAGTTATTTCTAAGACAGACAAAAACACACAGATGCAAACAATTACTCTATTTTTGTAGGCAACAAGTGAGGTGGGTGGTAACTGAGAAATTTTGAAAAATCCTGTCACAATATTCCATTTTTTCTTAAGTAACCCTCATCACACAACAAACGCTCGCCACATCAGAGACTTTCCAGGGCCTGAAGGGCCGCTTTGATTCCAGACCGCTGCAGGCATTAGCGGGGACGTAATTAGGGTAAAAAGTTCAACCACAGTTCCATGTCTAGAGTGCTGCCAGAAATAAATTTCCTCTCATTCACTGGTTTCTACTGTACCCTCCCTGAGAAACATATTGAAAACACATTTATCTTTGTAGAGTTTGTTCCTCTTCTAATTAACTTTATAGCGTTTACAGTATTTAATAATTTAAAGTGGAATTTAAAGTGGCCCTGGAAGCAGCAGCTCTCCTGTAATGGCGCTGTGCATTATCTTTTCCCTGTAGTGCTTCTTTTGACAAGTAACTCGGGGAAGGTATGTGCTCCAGCTGGTTTTATCTGGCCGTGCATTTAGCAGAGGGCTACTTCCTTCCCTCCATCTCCTCCCCGTATCATTACACGCACGGGGGGTTGGAGCAGCCGTAAAATGAAACTGCGCCTCGGCTCGGAAATCTGCTCTCCCCAACCTCCGCACTATCCCAGAGATCACTTAGGAAAGGTTTATCTTTTTACAGCTTAATAAATCAAAGCTTTAAAAGGTCACCACTACCCCCAGTTCTCACCAACTGGTCAAAGCTTGACCCCAAATACTCATTTTCTTCCTTCCAGTTTTGATCCAAGATTAGCAGTTTATTGTAGTTCAAAGGTTATTTCTTTCTATAGTTCAGACAAACTCGGTATACCAGAAGAATACCAGATCTTGCTGGCCCTCAGTGCTTACAGACAGAAACGTTACCTTACGCCATTAAAGCATTTCGGCTTGTGAGAAAATCTGCAGAAATCCCAGTAACCGCTAGTTAAACATTACAGAAATACTTGAAGCACTTTGATATAATTATAGAAACAAGTTACAAGAAAAATCTCTGGGACACGAAGAGCTCTTTTTAAAGTAAAGAACATTGCTATCTTTATCACATAACATAACCATCAAATCCAGCATCAGTAGGAGGAATGTAAACTGCTTTATGCAGAGCTTGTGTCTCTCAGGATGCTGAAAGCTACCACACAAACTTAGAACTGAACTGGTTTGTCCCACCAACCTATTCTCCTAACCAGAGATAATGGCCTCCATCCTTAGAAAGGAAGGAAATTTTTGCAAGGTGGTTGTTGGGATAGCACACTTTGCATTTAATGATGCTTTATAGCTTTCCATGAGCACAGGAGCCTCTGGGACTCACTCCCTCAGAGTAACAGAAAGGGGGGGGGCTGGAGCCAACCTAAAAGGTTCTACTATGCTCTTCAGAACCAGATTCCAGCCTCCAGAAAAAACAATCCCTGCAGTAACAGGGATCAAGGAGGAATTTTTGTTGTTGCTGTTTCAACAAGAAAACAAATTTGAAAAAATAGGTTTTTGTTTGGTGATAACTTCCTATGTTGTTTGGGCTGTTCTAGCCAAGCTGAGATGTTACAAAGCAATGCAAACCTACATTTTCCAGTAATTCTGCTTTATTTTGAAGGGAGATAACACTAAAGGCACTAAGAGAGGCAAATATCCTTCAAAAGCCTGAACATAAAAGTAAATAAAGGTTGCTCTCTAGAAATGTAAGCCTATACATCCTTGACGGTGCTCAAACAAAACATTTTGCAAAGTCCTCAATAGAAGACCAAAAATATTTAACAAACTTCATGATTCTTTGCCACGGGGTCCAATACAATCACAAACCACAACCGTCTGCCCAATCCAACGGTCTGCGATGTCTCCACTATGAGGGATTACACCCTTCACACATTCAATGGCATGATTCAGTCATGGCATAACCCGGCGAGCTCTCAGCACAGCCACTGCATTTGCAATGGTATTCTGGTAAAAATATTCCAGAGAGAGCTACTCTGAGGAATGTGAGAACTGGGAACAAGAACTTCATTCATCATAGCCCATTTCCTTCTCTTGGGTGATCCTTCCAGAAAGCTTCACTCTTTGTCTCTGACAAATCATTTCACAGCTAGCTAATTTTAAACACTGAAAGCCACAGACACTTCAAACTGGATGCTGGATTTCAGCATTAACAGGTTAGTGCTCCAGAAAAGGAACAGGGCTGTGATTTTAAAACATGAAGTTGAGAAAACATTAATGCTTTAATTGCATTGTTTCTAGTCTTACTCGTGTAAAGTTGCCTTCTCCCTAAATTTTAACACTCCCATAAAAAGGTTCCTGAGGTAAATGTGTGTTAAGGTTAGGAGGTTTTAATCTACAGTAGCCACATTAATAAAGTATGCTTCCTGAAAACCTGCTGCCAATTGATTTGCCTTGTAAACTGATCAGCAGGGCAAAAAATGCTGGCTACCCAAAGTTACAGACTTTGTTTGCTCAGACCTACTCCTCCTTCTTTAACTTGCCCTTATTTCCTTTCCCCTCCCGTGATTAAAAAAGATTATCTCTTGCTTCTCATGCCCTTAAATGACCTCCATCCAATTCTTCATGTCATTCAAATTTTTCTCTCACTTGAAGCCATTAAATTAATACTTCTTTCTAAAACATATACTAAAAACCTAGCACGTGTTTCACGGGCTGATTTCAGTCAGGTTACTGAATGAAGTCTTCCACTCCCCATAAGCACAAGGTTAGGAAGTCTACTGATCTGCTGGTTAGGCCTCGACTGGCCTTGATCCTATCAGCAAGAACCAAATAAGCACGGCTGGACAAAATTCCACAAAGACAAAATCTATGCAGATGTTCTTTCCTTTTTGGTTTTGCTTTAATTTGCAAATCTTGTAATCTAAGACCGAAGTTGACTGAACCAACATCTAAACCAGCATACAGCACTGGCCAAAAAACACAATCTGTTTCCCATTTATGTGTCAAGGCTGCATCCTTCTGGGGGGTTGAGAAAATGTATTTCAAAAAGATTATAGAGTGAAATCATGCTAGACATTTCAGTCATTTCACTAGATGGAAAATCTGACTTGAAAGCTAGTCAGAAATTTAGATATAAGGCAAGGAGTACAGAAAACACAACACTTTACTTCCCTGATAGAATACTTGTCATCAGGAATACAAAGATTGAGATTAGTGGCACCACTACAGCACTTCTACAAAAGGCAGGTGCCAGAAATTAACTTCAGGGTAGCAGTTACTCTTCAGCTTAGCACAGAAACAGCTTTACCACTTCTGTTCAAAGAACTTTATTACAGAAAAGATGCATTTCACCAACTGGGTATAAGTGTTTTCACTCTCTTTTTTCCTCCTTCATTCTCAAATTATTTCTGAAGTCCTTCCCCACATAACACAAGGCTCTGCAGGGAATGTTAACAAATTACCACTTCCCTGTAAGAGCAGAGAGGTCTGCTAAGGTCTGTTAGATTCTGAAATGTAGCAGGCCGGAAATCTAATAAGTTACCAAAGGGATCTTCCACTGTGTGACAGTAAAAAAAAAGTCAAGGTTGAAAAATAAGTTTGCTGATCTTAGGCAAAGATTGTTTTGCATAGAATTTGTATAACCACCTCTATTTCTTAACAAAGGAAAGAAGTCCTAGCATCATATCTCAAACAACGTTATTCATTACGTTTCTTTCCAATAAAGCACATGGTACATAAGGGAAAGTAGTGAAGTTATTTAACACCGGTGATGTTTTTGAAGCTATTAATTAATTACAAGTTGAAAATCCTTTGTATTTCAGACTGATAAATGTTCTGCATTAAAAAAAATACCTTTTTATCCTATTTTCCTCATTAAAGTTAAGCTACTTTACAGCTATAGGAAAAGAGAAGAATTTCCTGACGGTAACCACTAATGCAGAGTGGTGGTCAGAACCAGGAAATCCCAGCTCCTAACTCAAACGTGTCAGTATCTCATTGATATAGCCCTAAAAGATAAAATACTATTAAATGCCATTATGAAAAGATAGTTTATATCTAGATCCACTGCACTATGTCCTATTAAATTCATATTACTTTAATGGTTTACCATCTTAAACACTTGAAACTTCCTCATGTAATTTTAATAGACGCAGATCTTTAGATTTCTCAAAACATTTAATGCATGTTAATAGATGCACACGATTCCCTAAAATCACAAAAGATGTCAACTCATTTAAGTATTGCTCATCTGTCACGTAGTACTGCATACACATTTAATTGCTCTTCAAAACACAGGTTTTCTTAAGGCGGTAACGTACAGAAATTGCTCAATTGCAATGAAGTTTATAATCTATAAGATTTTATCCTAAATCAGGTGTTAAACACATTTATTCTTCAACATTCATCCATAAAAAATAACAATTTCAAAACATTTCCTAGAAGAGCTACAGAGAACAGATTCTGTATAAATGCCACAGAAAAGACAATTTAGATGGTAACGACAGCATAATGACAGCATCCCAGGTGAAATCTGAATGGAAACGAGCCAGAGGACTCTGGGAAGTAGCACAGCATTTCAGAAGGTCTTATCTTCCTCATCTGAAAAAACAACAACCTGGTGTCCAGGGCAGGACGCTCCACACCAGGACGGGGGCTGTGCTTATTGGAATGGCTTCTTTTTGAAAGTACTCTCTGCAGAGGCTTTGACTCATAGCCATAGCCACGTCCAATCTCATTCACCTTACAGTGAGGACAATGTGGTTTAAATGCATCAGTGTAACAGATCTTGCATTGCAGGACTTGGTTAGAAGCACTCTTACATAGAAAAAGTTATTCACAAGATTACAGACACTTCAGGGGGAAAAAAAGGCACTATGAACACTGTTGCCAGTTGTAAAAACCTCAACTGAAAGAAACTGCATCTCTCTAATCCACACGGCTTTTGTTTTAAAGATTTAAGAGGGGTAGTATTAATATTCTAGTCCAACAGAGCGAGAAGACACAGGGAAGTGTCCTTAGGAAACATACAGAGACCTGACTGGCATCCTTCACAGCCAGAGTGATCGAATTCTTAATTGAAGAAAAGTGTGGCACAGAATTAGTCTTGCTGTTGTAAGAAGATTTACTTCAACTGTTGAGCCTTTGCATCGGTGTAGAGGATTACCCTTGAAAAGCAAATATTTTCCACTAGGCATAGGTGTAAATCCTTAGCATTGTCTGAACAGCCAGAGACATGAACTATCCTAAGGCTCTTTTGTATGATGAGTGATGCAACAATACTGTCCAGAGAGCATACAACAAGACTGTTAATTAACTAACTCAAAGTAGATTTACCACATATTGGATAACAAGCAGTGAACGACTGTAACACTGAGATTGGTTGGTACATGCAATTCATCCAGCATATAATCACTGCTTGAAAGCATCTTTCAATTGCTTTTCAAGATGCAAGGGTTGCTTCAGACACTTCTGAATAATTCTTTAGGATTATTATCAGAAAAGGCTGACCATAAACTTGTGACTACCTGAGAACAAAATTAAATAGCTTTTTGTCTATTTTATATCAAGAATCTTTTTTTTAACTCATTTTATACAGCCAAAGTCATATACAAATGTGTGCTGACATGCTGGAAAAAAACTTTAAAAGCAATTTGCAGTGCTGTTCTGTGAGCAAAAACAGAACAGAGCTATAAGATTTAATTGTTTACTTCTCCATTTTCAGATGACATTACAATCTACATACGAATGTATTCACAACATCCTTACCCTGAAGATCCAATGCTTTTGCACACACCAAGGAGAGGCCGCTTCTCCGAAAAGTTGTCACATTTCTGAGCACCTAAAGAAAGAGAAAGCAAAAAAGAAAAAGCAAGTCACCGTACGTCGTTTGTGCCTGGCAATATACTGGAGAATATTTGATATATAATGTGAAACATGACAGCCTGCGCAGGATTAGTGATAGGAATACAAATAACAGGCAGAGCAACGAACAGTGGGAGAGCTGCTCTTGAAGACAGCAGTGAGTAACAAAACGAGCAGCACAATGCGACCAGGATCTCGGAGTTGTTTTCTATTTCTTCCAGTTGGGGTAAGGAATTCTGTAACTGTACGAAATGACAAGTAACATCTGCTAACTATTCACTGTCTAACAGAAGTCGTCTGAAAGGGGACTGTCACCAGCTCTGCGTGGGTTTCCCACGCTGGTTTCCCGTCTACTCTGCTGAGGTGTAAGTGGAGTATAGGAGAGTTAACCATAAGTATGCAGTGGAAGAGCAGACACCCTCATGTTTCTGTGTTACAAGGCAGGCTGCTGGTGTCTGCCCAAAGCACGGCCATGCTGACACCCCACGCCACACGTCTCAGAAAATACAGGATTGAATACAAGCAGCCATGGCACCAAGCAACTCCAGCTTCTGAGCAGGCAGCGTGCGGCTGCTGTGACAGCCAGGCTGTGCCTGCTGCCCGCTCCAGCTTACAGCACACCCAACGCAAGGTACCCAGGAGCAGAGCTTCACAGGTACAGCTGGCACAGCTCTGCCTGCACATTTGGCACCAGAGGTGGGCAGCTGCTGCCCAGCTGCACGTACACCTTGACCCCAGAGCTGCCACGCTGTTAAATATGCTGCTATTCTTATAAGGGGACTTAAAGTTTTGGTCTTACTGATAAGGAAACAGAAATAAAACAGAGTACAAAACATATCTTTGTAACAAAGTTTCACTAAATTCCAGGGTATGTTTCCATCCCACTTGAAAAGCAGAAATAGAGCAACACCATCACCAGTGAATTTCTTCCAGCTTCTTTCAGCCTTTGCCTTTTAAATTATCTGTCTGTATCTCTATCTGTGGATGTGAACTTTTTTTTGTCCTCATTATACCTCAAAAACCTTTTCATCTACAAAGAATATTAATGCTCCAAACTAATTCCCAGATACTGGTGTAGCTGCACCAAATCAATTATTCAGAAAGGCACAACAATTAACAATATACATTTTCACATAACAGTCTCTGTTAATTATTAATAACTCAGGTACATGCAATTAATTTGTAACTGTCCAGAACTCTCATCTACACAAGGAGAAGGCTTCCCTCCTACACATTGGGGTATTGACAAAGTTAAATGGGTCACATCAATAATTCCACCACCAACAATAGCTTTACAAGCAACCTAAAACAGCCAAACGTATTTTCCTTTTATTCCTATTATTTCAAGGTCCTTCATGAGTCATACCTGCACTGCATGTACTGACCTGTGAGTTGACAAATGAAACATACAGTCTTCTTAAGAATCTGGCAACCCATTTGTTTACTGGGATACCATTACCAGCCCAACTCTGCTTGTTTCTGCTCACCTCGCTGCTCTCCAGCCTTCATGGGGAAATGCTGACTACCGGGAGCGCCGACATTGATGTCAGTGGGCCCAGGAGTTTACCTGAAGCATTCAACTACACTTTTCTTTTTCTTTCCTTTTTTTTAAAGCTAAGATATATTAGACATGCAAATTTGTGTTTATTAATGGTCCGGTTCTAAGTTAAACAACAAGGAAGAGGGATGAAGGGTAAGAAAGGTGGTGGGGAGCATGGAGAAACAACAGCACAAGAGCAGCAATGCCAGCTTTAATACCCACAGAGCAGCTCTGCCAAATTGGCACAACAGGTGCAGGGACTCCCGTTTCAGCCTGCAGTACCAAAGCCCTCATTTGTTAAAAAATGCATTTTCTACCTTAACTACAGACTTTTGGAATGTAAATATTAATACTCCAGGAAAGTATCATTATTTTGAGGACCCTGCAGGGCATTAAATCAGGTTAATAGCGGTTCTGTTCGCGAGATTGCAAAGAGCACCACGTGCTGCTCTGCGGTGCTTAATGGAGGCAGCAAACCCATTCAGTTCAGGGCTGCAATTTAATCTTCCAAGTTGTGGTGGATTAATTTTTGTCAGATAGTGTTTATTTGCATGTGCAGTGCCCCGACGCTGTACACACCTGCTGCTCACAGTGTTTAACCCAGGGCAGCAGGATGATTGAAATGAAAAGCAGCTAGCTAAATCCCTCAAATACAAAAAGTATTGAAATCCTGTTGCAAAGTCTTTTTCTTAAACTCCTTTTATTCTAAATCCTTTTAATTCTGTCATATAACACTACAGCATTTATGAAAAAGCTGCAAATCCTGACAAATCACACAATTAAAGTAATGAAAACTGGTTTTTTCCTGCTAAACAGGCACCGCCGTATCTACAGCTCCATTTAGACCAACCAGCTCTGTGCTTTATTTAAAAACACCATTTCAGTTCAGTTGGTGCACTTGAAAACAAACAGTATCTGCAGCCAGGTGTCATCTCATCCAGATCAACATTCAGAACTTTACGAAGTCAAAAGTCTATCCACACCTAAGCTCAAAGCAGCCCACGTGCTGTACTTGTGATGGGAGCGCGAGCAGCCTCCCCCCGGCCTGCCCGGCCCCTCAGTAATGCCAACAACAACAGAATACCTGTGAGGAAAAGAAAAAGAAACCCCCTGATTTTCACAGGAGCTCAAAAGCCAATTAAAAACCATGAAAAACACCCTCGTTGCCTTGAGCAAGAAATTCCCTGCTTAGAAGTCAGATTCTGACCTATTTAGCAATAGTATGCATGCATGACAGAGTGTGTTTTTCTGGTATGAGATCCCAGTGATTGAGACAACTCAGCAACACACAGCATCTCCTGTTCAATCAGACCCCTTTTAGTTCTGTTACTTGAAAATTGGCATTTCCAGTCCTGCCCCACATCAGCAGTACCTGGGAATGCAGGAAGCCACACAGCTGGCACTCACTATGGCTTTCACTCCCTATTTTGCTCCTTTCATTCAGCAGAAGGAAAAGGGGCTGTGATTACTGTCCTAGTCCCAGCCCTTCAGGTGCTCCTTTAGGACCTCTGTTCCAGACTATATCACTGTATCTCCCTTTACTTCCAGCATCACCCGGATACTTCAAGCATCAGCACGCCTCCCCAGTACCTGCAGCAGATCTGCTTCCTACATCCCCCTGACATTACCACCCCACAGCCCCCTCCAGCTGAATGCCAGCACCCATTGCCTAATAAACTGCAGTGGTTCAAAATTCAGCATCAACACCAAAGATTTTGGTCAAAGAGGCAGAGCTGCACACGCTGATAAAAATTTGGGTTTTTCTTCTATAAAACACAACAGCTTTATTCTTGGACAACTAAGTCCATCCTGCATGAAAAAATAAAAGACTGTGAAACATTTGTTCGAGATCAAAGTTTCCAGAGTAGTACATTAATTGAAGGCAGATGGGAGCATTTCATTGGATCGAATCTTGTTTGAAAAAATTAAAAGACAGAGCAGCGTAACGTGGTGAAGGGTTCAGGTCTGCTGGCCTAAAGCATCGACGTGCCCAGAACGGAGATGGAGCGTGGGGTCAGTCCGTGCAGCCCCAGAGAAAGCAGCATGCAGAACGCTGCGCTCCGCAACTCTTCCCAAAGGCATCTATAGAAAGGGTTACTTCCTCTGCTTCAGAGCTCTGCTCTGTAATCTCTGTAACCCACCAACATTAACATTCATTACACCATAACGATATATGCATCAGTTAGAAAACAGCCAAACTTGAATGCACACCTGCATGACCCAATTACACCAACAGAAACCCAGCTACAAATTGCTACTGCTTGTTCAACTCGTAGGAGCAGTTCCTCCACCATACATCCTGTGCAATTATTTTGGCCTTCTAGGACTTAAAACCACCAAGCCACCCAAGAGGCTGAACATCCGTAAGAGTCACATCTGCATTCCCTTAGAAAGCAACCTTACTATTATAGTCCTTTTAAGACTACCTGCACATGAAGTTGAGTCAGCTTTTGAGGTTCAGGTTTTCTTTTAACCAAATTAAATACGTGAGCAGCACGGTGCAGAGATCCACCTTCTGCACAAGGTGAACTTCTACCTGCTTTAGATTTGGAACCACAAAGCTGGTCTGTATCCCAACTAATTGCAGTTTTTCAAGCTAATTCTAGTCCTCAGCTCTTTGTCCATAAGGCTCCCTTTGGTCACAGCTGTTACAGACAATACCTCTGGTTTCTTTTTTTCTTTCCCTTCTTAGCTCTGTTTTTTCTCACCGGCCAACCTGACCAAACCATCAACTCACTGCAACATGCAGGACTGTGGTTCCATCTTTTCTAGAAGTGGATTACTAGATTAGGGCAGTAAATTAATCCAGTTCACTGGAGGGGTTTATTTTCATAATGCTGGGACATAGAAATAGGCTCTTACAGATAATGACTGATCTGAACCTCAACACACAAACCTGCCATCATGTACACTTGAACCACCAATTACCACCCATGCTGCCATTCCAGTACTAAGCTTTGGACTTCCCTTACTAAGAAGCACTATGCTCTTGATTGACTTTTAAGCTAAACAAGTCTATCCCAATAAATGGAACAGCACAAGGCACAAAGCAGGTAGCTGGCCGAGATGTTCTAAAGCAACCTCGGTTACATAAAGCAAAATGGCAGACCCCAGCACTAACTCCCTTCAGAAAGCAATACTACTCCAAGAAGGTTAAAAATATATTTGAAATGCTGGAAAGGTTCTGAAACTGTTTTTTAAGACTTCTTTAGTCACAAAACGTACCACATAAAGCAAATGTCATTCTGTAAGTTATCACAGAAAGGCTAATGAAAAACAAGGAAACAGAAAAAGAAAAACCAACCAACCACAAGGCAAATCCAGGAACACTCAGGTCAGAAACCTCACCAACATACACACTTGCATCACTTCAACCCTACAACTCCTCTTCGTGAAACCAGTTACCCCAGGAAGATGAGAACACAACATCCAGAGAAAGAGGTGGGAAATTAGAAAAGATGTTGAACAAGGACTGCGAATGACCAGGTTAGCATGGCTAAGGGCCAGATTCACACCCTGCTGGTTGTCATCTCTGTTATTAATGATGTCCACCCTCTGATCCTCACTGTTGACAGCAAGAGATGTAACCAATTCTGGAAAATACCATCTCTGATGAACCCTTCTGCCCAGCACTGCCCTGCAGCCTGCCCCCTAAAGACTGTCTGCACACTGTTCTTGCTCTGTGATAGTGAAGCAATCTCACACTAAAAACAAAGAGTTTACAACAATCAAATACAACTTTATAAAATATTTAATAGCTCTTATCTCACTATAACAAGAGATTTAAAGTCTTTCCAGTGTCAGTGGGATCCTTGGATACTTTGAATCTTTGATCACAAATGTTTCTCATTTGCACAAATGACAAAAGCCCTCTCCTTCCTCCCCAGCCATCACGTCCCTGCTGCCTCACCACCAGGCAACCTGCGCCCAGCATGGTGGAAGAAAGAGGTTGCAGACAATCACCTAGAACACAGTACTGCTGTAGAATCTGGAAAAGGCTGAACGCAGAAATGCTACATGCAATTACTTACGCTTTAGTCACCTCAAGGTGAACCTCAGGGGAATGAGAAACAGAAATTCTCTCACAATTCCTGACCCCAAATTTTGTGGGTGATATATAGCAGGTCCGCAGAGAAGAGTAAGTGCCTACATTTTCCAGTGTTATTTACAGCAAGCTCTCAATTCTTTATGGACATCCTCTCCAGGCTGCAGCCCAGACACACCGCAGTTACACCAGTGCTGCAGTGCAGGGCAGGGTCAGGCCTCCTGCTTTGTTAGCTCAGACAAAGCACTGCAGGGCTGCAGCCAGCCCACAGCAGTCCCAGGAGCCGCCGAGCTGCCCACCATGGCACAGAGCCTCACCCAGCACTGCTGGACCCGAGCTGGCAGCATGTATGGCCAGCTCCAGGCACTGCCCACGCTGCAGCCACCAGGAGCACCTGTAACCTGTGACATCAGCCCGGCGGTCTCCTTTGCAATAAGCCTGCATGAGATAACTCTTTTGAAACAACGCTTCATTATGCTGTGAAGCACATGATGCAGCAGAAAATCTAACATCAAAAGACTACAGCATTTAACAGAATAGTTGACAAACTATTAAGTTCTGCTACTGTAAAGCCACCACGTTAAAACCATAAGCTTTGCTTTCACACCTGGGAATGAGTTCCTTATCACAAACTAAGATCTGCTTCTAGGAACGTGCCAAATCCATCCACCCAGAGAGCCCCACTTTCAATAATTCCCTTTTTACAGCTTTACAGTAAAATAGTGCTTCAGCCTGCTGATGGTAATCAGCTTCTCCTTTACAAATTCCTTTTATTTTGAATCATTAAAGCTCATGTGTTAGTTATCTGAGGCCTCTTATTACAACTTTACTTTTATCTGATTCCAAATACTGGTCAGTGATACATTCATGTACTTTCAATCAAAGATTTATTTAAACCAAGCCATGTAAAAAGAGACTAAAACATGTTTTTAAAAGGTTTAATTTAATATGAGCTAATTTGAATAGTTTTCCAATGTAACAAATATCATTGTCAAATGCTAAATATATGCCATTTAGAGAGAGAAAAAGAGTAAGAAAGTGTAACTTACTAGACTGAAAATCAAAAAGCACTATGTTGCTACCAGGAAAAAAAAAGAGCTGTAGGTACTTTGATTACTTCAATCCCATCAACACCTCCTTTCTCCTCCTCTGAGAAGGAAGAGGCACAGACATCCATCACTTAATGACAAACATCAGCAAATAATCACAGCTCCACAGAAATTATGCAGTGCTCCTACAAACAACTCAGAAGGCACAAAAAGCTTGTGAATTATTTTACTTTAAACAACTTCAGCCCATGATGAACTTTAACTCTTGCACAGAAACAACACTGCGTTCTTTATAAAGCACAGCCTTATATAAGTGTCCTGTACATTCTCCTGCTCAAGCAAAAATTGGCAATATAATTAAACATAATGAATTTTTTAATGAGCCATTTAAAAGTATACTTACTGATCTGTGGAGCTGGTAAGATCCGTGCGGCTCGAACTGGACCATGGCGGACAGAAAAGAGCTCCTGAGCTTCACCACTGATCTGCAAAACACATGGACTATGAATGTACAATGTAAAAAGGCATTTATACACCTAAAAATGCACATGCACACACACACATAAAATACATTCCTCACAAAAAACTGTTCTTTTCCATAGTCAGCTCTCAAAATCGAACTGCCATACAGACATCTTTTCCATGTGAAACATTCAACACTCAAACAGTGAGAACACAAATGATGGTTAGGAAGCCACATTAGTGTAGAAAAATAAACTGGATTCCCACTAAGCTGCTGAGTACTGAAATGTGCACCTTAGTTAGGGTGGCTGCTGTTTTATTCAACAGGTAAAACACTTCAGAGCATTAGCACTGACTGTAACAGACATACTGCAAACAGACGGGATTCTCAAGGGAAGACACCACAGAGGCAGAAGTTTAGTTCAGAAACATCCCGAATTTCTCTCCTCCCTCCACCAAGTGCTACCTCCTAGGTCAGCATATTGACACGTCCACCCACTGCACCCAATGTGCAACTGTCCTTGAAAAACTGACAAATGCAGCTTTGTGGTTGGTCTCTTTGTAACACCATAACATCAGAGTAAACACCTCCAATCCAGCACAGCAAAACCCGTACCACCATATTACACTCCCTTAACCAACTTCCTTAGCCGCTTTGGATACAAAAATCTTATTTGTTGGACTTGCTTTAGATGAACAGCAACTTCAGTGCTACGGGAAGGCTCAGCTCAGAGGAACAAGAAGCGTGCCAGAGATGGTGCAAGTTCAAATTGTCTCTTCCCCCCTACTGAGCAATTTCCATATGTAGTTGAATCAACATGTAACAGTGTATGGTAAGTAGGCAGAAGAGACATTGTCCTTCTAACCAACCATCCACAATTCCACTAACCAGGAACGTGTCCTGGAAGCCTTCCATAACACTCTCCGTAGGAACAAAGGCGGCCTGCCCCTAGAAGCGTGGCTCTTGTGTGTGAAGCAGATTCCAGCACCACGCGCTATTAAGGTCCCCGTATTTTAGAAGAAACTACACTTGAAGTTGACTGATGGCTCCAACTAACAAAGCCTCAGGGGGTCCAGAGGTACAGAACACAAGCATTTGTTCTGCACAGTGCGTGCTTCTAAAAACAAAACACTACTGAATAGCCAGTGATGAAGAACGGCAAACACTGGCAGTAGAAGTTCAGAGAATTTGATATGCACATATATTCCATATGATATATACATATATTCCATACTCACCAGGTGTGAAAATTATGTTCCACAATAGTAGAGGGATCAAACTAATTAAGTTTGTCACTAATGGCAATCTTGAAAAGATTAAATCAGAGGTAGTTAAGAAAAATGTCCAGACTTCCTCTAAGTGGTCAGAATGCATTTTCATAACTGCCTGGTAACGGATCCAATGCAGAACGTCAAACTTGAGGAACATGGCAAACATAATGAAGCTCATTTCCAAACAACCAACAACTTAAAACAGACAGGAGGCTAAGAACGTAGCAAACGTGTTGGCATAGAGTTTTGCCTAGCAAGCAGCTTAGAATATCAGAAACGAACACAATTTGAAACGAGGTTCTTAGGAATTGCTAACCTATAAATCCAAGTCAGCTTTTTGAAATGTCATTTCAGAGCTGTTCCCATTTCTTTCTGCACTTCAGCTCACACATTCAAGAAGTTAAAATACTGCTTCTGTTCGACAACAAACCCAAAGCACAGTGCCTCAGGCCTTCAGCGCACCGCCAGGCTGAACTCCAAGCCTTTATTAACCAGCACTGCTTCAGACAACGAGGGCAGAAGGAAGCTCACCCCACTCAAGCACATCTTCCCTAAGAACATTCTGAGAACATGATTGATACAGAGATGGTTGACCATTCTGTAACAGCTAAGTAAGCACAGTAAGCCACAGTGTAGCCCAATATGCTATACTTGGGAAATACCTTTCTTTGCCATTTCAGATTCTGCATGCATCTAGCAGTTCCACACCGGTGTCAATTAGCATCAATGACGTGATTAGAATTATTCCTGACGGAGAGTTTTAAAACTGTAATCAATATGAGAACTAATCCCTTAGTCTATCTATTCTGCTCTTATGAGGCTGATACTGGTATCGTCGCACACACTGCTCTCTCAGTGAACAGCAGCAGCACCTGAACAACACATAACCCCGTAGCACTCCAGCTTCTGCAAAACCAGGCTGAATTCTGCCCCTGGGACAGCCAGAGGCTCTGCTCTGAGAACCTTACTGATCAGATCCCAGATCAGATAGAGAAAATAGGGATCAGAAATCAACTCACTAAAGGCTTGTTGATTATTTTTAACAGATCACGAGTTTGAGATGTGGGTGAGGGAAGCACCTCTGCATCCAGAGAAGACAACCTGGAAACATGAAAGTAGAGCACAGCAAAGCAGAAAATGAGAGAGAGACGAAAAGAACAGGTTTTGTGCTCATCGGAACACAGCAGCACGAGGAAAGAAGGAAGGAGGAAGTGGAGGAGAAGAAAAATAGAAGGCTTTGGAACTATTATTATTGGCAATTAAAGGTTTTTCCCCAAAATCATGAAAATGCTGTTCCACATGTGTACACACATCAATGGCTATGAATGAAAACAAGAGGGAAAAGAACCAGCATAACAAAAGCACGGAAGAAGTGATTCATATAAAATAATCTAACCCAATTCAGTCACCTCCTTTTTAAGCATGCCAGCACATTGGCTCTAACTCCAATCTACTTCAAATACAGTTATAGTCCCAAAGGTAAGATACACTGAGAAGGCCAAACCTGCTTAACCAAGTTTCTGCTCTTAAATATACTGAGCTCCAGAAAGTGTGTTTATTTAACCTGTGGATGCCAAGACCTGACAGAGCTTAACGATGAGGTTTTCACAGAAAGGCCTGAAAACGTATAAATACAAATGAAGTTTCTTTGTTCCTTAACACATAACACCAAAACCTGAGCCAGCTCTTTCAATGGATATAATTCTTACTTTTTAGTAATTAATATTCATTACTTGAAAGATAACTATTTCACTATTTTCTACTGGCAGGAACAACAGGAAGAAAAAAATGAACAGACCAACTGAAGCCACGAGACTCAGCTGGTGGCAAAGGCTGTAAGTATTTAGCTGCTAACTCTGCGCTGTTGCTGCAGTGCAGCGCGTCCTTTCCTCTCAGCCTGCACAGCGCCTTTCCCCAGGGAAGAGCACACTGTGCACACATTAAAGTTCAGCTGGGCTCAGTCATCGGTACAGCTCACGTACTCAGCACGTTATACAGTGGGTGCCAAAATAGAGGATATTTTAAGATAAGCCCCCACTGTAGACTGAGCAATGAAAATCCAAGATGCTCCCCAACCCCTGACATCTCCTTTGTACAGAAAAAGTCACGCTGAAAGGCAGCAAAAGAGACTACAAGAAATCTGCACATCACACCACAACATGGACCGGTTCATAACATCACTACTTAGGAATCTATCATAAAGTAACCATTTTTGCAAGGATTTCACTTTTATTTTTTTAATCTTATGTCCTTAACTGTTCTACAGGAACAGAAAATCATGGAAGTCATTGGACTTCAGTGTATGCCATGAACTGTGAAGTACCTGATTGTCCCTTTGGTTTGCTGGGCACTGAAAAAGGCAGTAAGGCTTCAGAGTTCACGACTTGCTTTGACATGCAATTAATTTTTTAAAAACACTGCCTGCAGAAGCTTCTGCTATTTGCAGTCTGACACAATTCAGAATTAACTGCAGTTAATGCTAACACCATTTATATAAAACATCCTTTGTTCTACATAAAACATAGAACACGATTACCATTGTTGAGGCCACGTGTATCACTTTTGGCTGAAAGCAGCATCTTCAGGGCTGAGAGATTTTGTATCCTGATCTTCCTGCCTCTTCAGGCCTTATCTCGTTCCTGAGACAGCTGACAATGACAGCCAACCTGTCCCTCAAACAGGACACTTACTGCACTAAGAATCAAAGCATGACAAATAACTACATTTAACTCATGCCAAACACCGCTGAATGGCCAACAGCTTTGTCGCTGCCACTGTGGGCACGGTGTGGGCTGGCAAGCCTAAGGTAAAAGGCTCCACATCCCTCATTACCAGACCCCTGAGCCACACAGTCTCATAATCATAGACAAAATATAAATAGACTTCACAAACCGAAAACAGAGCTTTAAATTCTTCAAAAAGCACCTGTGAAGAAAGTAGGCTGCGGCTGCCATTTTGGATTTCATCCAGCTAAGTAGCGAGTCCCTGTGGCAGCTTTCAAAGCTCTTAAAAGTTTTTCTTTCCCATTCCACAAGCCAAGTATATTTCCAAACAGGTTTCAAGAATTGAATATTATGCTATAAAAGCAGCATCAGGTACTTGTTCTGTGAACGAGTGGATCCAAGATGACGGCTCCAAGCTGGTCCAATAGCACATTTCAGCTCCCGCAGCGCCCAGCATCAGACCACAGGCCGCAGACCTACGTGGGAGGCTGCAAGCAAAGAACACAGCGATCCGAAACGCAGCCCCCAGCGAAGCCTTCATTGCTCGCTTCCAATCAGGACAGACTGGAAGAGCAAGATGAACCCTCTCCTCCACGTGGACATTTTGAACTACTGCTTAAAACACAACCTACCAGAAACCTGGAGCACTGCTTAATTTCTGATGACAGAGCTTTACTGTTTGGAGCACACCAGTTTGCACCCATTAAGAAAAAAATAAGAACAAAGGAAGTTTTGTCCACACTACGGATAACTAACAGCTTCCAACCATAGAAAATGGTTTTCACATGGTGAAAATAGCCAAACGTGCACCAAACAGGAGCAAAGTTTGAAACCCAATGCTTAAAGCACTGTGCAAGAGTGGAAAAGTAAACTGATAGTATGCTAATAAAATGTCACAAGGCAGAGGGAAGATCAGCATCAATCTGTTTGTTGTTTTGCTTGTATATACCTTTAACACAGCAAAATAACACGCTAATAAGCTATGACTGAAACCATCACAAAATACTTCTGGACATATTCCTGCTGGGATAGAGTCCTGCTGCTCATCTTGCTGAGAGAGTGAGAAAGAACCTACAATAAAGAATTCTTATTTCAGTTTAGGAAATAAAGCAATCATCCTTCTCATTCAAAACATCTGATTATCTATAAATTATGAGAACTTTGATGTGCAGAGTGTTGCACAAGTCTACTCGAGTGACCAAACTGCATCTATCATCTAAAATTATGACGATACAAATTCAATTTAAAAAGCACTGAAAGCTCAGTAATGGTTACAGTGCCCTCAATATTCTCATTTTATTAGTCATACGTTTCAAGGAGCTTTAGCACCATCAGACTGCAGGCTCCCTGTGAAATCCTAATTTGGGAGATAGTTCTTGTTTCTTTTTAATGGCTCCATTTCTGCACAAAGACAAGAATAGCACAGACAGTATTGGGCACAGGCAACGTGGGTCCAAACTGTATCCATGAGCCTTCATCTCAGCTTTGACCCCGTCCAAGGACAGCTCCATGAAGTGCTGCTTCGTCTCTTCCAGCACCTCTCTCTGCAGCACTCTCAAGTTCTTTACATGTGCCTTTCTTTTTCTCCCACAAGCACAGGTTATGCCATAAATGAAAAAACCACCACCAGATTTGCAGTCACTTAATGAGTGTAAAAACAGAAAATTTCTTAATTTCTCACAGCTTGCTATACATAACAGCTGCCATTATTATCAGAGCTCCCTTTGGCATTTTCTACTTTATTCAACCCGAGCTTCATAGTAGGGTTTTGTTTTGTTCTTTAATTGCAATACGAACCATTAAGTCAAGATGATTTTTTACTCCTGAAACTTCCAGCATACAATGAAAAAAAAATTATCTGCCACAAATGCAGCCAACGTGAGTTTCGCTGAGCAGGAACATCTAGAACAGATACTTGGAAACCACATTAGGCAACAACCAGTTCCAACTGTATTTGAAACATGAAACTGGGAGCGAGGGAAAAACAAAGTCCAAATAAAACAAGAAAGCACACGGCACAATTATCAAATAGGAACTTCTACTCATACTTTTGTATATTCCCAGATTTCTCCCCACTCAGTGAGGCATATTTTAAGAGCACTTTTAACCTTCCCACCCCCATTTGAAAACAAAGATCAAAGAAAAGCCGCTTGGATGGACACCTTCCGCTTCTTATGCAATACAGATTGAGACGCTGCACTTCAAAACCCCAGCCGTTTCTTCAGCACCCAGCAGTCCAAACATTATTCCAGCCCTTTGAAGCAGCCCTAATGGTATCTTCCATTTGCAAGTAACACTTCTGTAGTCAAAGATCTTACTCCAAGGAGATGTTAATGTGAAAGCACTCAGACTGCAAAGAGCCACACACTCCTGGAGGCAGCCTGCGAGGTGTTCAGAAGTCAATGTAACACCATTACGGAGAGTGTCAGCTTAGGAGCTGTCATAAACACTTCATAATCACTCAGACACAAACCGGGCTGCCTGCAACACATTATTTTATTAAGTGCTGAATAGAGGTTCAATTGTACGAATAAATAGCACAATGCTGCAGATAATAGCCTCACTGAGGAGACTTTCAGAGAAATGTCAAATTGTTGCTTTCTCAGACTGAAAGGTTTTTAAACTATGGAGATTCTATTTTGTTCTTAATAACTGGAACAATGTTGTGTAATAATGAGCTAAGCACTCAGCAAGATGAAGAAGAAAAGATACATTCCTGTAGTACCAAAGGACACAAAGAAGTGCTGTCAAACACACCCCAACTATTAAGTCAGTCGCTTAACTGCCAGATTTTCTTTTCCTTGGACTGAGTAAGGAAAAAATAGATGGAGGAACACAAACATGGACAAACACAGGCTGGGTTACCTCCAAGCTTATCAGACAAGATAAGATCTGAGAAGATATTCAAAAACTGATGTCAAAGACTGTCAATCTGAGAAGCTATCCAAGTCTGTGCTACTAACAGCGGATCCATTCCAGCACTGGCATTACACCAACACACACGAACCGCAGCACTGCACAGGATGACGCTTCCCCTTCGGATGTGCTTTCCCAATTTCACAGGTTAAACAAATAAGGGCTGACAAAGCAACGTGCTGTCACTGCAGCTCACATCTGCAAGATGGATGGTACAATATTTCCATAGTTGCAATTTTCTTCCATCTCATCAGACCCCCCCCCACCCATGAAAAACACCTCTGTAAAAAATGAACCACGGTAAGTTTCTTGCCATTTCATTTTCTCTATTCTTCCTAAAAGATTAAATACCATCAAAACGTACAAGTCAGGAAGAAGTGAAACACACTGGGAAAATAGAACCTGGCTGCACTGATCAGCAACCCTCCTGCAAAAGGTCACATCAGGCATTGCTGCCCCACTTGTGGCTCATTCAGATACAAGAACAAAAAAAAAAAGACCTTTCCCACTGGGAAACGCAGGTAACTGACCCCGTGCTGCCTGCCTGCCAGGACCTGGGAGCAACTCATCCCACACAAGTCAGGATAAACATGAAGCAGTTCAGCTCTTCATTTGTTAGTAAGATCCATCAAATTATTTCATGCTTACTGCAGTGAACCACGAGGTAAGAGCTCAAATGCAGGCAGTTAATGCAGAACAGGTTACACCAGGTAATCTGCTCATGTTCAAGCTGCCTCTTCCACTCTTGCTTTCTTTACACATGTAAGACTCCATCTCACAGTGAATTTCTCAGGAGCACTGATACAGATAGCTTTCACAAAGACATGCTTGCATTGTGACACAGAAAGCTACTGAAGGGGGACGCACAGAACTCTCACCTAACCACAGAGTAAGGGCACACACACAATAAAAAGTTACCTATGACTGCCAGATACAGAGCTCTTCTGAACACACAGCAGCCAGAACAAGTCCAGTGCCAACACAGTGTACCCCACACATCTTTCAGACAGCATTGCATGTGGGCAAGAACACTTCAGCAGCATAAACTAAGTTGTTCTGCACAAATTCTTCCTCTTAAACCTAAGCGACTACCCACTGCCTTTTAACTAATTGATCAACTTGCAGCCTGACTCAGGCGCTTCTGAAGCTCCGTTTCCTCTCTTAGCTCGGTATCTTACTGACACCTAATGTTTGTTTTCTGTAACACACTCTGAAGAACAAAGCAGAGCGTTTCTGAATGCTTTAATCATCTGTTCCATGATCTGTACATTATTAAAAAACTGATCAGTGTTCAAAACACTGCAGAAAACTAATTTTGTACTGTAAAGCAATTTTTAGCATTCAAATTAGCTTCAGTCGAAGGCAAAATCCAAAAATAAAGCCAGGAAAGTCAGATTTAGCCACAATTTTTCAAGACACGCAAGCAGATAGAAGCTCCTACATTATACTTTACTGTTGTTAGAAGTATACTGGGCCCTTCTTTCTGTTAAATCCTCTTTTAAATGCAAAAGCTCAGCAGTTTTTTCTTCCTCAGCTCCAGCTAACAACATGCAAAATGAAGAGGGGAAAAAGCCAGCTCTCCCACCCTAGGAAACTCGATTAGACATGCCTACTTTCTGGTGTACAAAATAAGAGCATTTTCTGTTTCACCATCTAAGCTGCTGGTATACAGACCTTTTTTACACAGCAAACCATTACAGAATACAGAAATACGTATTTCAAAAAGGCCTTTTATTTTATGAAGAGAAAGAACTCCATCCTCACTGCACTATTTTGAAGGACAAGGTGTTACGAGCAATACTTTTTTTTAAGTTAAGAATTTTATGACCTTCTGTATTAAACTTTATTCTATAGTTCAAGAAATTTGGGGGAAATTCCTCAAATTAAGACCATGTGCTCATAAACCATTCTGAAACACAAACTGCAGGCTGCGTATGACAGTATAAAATCAAACCCATATGCACACATAGGCTTTAATAAAATTAAAATTGCAAATCATGTACATGACAAACACTGTGACTGTAAAATACCACTCGTGCTGTCATTCTTGCATTCCCAGGACAAACAAATTCTTTTCATATTTTTCCCCCCTCTTTTCCTTTCCCTGAGTTTAAAAGATTTGTCCTTGCAGGATATGAACTATCGCACAATGCACAGTATTGCAGATGCTGCTCCCAGTTAGACTCTGAAAATTTACCTAAAAAATCATGTGTGAAAAATGCTCAGGTTTGAGAGTTGATCTATGCTCAGTATGCACCTGAAGATAAGCACATGAAATGCACATCATGCAATACCGATGGTAAACATTGGCTCTAAGCACTAACAGGAAAAATCAGAACATTAAGGTGACGCCACTACAAACCAAAGCACTTCTGGCAGGAGAGCAGTGAGCTGGCACTTACAGGTACGCTCCAGACCTGCATTCCATCGCTGTACCCAATCATCAGCAGCAACGGCGGCTCATTCCCAGTGCTGTGTATTTCATGGAACTCCATATTCCTTGACGTATCTAAATTGGGTTTAAAGAGTAAAGCCACTGGTTAACAGGTGGGGACCAACCATGGTTATTACTGCTGTACGAGATGGTGTTTCCCCAGTGCTCTTGTAATTAAAGGCAAAGCAAGGTAGTTTACATTTTTTATGCTGAAACAACACTGAGATGCACTCCTTTAGGCAAGCATAACAGATCTGTTACAGTTTCACAGAGAGGTTAGAGAGCATTAGGATGGAAAACAACGGAGAAAAACATCCTTCATTAAACAAGAATTATCACAGAATGCACCTAGAACTTCTGGAACTCTCTCCTGTGATTAATAAAAGGCAGCAAACCTTTAAAAAGGAGAAAAGACCAATAAAATCAACATGAACATGATCTACAAACACACTGACTGATCAAAGCTTTTCCCAAATACTGTACAACTAATCTAGAACTACTGTACAACTGCATCAACCTTCTGAAAAGAAGGAAATCCACAGGAAGAAAAGTGCCTCAGAACACAATAACAAGAAAATTAAGCCCTTCTTGAGCAAGGCCCTGAGAAACTATTTCCAAGGACGAACAAAAAATCCCTGCAGATATGTAATCACCAAAGAAAGAGAGGAAAAACACTGAGGATGCTGAAATAGGATCCGTTCAGGTCCAAACATTACGTGGCATAAAAGTAAGTGTGGACAAAATACAAAGGATTCTGGGAAATGTTGTAAAGCATTTTTGTTACGCTGTAGAAAAGAGCCTAAAGAGGGAATGGCCAGGAACTTTTAAAAATAAACGGAAGAGGAAAAGGAGCTCACAAAGAAACAAACTCTGACAGCCTGAGGCTGGACATAACGCCGTGCACGAGCTGATAGGTCTTTCCTTGTTCTAGGAACTATGAACTGATGAACTGCCAGCCTCTGTGCCACTTCAACAGCTGGAAAACATAATAATCTTACCTATTAACCTCAAGGAGAGTCTGAAAACTCCCCATCGTGGCTCTGGCTATAGTTGCTGTTACTTCATATAAGGCCAGAATAAGCCTTTACCATAGAGCTCTAGACAGGAAACGAAGACGGCAGACAACAGCAGCTCTCTGGAAAACTTAAGCCTTGTGCTCTCCAGAAAAGCCTGAACAGGAATGCAGATCCCTCAATACCCCAGCTACAGCAATCACATGTACATACACTGCAAGCAACTGCATAGCGTTCAGCCCATTTGGGTGAGTTACTTGACAGCAGCATTCAACCACTTCCCACTCAGTCACTAATCTTCCTTGTTCAAAAAGGGTAACTGGGATGGACCGAGGTAACATATCTCATGTGTTACCTGTAGATGCACTTTACTCGTTGCTCTTAGCTAAAGCCTGTGGCCACTGCCATTTTTTCTCGATGCTGGACAGCAGTTGCCAGTCAGCAGCTTTAGCTGACAACTCACTGAGACACGCCAGAAGCGCTAAGTTACATCTCAAGGATATGTTGTGGCCTTGCTTTCGTTTACCTGAAAGACATCATGGAACCTCCTGATCCTTTTCCCTAACAGCTCATCCTTTCTAGTTACTATGCATTATACACATCACTGGACACATATCCAGGACTTGGACTGGATTCGCAGTCAGATAATCTGACTTTAAAACCAAACAGTGGACAAAATAAACTCAATTCTATGCTTCATCTTCAACTATCATAAGGAAAAGAAAAGGATTTTTTATTATTTGCCTCTCTTCCTGAGCAAGAGCTAGTTTGCCCTTAGATTCAGTAGCAGGACCCATGTGTTCCATTTGCAAGGTACCAAACAAAAGCATTTACACACTGAGAGAAACGAAACCGTACCGTTCAAATCCGCGTTCTCAAATCTGACCCAGATGATCTTCTCCTTCTCTTCTGCTGGAGGAGTACCACTGTAGGCCTGGGCAAAAAGCAAAAGGCTCAACATAGGAAAATGTAACACCCATTTTTTCCTCCCTCTACAGAGCACAGAAAAGACTGTAAAGTCAATAAATAAATAGGTGTACCTGTACCTTACAGCCAGCCAGTATTACTGGGACATCTTGCTTCACAAAGGAACGAGTCCATGATAACACACAGCATGCTGGGTGTAACTCACAAGTTCTAGCATCACTCACTGAAGCACACACACAGCAATAAGCCTTCTGCAGCAGGTCAGAAATGCCACAGGACCTACAGCAACTTAGTCAGGCTAAAACAGAGTGACTGCTGCCACGCTGAACTTGTAGCAGCCATACAGTGCCCCTAAGAGCAACACCAGAGGTGCTCACAGGCAGCATTCCTATTCTCAAAACTTTCTTTATTCACTTAAATGCTTTGTAAGCAAAAATGAAGAAAGAAGCACACTTTTACTACAGTTTATTTTACCGACACGTTATAGTTACATTTGTGACATCTTTAATACAGCCATTTTAACGAGAATAAACTGTAGTTCCAGTAGAACAAATCTGTGTTTCAGCTCTGTGTTCCACAGATTCCCACAAGAAGAAGAGACACAAAAAGAAACTCTGAAGGAGGCTTGCAGTGTTTCCAAGCTGTGTGCTTTACAGTTCTCAGGAGAACTGCGGTAGTAAGAACGTGAGCTACAGCAGAAATACCATCACTTCCAGATGAATTATGGCAAAATGCAGTGCAATATATTGGAATAAATATGAAAAGAGACCATATAATCACTTTATACGTGCCAGAAAAGCAATAACGTGAGCTAAAAATACAAATGTAAAAAGTAAGTGTGGGTATTACTTTTCAAAACAGATCACATTCCATGTTTCCAAGGCAAACTGATTGGTACAATAAAACAGACTGTCCCCGTTACAGAGAGAAAAGCAAAGGCAGGAAGGGGAGGATAGGGAATGTAGCAATCTTTTAAATGAAAGTTTGACTAATTTAATTTGGACCATGAGTCCAAAAATGCATTTCACAAGCCAATACCAGCAAGGGGATTTCTTCTCATTATTATTACCATTAAAGAAATTCATGACTTCAGTTATCCAAGATAGTCATTCAAATAAGAACCAAGAGAGTTTCCTGAGGCTATGGGCCATTAGCTGCAACACTTCACTACTGACTGCAGCTTTCCAACACTGGTTTCCCTCTGCTACTGAGAGGCCCACGAGCAATACAGAGGTGACCACTTCATGCTGCTGCTACCTGTGAAAGCTACAAAAACAGAAGCACTGCAGTTCTCCACAGAGGGAAAAGAAGGGACAAAAGAAGACAAAAAGAGAGAGAGAAAGAAAGCAAGCAGAATGAAGACTTCTGCTTGCTACTGAAAAGACAGCTTTTAAGGTATGCACATACCTGTGGCACAACGTCTTGAAGAAAAGTAACAACGCTTTCCATATACGACTGCTCCCTTGAAAACAGAAGGAGAATTTTTCACTACTACTGGAGTCCAGAAGTGGTTAGGGATACATTAAATAAGACATACTGACAGAGGAAACATACATGACGACACAGAAAATCACGAAGGATGCAATGCAGTTACTCAGTAGGCTATCACACACTGACAACATACACACATAGTGACCTAAAAGTATGTCAAATGTGAATCGATACCTATTTACGAAACAACTGCTCAGGAAAAAGCATAGAATGTAACAGCTGAGAAAGAACCCATGTTCTCCACATTGGAAAGAACAATGAGAGCAAAAAAGGCTTTTGGAAATCACTTCTTAGCGCTTTTCTACTTGAACTGGATCTTATGCCATGAAAGAGGGCTTACACCAAGGGCTGGAGCTTTCCTTGTGGGGCCTGTAAACCTTATGACGTCAGGTACACTATGTACAATGACAAGGTAAATGGAAGCAGCAGTGGGTGGAACAAAACCCCAACCAGGATGAGTAAGGAGATACTTCCAGTTACAGTTCCACAGCTTGGAAAGCTTATTCCTTCTTGGAAGTTCATTAGCAGCAATGAATAGGATATATTACAAGATACACTGGTTCTGCTAGATTTAAACTAACGTTTTTATTAGCTTATCCTTGCATGAGTGGTGAGGCTCTTGTGTAACTGCTGAGCAACGCACAACGTTGGCTGGGTTCATTACACAGTGTTGAAACTACACAGAAAGTCCGTGCTTTTTGAAACGCGTAACACTGAAATATTCTGGCAACCAAATCTATGTTCATAGTGTCTGGAAACTCAAAAACAGACAGAAAGCAACTTCCTCCAGCTAGCAGCTTTGGCAGCCCCCACATTTTGATTTTGCCAGGCATTTTTCCTGTGGTGCTGCTGCAAGATTTCTAACAGCAACAAGGAAAACCATAACGTAAGCAATCGAGGGCCTGGATGGCCAAAGGTGTGCACATCTCCTCCGTGCCTCCTGAAAACACGTGAATTCTTTGAAATTGGAACTTTCAGAGGTAAGATCGAACTGCTCTCCCCTGAACGAGGGCACCAAAGATACTTCAGATGTTGCAACACCTCAGTCAGCTTAACTACTGCACTCCTCTCTGAAAACAACCATGAATCAAAACCACAAGACTTAAAATTTCTGAAAGCTTACTCCAACCAATGACAAAACCAGGCTTTGTTCAGCAACCCAGGGATGGCTGAATCAATGGAGACTGTCCTACTGCTTTAAGTAAGGGCCTTACAAATAAGGTGTGGTTTTCTAGGGCTGATCCTTCTTTTGTTTATGTAGGTCACAAAAATTGTCTTTGTGTACCTTCAGAGTCCTTTGTGTACCAATAACATCTTACAGGTATAGTATTAAACAGTGACCGAAGTTCTCATGTGAATGCCTACCAGCAATAGTCATAATGTCTTTGTTTTCCAGTTTGTTAAATGAGTACTGGGGTAGCTTTTTTCCCCCTGTAGCACACCTAGAAACAAAGCTGATGTTTGGGAAATGTTTTATCCACCATACGTATACTAAATCCTTCATAATATAGGGAAAAAAAAGCCATGAAAGTTCCTTTAAATTGTTTAAAAACAACAACAAACCCCTAAAAACACACAGAACAATTAACATTGGGAGACTTAAAAACCATTACAGAACCAAGTTCAAAAAAGATCAGTTTATACATTGCTCCTCTTTGTAGTCCTCTACCACCTTCTGTTTATAATAATTCAGTTTAACATAAGCAGAACTCTGCAAGGAGCTACACTCCACTCAGCATAATCTTCTCCATGAGAATTTGTATCAGTATTCATCTTTAAGCTGCATAGCTCTGAAGGCTGATAAGCATCTCGTTCAGGGAGGCTGTCTGACCTGCATAGGCCGAGGAGACAGGAAAGCAACACCTGCTTACTTCCTTTTATTGGAAAATACTGAACTCAATAGAAATGTTTTGTCAACATAAGCTCTCAGAGAGGGTTTTGAAAGAGTTTGGGCAAGGTGCTTCATGTGCAAGACCACAGAACACATTCCCCATAAGGCCTTTTCTTCCAGAACGTTCTTACGTGACAGCTTGCGGGCGGACCACCACCCCTCCAGTGCACCGACTGGGGCGGCGCGGGGATTCTGTCGCCATTGCTTCTCTGCAGGTACCTGTAAGAAACATTTCCTCTTAATAACAATCCTTTGCATGAAGACTGCTTACAATCCAGCTCTTGTCATCTTTTTTAGGATTATGAAAACCTCCGGGGGAAGGAAACTCAACTTACTCAACCCATAAGGCACCGCTCCTTCATGGCACTCTTAAAAATATAGATAGATAGAGATATCTTCTACTGGTATCAATACGCCTCCTGCAAAGTATGTGAATGCAATTCGGCCCTTCAAATTCTGAACACCTTTCCTAACGGCAAACAACACCTGTGTGGCACCAGAGGTCCCAGCCACAGCATTCCCCCCATCCAGCTCCGAGCCAAGAAAAAGCCATGACAGAAAAAGCCAAACTCACAACACAGAATCACAGAAGAGGTGGAAGGGACCCATAAGGATCACCACGTCCAACTCCAACACGAGTTATCAGCTTCGCGTCATACTTCGCAGCCTTAACTCTCCACAAACGAAGCGGCCCGGCGGTACGGCTCAATTCTCACACACGATGCGCGCCATTAACGTAAAACCGGGAGCTGAAGGCTGAGTGCCCGCGGCGCTGCCCCGACCCGGCACGAGCCGCGCGCGGGAGCGCGGGCCACAGCGCTCAGCGGTTGAGCAACCCCGAAGCGCGGCTTCCTCCGCAGGCGCTGAGGCCGCAGCGCCCAGTAGGCAGGCAGACAGCCCCCGGCCGCCCCGCTTCCCGCCACGGCCCCGCCGGGCGCAGCTCGCCCGCCCTCAGCGCTCCGGCCCCTGCCCGGCCTCACAGCCCCACTCTCACCCTCACCAACTCCCCGCGGAGCCCGGGCCCGCCCTAAGCCCTCGCCCACCGCTCTCCCCAGCCGCTGTGGACGGGAGCCAGTCCTACCGGCCTCACCACCCGCCGCATACCCTCACCTGCCGCCTCGCCCCTCTGCCAGGCTCCTCACTGACAGTGTTTAGGACCCCCACGGGGCGTGACACAGAGCGCACCTCACATCGCGAGCCAATCAGATGGCCCCGAAGGCGGGCTGCTCCCCGCTGCCGACCAATCCGCGCTCCTCTCCTCCAAAGTAGGCGGGGTGCGGAGGGCACAGGGTTCGGTTGCTCTCATCCAAGCTCGGTTGACACGACGAAGCTCAGCCGGCGCTGCCCCCTCTCCTCCCCCCGTCAGCTTTGTTTACATCGAGATCTCGCGAGAGCCGCCGCGCAGGTCCCTCGCACGTGGGCGGAGGCGGGGCCGCGGTTGACGCGTCACGTGCCGAGCCGCCCATTGGCGGGAAGGCGCCGCGCTTACCTTCTCGCGCGGAGCGCTCTGAGGCGGCGCGAGCCGTGCGAGGCGATCGCGGCTGACGCAGCCCGAGACCGTCGGCCCTCATGGCGACGCGCTGAGCATCACGGGCAGCTCTTCGCACCTGGGGACCGACAGGCATCGCCTGACTGTCGCGAAATGAATATTTATTCGGTCGTGAACCGCCACTCTGCTTAAAACTGCGTTGGTAGCCGTAGGTTGTGTCCCGTATTAAGTCTTGCAGGAGCCAATCCAACAGAGCCCGCTGCTTTCCCCCTTAGCACAGCGCAGCTTCCCTGCCCGGATGAAACGGAATTATACATTTTCAGAGAGGATTTCTGTCACCATGGCAACACGCAGAGATAGCAGGGCTAATTCCAGCCGGCGCCTTACTGTTCCAGCCATAAAGAATCAGATCCTACGAACACCCCTCAGCCCTTGGATCGAAGCATCGCTCCTTTGTTTCCCATTTACAAACGCAGCGTGCACAGTGCACCGCTTACCAACACAGCAAGTGGAAAATGCCAAATCTGTGTCATTACACAGCTACATAGGAAGTCCTATGGAAGGCTGTTCCATACAGCAGCTGCCAGGAAGGAGGAGTGTTAATTGTAGTAAATGAGTGTACTTCAGCTGGAGATCATAAAAGGCAAAAGAAAAGGCACTCAGTTTAGTTCTCACTTTTTATTTAGGTGAATGTACACATGGTCCACATACTCAAACTGTCATAAAATAATTTAAGAACTTATGTTGAAAGGTATAGCAGCACCATCGGTATCGGAATAGCAGAGAACTCACACCTCCGTAGGGCAGACATGAACGCCTGGGTAGAAATGCCACCACTGAGAGCAGGGATGGGGAATGGCTTTATTGAATGATTGGGGAGTTGGAGTTTTAAAAACACACGATTTTTTTTTACTAAATACTTTGACTATTAATGTTACAAAAATGCAACTAGATAAGATACTGCATAGTATTTTAATTAACAAATAAATGGACATCGAGCTGCGTAAAGCACAACTCAACATCTGTTTCCACATACGTTTCTGAGTAGAGAAATCTAAAATTTAAAAACAAAATATAGACCTAGTGTATTCTCTAAAAGACACACGCCAGGTGGGACGTATAGTACTATGAAAATACATATCTTCCATTCTGTTTAATAATTTACTTTAGTGAAAAAGTTGTGAAATTCCCATCACGAGAAGCGTGTACAAATTCAAGACTTTAGTAAATTAACAAAAAAGACTTTATTTTTTTAAACAAGGTTTAGCCCCGCTTTAACAATTATACAAGGAAGAAAAAAGAGACTACATTAATATGAAGGAATACAAATTTACACACATTTTACAGTGACTTATACCCTACACATCTACAAAATTCACAGTTATAATACAAGCAAGGACAAGGCCGGGAGAAAGCTGTTGGATACCAAAAAAAGTTTCTACTTTAAAAAAAGATAAAACAGGAAGAGTTTCAAACTTCTGCACCAACTTTAAAATTCCCATCAGAATAAAATACACTTCCCCTACCGAAATGCCCTTCAGCAAACACAGACTGCTTTCCTGGGCGGGTGGAAGAGTGAACTGCTGAGCTTCTTCTGGCCGCGCAGGCTGCGCCGCATGGCCAGCTTGCTGGAGTTCTTGCGCTGCGGCGTTGCAGACATGCCCTCTGCCTGGACACCCAAGTTTCGGCTCAGGCCGCGTCTCGGCTTCTTCACAGCAGGGCCAGAATTGGATTCTTCTAATGTCCTTTTAAAGTTTGCTGTGGGTGTCCTCTCCGCATCTTGGGCTTTTGTTTGACCGTTAGGAGACACCTTTAAGCCTTTTTGGTCCATGCCTGAATTTGTAGAGTTGGATGGGGACAGACTGACTGACAAACCATTACTGTAGGATTCCTGTATCCTCAAAGCCAACGCTTTGCTGCACTTCTCGTCCTGTGGGCCTGAATCCTTCAGGGTTGCTCCCGATGAAGGTAAATTGCTTTTGGCAATCTCTTTTGGCAGCTCAGCGTATTTTTCTGAGATCATGTTGCTATGCATGAGGGAAGGAACAGGCTCAGAAGCATTCAGTCGTGGCCACGGATCATCCTCTAAAAGCTGAGGGGAAAGAAAAATACACTTAGGCATAAATATAATAATTTTACCTCCATTATCCTTTGAAGGTGAGAACAGTATGACAAACATTTCTAAACCTTATTAGAGACAGAGATACTCTGCTCCAAAACAGGACAATCTTTTCTCCCCAGAGAGGCAGGGATGGAGAGATGGAAACAGATACAGACTGTGCATCTCAACTTGGTACTCTGTGAACTTTATAAAAGCATTTACTTCCATTGTCCAGTTTGCAAATGTCTCATAATGGCAGACAATCTGCTCATTGAGAGAGCTGCTCAGACTTATTTGGTCTGTACATCATTTTGCTGCTATAAAGCAAGTTACACAAGGAATCAGCACACATCTTCTGTTTGTTCAGGAAGCCGTGGAGAAAGCAGTGCCTGCAATGTCCTGAGATTTCCATTAGTGGCATTTTTTAACATGCAGATCTGATTTCCCTCGTTCTGTGACGTGCACACCTACATTGCCTCTGAAGATTTCATACCTCATCAGACAGCCGAGCAACCAGGGCAATGAGCAGAAGTCTCCTGACCTTTGTTACATGCAGCATTTGCACTTACTGCAGAACTTGATTATGAGGGAGATGGACAAACTCTTCATACCCTGGGTGTGCTGATCGCATACAGAGGTGGAGCATACATTTGTTGGACTGAGCTATTCTAAAAATAGAACTATTTGCTGTTTGATTCCTCTCAGCTGAGTAGCATGCTTTATTGCCTAGTCGTATGCTTTACAACTTGGAGAGGAAGCAATTCCATTCATCACAGTGCATCTCTCCACCCTGGTGAAGTGCAGTTGTTCCGTACTTTGAAGAGAGGCTGTTTACACAGTGTGCTGAGAACCAGGGGCTTCCTAATCCTGCCTTCAGCCATTCATCCCTCCTGCAGCCTCTGATAAGTGTTTCTGCCTCAATCTCAGTTTTACTGAGATGAAAATGGGGACGATGCTTACTTTCACTGTTCACAGGGGGATTATGAAAATTAGTATTTACGCAGTGCCCTGAAGATATGAGTTATGACCTTATTAAGGATTTAATTGTGAAGAAATCCCTAGCTACTCAGTAAGTCCTTCAAAAGTAAATTTCAAGGCCATGCTACATACCATAAACGTACGGCAGTTATTGTCATCTGCCTCAAGAAATTCATGTGCTGAAAACTCAAATGCACACACAGATGGATCAGAACAAGTCAATGCAACTTCTTCTATCAAGAAGTAAATGCTTTTAAAGTCATGACAGAGGAATCTCAGCTCACCATTGATAAGAGATTCGCGACTGCTCAGCTCTTTTGAAAAATATAATACAAAGGTTTAATAAAATTTGCTCCAAAAGGAGTATCAGAATTGTTTCTAGCACCTAGATTTGGTTTTCCTCTCCCACTATTCCTCTGTTGCTGCTCATGCATAGGTAAAGCCATTCAGGTAACATTTTTACCATGTATAGCAACACAAGAAGGAAGATGTGTATTGTTTGTTGTTCAGCTCAGTTCTTGCAGAAGCCATAAGAAAGCTAAGACAGCGTGGTTGGAGAAGCTCCGGCAAGATTAAGCCTGCTCAACTTCCCTTCTGACATTGTGTCTCTAGCCAGTATTTAGGTTTTATGTTTCCAGTTGTGCAAGACACTTCACACTTTGGCTCTTATTGCCAAGGCCTGTAGCTTGGGATGAATCACTGAGATTGGATAAGGCTTTGGTAAGACAGAGATGGACTCCAAGAAGCCTGCTAACAACTGATGTAACAAAACAGAAACCTTAAACAAGTCACCAGTGTAATTTCTCAGCCTAGTCAATCAAATTCTATCACTGGCCTCAGGAACAATTGAATTAATCTTTTATTAGTAATAGCTGCCAGAAGCATATGCAATTAAGAAATACTTTTGTTTAATTGAGAAAACTTTGATTTACTCTCCCATCTATTTCCAGATTAATTGTTTTTGCAAGACAGCAGCTGTGACAAATCCAAGCTATCCGTGCTTCTAATCGTTCTCTGGACAGAAAAGATAAGGATCCTTTTCATTGCTCCTCTTGCTCTTGCTGACCTGCCCGCTCTGGCCTACAGCCACACCACAGTGGGCTCCAGGGGCGGTGACTGATCTGCTAAACCATCTCATCTCTTTGCAGACACTTGGGAAAAATTCAACTCTTTTTTTGTTTGTTTTTAACAATTCATTACCTAATTTAGATCACGTACTTGCCTGTAGCTTTATGCAGCAATGCATTTACATATTATTTTGCTAATTAATATTCTCAATTGCCATTTTTTTCGTCTCTTCTTTCCCCCTCCCTGTAACTTCCTTCTTCAGGAATATTTAGAATTCAAAAAAAATTTCACTATCTTAGGCTCTTTTCATGTGTTTTTCTATATTGGGTGGAAGGGAAGGAGAGAGGGAGGCTCAGCCTGCCATTTTACTGCTGCTTGTCTCTGCCAAGGGAATGTTAAGGAATCCCTTTCTAATTTTTTGCTTTCTTTTTTACTTCACCCCAAGGACAGTAATCCAAAGATACTGGGGAACTTCAAAGGACAGTTACTTAAATCAGGAGCAGCTGGTAATTACTGAAGCAAACATCCACTCATAACTACATTCTAGTTCTTAGGGCAAAAAAGCTTCCAAGCAGATCTGCTTTATATTAAAGGGTAACATTTCTAACCCGAACAAAGGCTTTGTATTATGTCTTTTCCTCCAACAAAGGACATTAAACCAACCAGAGGAAGACTGTTTTCTTTTCAGATTGGGAGATCTTACTGTCTCTGCAATGTGCATTTGACTATATTAACCTGTGCATTGACTTAAAAAGCAGCCGCACAATGAAGAACACTTCCACAGGCAGCCTGTTGGGTTTGGTTGGGGTTTTTAACTTCTGCCTCCTCTTTCAATAGAGAAGTTCTGATTTTGTCTGAGATCTCAAAGTCTGTCTTTACAAAATAGCGTGTTTTAAGTTGCTTGAATATGCTTGAACTTTATATGCATAAAGTTACAATAATTATACATGTTGAAGAGCAAACAAGGATCAACAATTACTGTTATTAGGATTTTTAAGGATCATAGAAACATTGTATCCTGAAATCAGCAATTCTGAGACATACATACTTCAATATTCTTTTGCGTTCAGAACTCTGTTAAGAATGGTTGTTACAGGTACGTGTGTTTCTGCAAAGCGTTACCCACTGAGCTATGAAAGTACTGAGGATATGGCCAGGCAATTGCTGTCAATTTACTGTCCTACAACTGAAACATTATTTAGCCATAGGCGCTGCCCAGTCCTCTGCAGTGCAAACAGTAACATCAAATGGTGTCACACCAGTAGTTTCTGAGTGCTCCAGCTACACCACTGCCCCAACTCCTACACGTGGCACTAAGCTGCTTAAAGAGCAGTTACTATTTAATACAAAAGGGGAGACTGATATATGTTTACTGGGTTCCACTCTGGCACGTAGAACATTTAAAAACACGGAAAAAAGTTACCTTGACAGGTGGGGTGCAGCAGCGGGAGGGTGTCATGATGTTTGTGTCTGGGCTGCTATAGCAGGGACTCTCTGCCAAGTTGAGATAGAGTTCTTCTTCATTTTCCAAGTTGTTTTTGCTGTCCTGCAATGGTGAGATGCAGATGACGATGGCGCTGGTGTTATCGGCACGAAGCATGCGCTGCCTCCACCGGCCCAGCGCTCTGTTCACCAGCATTTTGGCACAGGACTGGCGGTGCTCACCCTTTACGTTCAGAGACAGACAGAGAAAGCAATCAGGTCCACTTTGTACATTGAAAACAGAGTTCACATGAATTGTATTCGACAGTACACGCAAGCACACTATCAGCCGTGTTGCCACCACCTGTAAGTTATGGCAAAGTACTGATGTATGCCTCTACAGCACTGCCTCTGCTGGGCACATTTCACACGTGCCAGATTAAGCAATTTTTACAGCGTTAAGTTTCCACAGTGACTGATATCCACTGCCCTCACCATGAAGTACTTTTTCTCCTCTTGATCCTGGCACATGGAGATGGCATCCTGGGGTGGGATCATGTTCCACAGTCCGTCGCTGCCAAGGATAATGTATTTGTGCTTCTGTGGATCGATGGTGTGCACACTAGTGTCAGGCTCAGGAGACACAACAAATTCACCACTGTAGAAGTCATAGCTCCACAGATCACCTAGCAAAGAGAACATGTTTCTGATTACCATATTCCATACAATACAATTCTTGTTAAGTACCAAAACTGTTCCCATGAAAGCAACTACCACCAGTCTCATGCCACCAATAGTAATGCAATGTAATTTGTTCACTCGTATTTTAAGGTCTTGTTGAGCTGCTGCAAAACAAAATCTGCCTTTCCAGTTACGGGTACAGCTTAAACACTGGTCAAAATCTTTGCTGTTTCTATAGACAATTACAGTTCCATTTCTAAAATTAGGTTGAGGAAGACTGTGCAATATCCCTTCTCTTCCCAACATCCACACAGCATTAGACTTTAATCTGCATCATGATGATGTGCTGCTCCGCACACCCTATAAAGACATGCTTGGAAAAGAAAAGAATAAAAAACCCAAAGCCTTTCACAGTCAGGATGTGGAACTGCTCCTTTCCCCCCCCACCCTTTCAACCTGAGACCCCCACAGCCATTCAACCAATGCAGAAGCACACGCATCTCTTGCTGTGTGTGTATTTATCCATGCAGGTGCCACAGAGAAGGAACAAAGATGGCAAAGGAGACTGAAGCCTCATAAACTTCTTTTTCCCTTTTCTCCTCTTCCACAGCATCACTTTCAAAGCCATGCAGCACTCAGTGCTTTCCACACCACGTGCCAAATTTTGGAGTTGGAAGGAAGCCACAGGAACAGAAGTAGAGCCTGGGCTCCAGCAGGAAAGCAGAAAACAAGAGCTGAAGCCTCTCCCTTGGAAGGCCTCATGCAGTGAACCTTTCTATTTTTAAATCTTTCTTGCTGTGTGAATGAGCTCGGGGTCACCCCAGCCATGAAGGTGGCCTGAACTGAATCCTACTCACTTCAGCCATGTTTGAATCAAAACACCTCCTGGATTCTGCTTCCTCCACACCACCCAGCTAAAAACCACTCCAACAGAGCAACAAAATAAACTCAAACTGAACACGCAATCTAATTTATCAGGAATCAAGGAAGTTTTCTTATGTTGGGCCTGCAAATCAGGAATGGTGTTGCACTAACATTTCCTCCTCCTTTCTACAAAACTAACGCTACATTCTGGATTCTTCTACCTTCTCTGTTTTTTGTCAGCACACTAAATAGCACCAAAAAAATCTCCAGAAATGGCTCATAAGTAGCTTCTTGTAGTGATAAGCAACAAAGAAATAGCATTATCTGTAAGCACTGGCAGAACACACAGCTACAGAAGTAGAAATTAGTGAAGATGTCAAAGTTGAGAAGCTTAAGAACTCCCGTAAGATTTTGTTAGTTTTTTTCCTTGGGCTTTTGACTTCCTACAGCAAACATGTTTGTAGCCACCTCCTGCAACCATCACCATCCCTTTAAAGAAAAGAAATAAACTCTTGTCTTCCTGCTTCCTTCCATTAGCTTTGCCTTAAGCTATGAACCAGCTCAAAAGACTTTTCCACAACCAGGAGAAGGAATACTTCAACTCAATTACACCCCTTCACCCCAGTGAGCGTGGATGGTCCAATCTCATTAAAGCACCAATTCACCTCCACTGCAGCAGCAAACACATGCTTCTAATAAATGCTAATTAACAGCCAACCCTGTTCATACACAACAAGAGGTGCACTCTGCCTCCACAGAGTCCAACAAAGCCGGCCAGCTGGCAACGAGATCAAAATAAATACTGTAACAGAAGAGCTGAGCTCCAGCACAGCAATTACCGTACATTAATCACCAAAAGAAGTCCTGATACACTGACAGCTCTTCACAGTGTGCCTGTCATCAACACAGCAGATAAAATAAACAAGAGCTTGGATTCTTATCTTGCCGGATCTTGGAAATAGTGGCGACAACTTCCAACAAGCTTCATATTTTTATGCTTTTATTTGCTGGGTTGTTCATGCTTGTTTAGGAAAGTCCACAAATGCTTTTGGCTGAATCATTTTTTGATTAGAAATACTTTGCTCTAAGATAAAAATAACCCAACGCGATTTAATTCTGGTTCATCCACAGACATGTCATCACAGCCATCTGTTGCTCTTCCTGAGCAAACAGCTGAGCTACAACCCAGTGACTCAGAGCCCTCCTCCAAGAGACAGAGCGCTGTGCAGGGTGACAGCCTGCAACGTCACATGGGTTACAACGGGCTGTGACAACGAGGAACTGCTGGAGTGCGCAGAGGGCGAAGACATGTGAGGAGCCCAGAGCTGGACCTCCAGGAGATTTACTTTCAATGGTACTCAGCACTTATCAAGGCCCCAAATACCCAGGAAATAACAGAGGAACTGAACTACAGAAGTTGTATCACCATAAACGAATCAAGCAGGCAAACGATCCTTGGCAGAAGAGCACTGCGTAGAGTACTTCACAGAGAATATTTCTTGCAGGTCCTTCAGCTCCAGGCCAGCAAAGGCCAAGGCGCGTTACCAGGGCGAGGCCTTCTTAATTATTACTTTTAAAACAGGGCAGGGCAGCACAGACTAAGCTGATGCTTTTTAAAGCTGTTGCATACATGGAATTCTTATGTCAGCTTTCTGTCTTCCTCCGGCCAGCTGGAGGACACAGCATCCACAGCGGCTGAGGGATCTGTGACAACCCCAGGAGGAAGCCACTTGATATGGGCCCTCTCTGTTACAATTCTGGAAGGAAATAAGGGAGGAGAAAGTAAACCAGAAAGCAGAACGTATTTTTCACCAGGCATTGCAAAGTGTTATGAAGTCTTTAATTCTGTCCCAAACAAGCAGACAGACAAGTGACCCCTGAGCAGGCTGGGAAGCCAAGCCAGCAGGATGACGTGATATGCCAAAGGCTACTATTACGGAACTGGAATCCCAGCTTCTCAGGCTTCACTTCAAGCTGTACTATTTTTGTTCTGAATTAAAAGCCAAACATCTGTAAAACTCAACCTTCTTCTTGAACAACCTTCCATCCAGGAACACTTCTTCCAGGGTGCAGTTTGCCTATTCCTCTTCCAAACAAACAGGAATTAACAGAGCTGCTTCTACACCTTCCAGGAAAATCATACCTGTTTCTTGGCCACGTCTAGAACCAGATCAGCACACAGATCTGCACAAAAGTTACATGGCACCTTACAGATGAAAAATACGTATTTGAAATCACATAATAAAGGAGCAAGAAACTCACACAACCAGATATATAAACACAGAAATGTGTAGCCTACCTTATCTGCTTACTATTACCCTCTAAATATAGTGAATAAAACTACTTGCAACTCAGTCAGTGCCAGAAAAGTCACTGGTTACAAACAGAAACACCCGTCACATAAGTAGACTAGATTGGATAAAGTCCAAAGCTGCCTCGTAGCATAAGTTCATCCTAAAGTCATAAATCAAGTCCTTCATTTACGTTTCTGGAGCACATTGTTTTGAATACCAAAGTACCTTTTGGTTTTATTAGAGGAAAGAAAAGTTTACTTTTATAAGCCCCGGTGAGAGAGGAAAACCGAGTTTGATTAATCCCAGATCTTTTTAAATCACAGCTCATCTGAAAGGTCTGTTAGCACAGAGGAGACTTACAGTACTTCCTTTCCGCGCTCTCAGCGAGGCAGTGCTGCTGCGGAGCAAGGCAAATCTCAGCGAGGATACGAACAGTAACACTTAAGATCATTCAGACCAAGTTGAGGTGGAAAACGTTTCACCAAAACTCACGGCAACCCGGCCCTACAGCCACAAGAGGGCGTCATCCCAGCAGTGTAAAGATAAAGGCATGTAAGGTCCCGCTCCTACAACCCAGCGATGATCTCGAAGTCCAGTCTGAGGAGCAGGGACAAAACCGAAGGTAGCAGCGAGCAAAAAACTTAGCCAGAAGTGCTCGGGGTT
The DNA here is from genome assembly GCA_016647715.1 of Pavo muticus. NCBI lineage: Eukaryota > Metazoa > Chordata > Aves > Galliformes > Phasianidae > Pavo > Pavo muticus. The sequence goes on along the minus strand of JACDJE010000010.1, from coordinate 2,048,130 downwards.
TTAAAGGGAACGGTGAAAGTTTTAGGAGCACGAATTCCACCTTCAACAGTGTGTGACAAAGGAAAGCACAGACAAGAGGACATCGTTTCAACGATGCAAACAAAAGTTACATTTAAAACAAATGGTGATTTAAGAACTGCTCACGAGACAGCCTCACCAAGGGTGCTCATCTCTGCTCACACATCAGCAAAATCACAGCAAGAGAGGAGAAAGGCATTTGTGTGCCACAGCACACTGATTAAGTGTCAGAGGAAAGCCTACAAGAAGTAGGATGCAAAAGCAGAAATGAAGAGCTGAAATGACACACAGGAAGCTACTCATTTCTTCTGGCCTTGAATTAAATCCTACAAATGAACACTAAAATGGAATTACAGCCTCTAAATGACATATTCAACCCTAGACAGCATTTTCTCAGCTGAAGACAAGGGGTAAAACAGAAGAACACAGTGACCAGACCTGGATGAAGTTCCACCTATAAGGAGAAACAACCATCATAGTTTTTCTACTCTGTCAAAGAACAGAGAGCTAAAGAGGCGCACACAGAGAGCTCCAGTCAGCAGAGCAGGAAAAAAAGCCCTGAACTTGCTCCTTTAAGCTAAACAGATCCACATGTGCCTTCACATTACGTGTGTAACTAACACAAGTCTGCACAGTTAAATGCATTCTCTGCATTCTGTACAGGCATACATGCACAGTTTGTCTCAAGGGTGGAGAAAACCGTACAAGCTATAGTAAGACATCTCCAGAACAAGAGTAGAAGCCCATATGTATGACATATACATGGATACAAAGCAGTATCAGTACAACTGGAAAACACTGTGCAGTGTTTAAATATGGCTTACTAGCTTATGCAAACACCACCAAGCAACTATGCCTATTCAACTATGCCTATTCTACCTGGCAACAGATTATGAACTTTTGTATGCACACACACTTAAGTGCACACCAAGAATTAAAGCCTCACACAAGAATGAAAGCAGACATCTGAGGTCAGCCATACCCTCCTTCCCAGCGCGTGTGTTCAGAGAGCTTCACAACAGCCATCCTGCAGCCAGAGCGCTCTGGAAAACAGCTTCCATGTCACCGTCAAAGCCAACACTGTCACAGCAGCCACACACTGAGAGTTCACTGTTGTGGTACACAGCTCTTTCTAGAGGTCAGCAGGACATTTGTGTTAACACAAAAAAGTCAACTCTGCATTTTGGAGGCACTCCGCCAAAAAGAAATCAGAAGGGGGTGGGTCTGTCATCTGTATAAAAACCAGGGAAGATGCTTCAAGTTACACTGTAAGACACCGAGAACTCAGACTATAGGGTGTTTTTTTTCTTAATACCTCCCCTACTTTGTATACCATCTTTGAAAGCACTACAGATGCCAGGCTAGATTTTACTCCAAAACTCACTTCCAAAGATCAAACTTCATTTCATTTTTAACACAATGGATTCTACACATAGGAACAAAAGTTCAGTCACAGCCTTGTGCTTATCATCCTGCATTTTGTCCCAGAAACTGAAGGTCTAAGTCAATGTATTTAGATAGCTAACATAGCTGAAATGCTACAAGGCTATACATACACAGCTATTTCCTCTCTCAGTGCTTTCCATAACATGCTCACTGGAGTCTAAAACGCCCTCCTGGGTGCCACGTATCAAAAATCCAAGTCGCAAATCTGTGGCAGAGCGACAGCAATGCATGATGCAATGACACACACTCTTCAAAACACACATGCAAGTTACACAATGGCTTCCTGTTCCTGATTATTTAGGTTGTATAGCACCCAGCAACTTGCACACTCACATCCCTGCATTACACAAGGGGGTTTGAGTAATGCGAGTTACCACACATCTGTTACAGGGACAGGCACACGAAGGGGACAGTTACTGTGAAGCCATGGATGCCAGAAAACTTACACAAATGGTTATGCTCTAAGGAAGAAGTTTTGTCTCCCTCTTACAACAAACAGCTATGTTTTAAATTTCCTTAAAAAAAAAAAAAAATCAGACAACCTGCCACTTAAAAGATAATAAATACACACAGCTCTGTTTGCCTTGTAGGTGCAGGGCAGCAACAAGAGTATCTTGCTGTCCAGCTAAAAATTTTTGTCCCCATAATAAGCCTGAGACCTTTGCAGCACGGGGTTTCTATTGAGAATAACAAGCAAATTTGGAGTTAACAAGAAGAATCTCTGTGCTAGATCCTGAGGGGATGGACTAGAGTGCTGGTGACCAGTATGGCAGCATTGCCAGTTACTACTCCGCTTGGAGAAGCTCCAGCATAGCAGAGCTGTGCCAATCAGGGTAGCAACCTGGGAGTCAGCCAAGAGGTCTAGCAGGCCTCCAATAGCTTGAATGCAAATGGTTTTAGTTGTGGTAGGTCTTTTGTAAGCAGTGGAAGGGGCATGCTGGCCTCAGAAAGAAGTTAAATCCTGTTTCCAAACTGCGAGCGTCTGTGCACCATCTGGGTCCTGCAGAGCAAGGCAGCTGCTTTCCTTTTTGCAGGAGGTTTGTCACACCTCCTCAGAAGGGAATGCAAAGAGGCTTTCGGAGGCTCCCTGAGCAGGCAAATACCAAAACATCGTCACATTGTAAACCTGTTTCTCCTACAGATTTGTGGAGGGCACCGTCCCCTTTTAAGTGGTCAAATCTAACTTTGGACACCAAGCATTGTTACAAAGTGTTTTGTTCCTCAGACCTAAAACTCCCCAGTAATCCTCCTCATCCACAGAACTGGAAAGAACGCACGAGGGGGCTAACAGATGCATCATTCCTTGAATTCCCATCTGCATGCAGAACCCAGCCAAATCCTTTTGTTCAACTTGCTGAGAGGAACTGGATCAAAAGTCATCGAGGTTTTTTTACACAACAAATTCAAAAGTGTAGAAATGAAAGATCTATTGAAATCAACTATACCCACTTCTGGTAACCATACAAACACACTTTGCAGAAAAGAGGATAAAGGTGATGTTACATGGGAGATGACTAGCAAAGTTCTTGATCCATCAACTCCAAAGGACTTAATATCTCAAGCAGGTTTTATTAATCACAAGCAGCAACCTTGCCTACAATGATACACAGTGAGATTTGAAAGATACGGAGAGAAAAAAAAGAGAAATGTTTATGAAAAGTCACCATTCAATCTCCTGCGTCCTCTAGAGCTACATCTCTTACACGGTAAGACCACTGCACAGTTCTGGACACTAGACAAATCCATGCAAAACACACATCACTGCCTCTCAAATAAGACACAGGGGGGTTACGCAGTTATCACAAGATGACCACAGTCCCAGGAACAGTCTGTCCCTATGACACAGTGCCAGCTGATCCAGGAACACTGACAGCACTATCACGTAACCGCCACGCCTGCCAAGAAATTAAGTCACAGAACAGCTTTCACAGGTAAAAAAAAAAATAATATGATACTATTTTCCATAGAATGTAACCTGCACTGAGTAGACCTGGATAGAGAATTCTTCACTGAGGGAGGAAGAAAGGAAAGCGAACAGCAGAAGACTGGAATTTGGCAGTAAAATTTAAGGAAAACAACTGGCTAGAAAATACTAACACACTTGGGCAAGGGATTGCCAAAGATCAAGTTATTAAGTACTTCCCAAAGAGCATTCAGAACAAGCTGTATTTACTGTTGTATTTATTTTCATCCCCTGATTACAGTGTTCCTCCAAATAGTTTCCCATTACCAACGCTATTGCAAAGGCAAGTTATAGATAAAGCACACAGGCTGACTTCTACCCTTTTAACTCTACACTGTCTTGAAAGAAGACAGATGTACAAAGAGACACAAGAAAAAAGCGCTTTGGCTGCTATGCAGCACAACAACCTCACCACCACCTAGCCAAAAATTACAGTCCCACCATCGCAGTAAGAAAAAGACCAACCACGCTGTACATCTTGGAGGCACTCGCCACATTTTCATACACAACAAAGAGGAAGCACCATCTCTATCAGAACTGAGATGGGAAGTCCTGCATGTTGTACAACCAGTCCTCCGCTCACCAATGCCACCTCCTACAGCTCCATTTGAAAAGCGAAACTTGCGCTGTATTAAAAATACTCCTAAGGCCCACACTTTTAGAAAGCCTTATAATCACAGCAACTGAATCCCTCCAAACTAAATGTCTTGGCAGAGCAGGGTATAATTCAGCACTGGTGGGCTGCGTGCTGATGTCTCGCTGCCCACACAGGGGGCACTTACCGAGCGCTCTGGCCACGGCCAGGAAGGGAATCTGGTCGATGACGGTGCTGCGGCGCACGGGGCCGTTGTGAGTCAGGCGAGGCCTCTTCCAGACAACACGATTCACACCAGACTTGTTGATGACACTAAAAATCACCAGAAAGGAGCAGGGGTTATAAAAAGGAATGGAAATGAAAGCTTGTTTCAATGACACGAGAATAATTAAACATGCAAATACAGAGTCAATAATGACAGCCTCCTCAGTGAGGAGCACAGCACAATAAAGTAGTTCAAAACACCTGGTATCACTTGTGTAGCCTCATTCCACATTAAGCTAAATGGAAAAGCAAGAGATGAAGGGCAGAAGAGAAGAAAAAGCAAGAGAATGAAGACTTGGAAGAAATTATGGCTGGCTGCAACGGCCAGATGTGAGAGCATCTTTTCAATCTATCAGCGAAAAAGCAAAAGACAAACTGCTTTCCTCAGATGAGGACCATCAACATCAACTCGGGTGAAAATATCATGTAGTTCCTCCTTCAGTTTTCTCCATCTGCCAAAGCCTGGCAGTAAAGAGCAGCACAGTGCAGTCGGTAAGAGGAAAAAAATAAGAGCAGCCTTCTGGAGGAATTTCCTTACTGGTGCACCAACATGAGGGAGAAATAAAAAGAGCAACTATGAACAATTCCTATCTGCTGAAAGCACGACATCAGAAGGAACAACTCTGCCTTTAAGCATTAACACCTGCTCCATAGCACCAAGCGATGGTTTTAGCTCTCACAAATGGCATTAAAAGGGTCAAAAGAGAAGCTACTATGCAAGCAAACCCACTGTTACGGGACGGGAAGAAAGAGGGGAGAGCATGAGGTACCAAGCAAGGTAATGAAACAACGAACGAGCAAAGCCTGCTCCCAGTCAAACTAAGAACTAGATGCTTAAAAGCTAGCTTTTATCCAAGGAACAGCCATTGGTAATTAGAAACTGAGGCTCCCTGGAACAGCCTCAAGATTCCTCATACTGAAGCTATTCAAGATGCACTTCCTGAGACTTCAAAGGCCTTAACAACAAAGGCATGTTTAGCTCCATCCTTCTGCATGAAAGTGCAGCAAGCACCACAGCCTAAAATTCATCTCACCCGTTTGTACAACTAATAGTTACACAATGTTAACTTCAGCCTTTACCTGAAGATTTCAGCCTGTATTCCAGGACTGCTACTTAGAAAATACCGTTTTCAATAAACAATCATGCCCTCGCATTAACTTATCCCAATTTTCTCTAACAAAAGGGAAGACATCAATAAGCACAGTGGCAGTTCCACCACACTCCCACCATTTGCCTCACAACAGCCTGCACTGGTTTTACCAGCCAGTCCAGCGGAACAAAGAAAACAAAACAAAACAGAAGCAGCAGGAGCAGAAAAAGTTGCTAAAACTGTTCAACCGCTCCTGCTGATACAAAGTGTCGGGGAATGCTTCTCCAAAGCCCCAGTTTCAAACATTGAGACATCAACCTGGAAACCCGTACATTTACAAACTCTGACTTAGCAAAGCTGCAAGTTGCCCTTTCTGAGAAGCTCCCACCCCAACTGCAGATATCTGATCAGCTTCCACCTGCTAGCAATACAGATATCTGAAGGTTAACGAGCTGACAGGGTTCGTGTGTGAATGATGTCAACAGGAAAACCTTCAGTGCTCTCTCCCTCTGAACTGCTAAGAGAAGGAAACTCTGCCCATCCATCTGGTGCAGTACTGTGGAACGAAAGAACAGCGAGCTCCTGTGAAGCTATGCCAAATCCGAGCCCTGAGGTTTGTCTCAAAACATCAGTGCCATCTGACAAGGCTGCCTGCCTTCCTCCCCATTCACAGGGAACATTCATCAACCACAACTCGGAGATGTTCTAACATCTGCCAGCTCCTGACAGTGAAGAAAGTACTAATATTGAGATACATGTTAAAACGTGGCATTTTAACATTTTAAGCATGTATTTAAATGCAACAAAACCACTACCTCGTTTCAACTTCATATCTTTTATATTCCTTTAACAGAAGCTTTGAAGAGCCTACTCAACAGCTGCCAGTATCGCCGCAGGAACAACAAAGAATGCACGAGGAAAGACATTTCGGTGTCTTTTCCGTTAAAACTGCTCTATTCCACCATTTGACAAACAGATACTCCACAGCAGAGATACTATCTACAGAAAAAAGCAATTGCATAGACAGTGAAGGAATACAAGCAGGCCATGAGACTCACCGACTGGCCTGCTACCCTCTAAACTAAACAAGCTTAAGCCTAGCTGAGACAGAAAGCCACGATTAGCACCCAGAGAAACTGAAAACTGAAGCGAGAAGCACAGAGGTGTTACCTGCCCCCAAGGCCTTCAATTCTTTCCCTTTCTTTGGGAAGCTCAGGCTTGTGGTCCTGCGTCACCTCCACAGCTCTCACAAAGTCTTCTTTGGGGTCATCCTGGACCCCCAGCACCACACCAGAGTCGCCCACGTGAGCGACAAACATCTTGGAGCCTCGGATGATGACCACGCTGGCGGTGGTTCCCGACGTGCTCGGGAGACCGGTCATGGTCTTTGGCCACTCTGCTGCAGGGAGGAAAAAAGAGAACAGAAAGACTTTTGTTTTTAATTCTGTGGAACCAGAGGTGTTTTGAAGATCAAGGGTGTGTCAGAGAGGTTTGCATGCTGCTACACCAGGGCGTGTGTAACTGTGGCATGGCCACAAGCAAAGCAGCACATACAGGGCCCCCCACACCTCTACCATCACTGCCCCAACCACAGCTCGCATGGAAACAAAGCCGAGAGAAGGCACTGAGATAGGACTCCAACGACTGCCTCCTCAGGTTTAACTCTCCAAGCATCACCAGAGGAACCAGAACGTGTGGGAGGAAGTGTTACTCGAATGCTGAGCAGATCAATCAAGCATGACACACATTAAGTGGTCTGCTGTTCACTTCCCTGTCTGAAGAGGTAAGAACTCCTAAATTGAGTCACTCTGCCTGGACACCTGGCTGGCAGTCAAACCACTCGGACCCTCCCGGTTCCCTCTGAATGCTTTATTTTACTCTGATGTGCCAAGCAACTTTTAAGTTGAATAATATCTCAACTGTTTCTTTCATATTTCCTTTTGGAGGATCGAATAACACAGACTAAGCATGCTATCATAACTCAACGCCGGATCTTTTGCAGACAAGATATTCATTGCATTCAGAACGTAAAAGACCTATACCAGTGTGCACTGTGTAGGGTTAGGGGAAGCTGCTTCTTCCTCAGCTGATTTGCCCTCAAAACACACCTTAATTTCCTGTTGTACTACTCTCCCAACTCACATCCAGTTTTTCTTTCCTTGTCTATTTCACTTCACACTTCCAAGTTGTTGTTCCTCCAAAACACCACAGAATGACTGGGACATCCCAGTTCAGAAAGGTGAGGCACACCAGTCCTCCTCCCTGCTCCCATGCCCGCAGATAACAGCTGCCCTCTCCCCGCACTCCTTCCTTGCTGCACCCACTCAGCCTTAAGATAAAGCAAGAACAGGGGCTCGTCTCCTTGCCACATTTTCTCTTCTGCTCTTCACAACCCATGCTTACATTGTACAACACCAAAATTCCACTGTGACACATGCTGCTTGCAGGAAATGCCCTAGCCAGACAGCCAAAGCACTGAGTTATCTTTTCCTCATCTTTTACTGCTACAGCACCACACGGGGAGAAAAGAAATGAGGCCTTCCTCCAAAGCTGCAGAAGAATGGGGACTCACTGAGCCCCAGTGCCACTGAATGCTGCTCAGATGCCCGGGGCAAGAAGACACCACGAGCGTGGGGGAAGCACACGTACAGCACAGCCACTCTGATGGCAAATGCAGCATCTCCTCCACGTGAGCAGCCAGAAGATCCAGCATCATTCCAATCTTTGAGCCCAAACAAAGGTTTCTAGCTTCGTGTTGTAAATACTGAGCTACACTTTCTCCTTAAGAGTAACATTATTTTGAGAACACAAACAGCTCAGTGGAAGCACTCTGGCAATTTTAACAGTGGCTATTAAATGTAACACACTCTAAATGGGAAGCAAATGAGGGAGGAAGCCAAGCGGGAATGAGGGCTCCAACCACTGGCTGAACAGAAAACAAGCTGCAACTAATGAGTTTCTGTCAGTGTAACAACCCCTCAATAGCAATAAAATATATTAGGGAATCATGCTGGTCTTTATGGGAAATGAGGAGCACAGAAGTGAAATCACCCACTTAGGAGAAAAAGATTGATACAGCAGCCTCTGATCTGGGCCTTCAACAGAAGCAGAAATTACACCTGCCAGTCATCAAGGCAATTGCAGTTTACATCTCACCCTTGGTTAGAAATGAGCTGACATAGCACAGCATATTCCTCTCTTTAGGGACTGTGTCATGAGGAATCAACACCAGCATCAAAACTCCTGACTTTTCTCAGGCAAAGCCACTTGCCCAGCTCATCTTCCACAGACCAGGATTCTGTTTGTATCGATCCTATAAACTGAACAGTCTGTAATACTACACCAGATTATCAAATTAAAGGAAACCCTGAAATCACAACTGGGCTCTCAAAACAAAATTCACACTTCAACATTACACATGAAGTGCCCATGGATTCCGTATCACTCCTGCACCCTCAGTAAGGGAGGAATCTGCCTGGGCAGCACGCTGGGATAAACAAGTCACTGAAGTTGATTTTCAGGGCCCATATCCCCAGTTTGGTGTTTGCTGTCATGTTAAGCTGTGTCCAAGGAACGCTGCTGTGTCTCAGCACGGGACAATTCCACTACAGCTGGGGGCTTTGGATCTGAAAAAAATCATTTATGAGACAGTGCAGTGCATGAACAGAGCCAGGCAAGGCAGGTCCACAACGGGAGGTGAGCACAGCCCCACTGCCACCCCGCCTGGCCGACTCAACACTTGCCCACAAATACCCCGCTGTCCAGCTTAGCAGATGCATTTCCCACTCTTCCAAGTAAAATAGAAAGGAAAAATAAAGACAGCTTAAATGCCTAACACACGTGCTTCTACCTGTATCAAATCTACCATCTAGTACACTCCTCAAAGTATTCAGACAGTTTCAAGAGACAAATCCACGCAGTGCACAGAACTGTAAACTGCAATTGCTTCTTGCTTTTTCACCCTTCTACTGGAGGGGCTGAAGCACGGGGCATGAAGCTGCTGTAAGACTAACAACCCACAGCCAACAGCTGCCACGCCAAAACACGGACCCTGCACCTGGGAACCACATCTCCAACAGAACAAGGCACGTGGCTGTGGTGCAAGCAGTGAGTTCACCTCCGACGGGCGGCTGACGGCCTACAGCACGTTGGCTGCTCCCAGACGGGGCTCTGGAAGTTCTGTCTGCATATTTTTCACAACATAAAAGATTAATGTTTGACGTGAAGTCCAACTACAATACTTCATTTCAAATCAGGTCGATGCCAAAAGTCTTATCAAACTTTCAACAAGGAAATGCTACAGGAACTTTTAATTCAGCTGTAGAGGATGAAGTTCCTTTCTTACGTCATCCCGAAAGCCTGCATTGCCTCGGGTAGCAGAGCTCCCTTTCAGATATGAACACATGCAGACTCTTAAGCCTGTATAAGAACAACTCTGACATGATGACTTTACTGTAAAAATTGAAACAATAATTCTATTAATTACAGAAAAAAATTGAAGTGTTCAACTTCCATTGCTCAAATCAAATTTAATGGAAGAGTTATAACCACAGAAGTGTATGACTTCTTACATTTTAACCAGTAGTGCTAAAAAAAAGCTTTGAAAAGTATCAAGATAAGTGCATTTAAAAGCAAGCTTTTTGCATTGTTCATTTACATAGCTAAAAGTGTCAAGCTCTGGGACCTGCTGAGCACACCATGCAGAAAGCTCCCCTACCGCTGCCAGCTGGGGAAATGGGCTTCACAATAACTCTTACCTTGGAAGCCTTTTAACATTCAGAGAATTAGGAATGTCATTAATACAATTAACCCCACTAATCATCTGCAGTGACCAAAGGGTATTTTCCTGTTTCAGTGTTTCTGCTATACTCATCACCAGCACATTAACACTTGCTGTTCATCACAGATGGCCATGAGGCGACCCACTGCTCCCAGGGGCAGCTGAGCACAGACTGCTCCTCCAGTGCCATCAGCTGGGAGCATCGGGCCCCATCCTGCACTCAACCCACCCTTCGCACCAGGATTCCAAAGCGCAGCATGACAAGTGATGGACTACATGTCCTTGTCCTTTTCTCCCATTAAACTCTGCACACACAGAAGACGTCAGTATTACCAAACACGCAATGGAAAAGTTTAGTGTATAACCCACCTCAAACCGACACCATATACTCATAACCAGAGCTCTGTTGCTTCTGACAACAATTCAAATTGGTTCCACAACCGAAGCACTGTTACCAAACACACAGTACTAAAATAGTATTTCCCGCATTCTCTCATTTCACTCCACCCCTCCCTACTCTGTAGTTACACCTTGTTACGGTGTCAAAGAATAGCCCAGGGACACCATGGGCAGAGAACTGAACCCTTCCTCGCTGCCCACACTGCGTCCCTGTTCTGCTGTGCTGTGTGCCACCCCCAGCACACAGCTGTGGACAGTGCTGCTGCCACAACTCACACCTCTTCCTTTCAGTCCAGCACCAGCGTGCTCCAACCTTGGTGCTCCTATCCCACATCTGACACTCGTGCAACTTCTCTGCTCTGCTATTCAAGAAATAGGAAAAAGAAAATGAAACTTATGACAGCACAGCTCTTCCCAGGCCCAACTGACTTCCTCAAAGCCCCGCTGAGCTGTAAATGCAATTCCTTTCTGCTTGCTCCCCGGGCCCGCTGTCAGCACCTCACCTATGGCTCTGGTCTGACTTAGCGTTCCCCTCCTGCCTGCCTGCTCCTATACGCTCACTATTCACACCTTTCCTGGGGCTTCCAAATACATAGGAACACACATTATACTGTATACACATTTATTTATAAACAAACCTATCAAGCTACATATAGAAATACGTACATAAAACCAACCCTACCCTGAGCCGTAACTCTCAACTTACAAAAGAAGGGAACCCCACTGGGAGCTCAGCCCAGCCCAGCCGCCTCACTGAGCGGCACAGGAGCGGTGCCCAACACCCGCCCGGACCGCCGCCCCGCCGCTCCCGACCCGCAGCGCTGAGCGACTCAACGACGGCCCCGCAGGCACAGCGCTACCGGGCAGCGTTCCGCCGGGACAGCTCGGGAAAAGCCTCCGTGCCGGCCGGCCCGCACACGGCCGCTAAAATAACTTTTCTTTTCGTGACGCCCTCGACGAGGGGAACGTAAAGGGGTTCCACGCAACTCCCTACGGCCGCCAGGATGGAAATCCCCCAATAAACGCAACCGGGCAACCCGGCGTGCGATTCCTTCAAAACAAACCGCAGCTCCGCGATCCTCGGCCCCGCGCGGGGAGTGCCGGGGTCAGCGGGGAGCGCTGGAAGGCGCCGCCGGACGGGAACTTACGCAGCTTTTTCCACATGGCGCGGTGGCAGGCGATGAAGCCCTTGCGCAGGGCCGCGCACACGGCGGCCGGCTCGGCGGAGCCGAAGCCCTTCTGCTTCTTGATGAAGCCCCACAGGTTCTCCCGGGCGAACTGGGCCGCCTCCCGCCCGCCGTGCCCGTCACACACGGCGAAGAAGGCCACGGAGCGCCGCGGGCGCCGTCCGGAGCCGCAGCCGGGGCCGGGCGGCAGCGCTCCCTCCTCCGCCGCCCGCGGGCCGCCCGCCCTCCGCCGAACGCCGTCTCCGGGCGCCGCTCCGCCTTTGTGCGCGGGGCCCCGCTCAGCCGCGGCCGGCGGCTCGGGCTCCACCACGATCTGGGTCACGTCCTCCATGTATTTCCTGCCGCCCTGGTCGGAGTACACGCTCACCCCCAGCGAGTACGGCCCCTCCATGGGGCGGGAGGCTCCGCGCGGCGCTGCCCGCCGCTCCCCGCCCGCGATGGCCGCCGCCCCGCACTATTGTTGGTGGTGGCGGCGCCGCTCGGGCATGGCCGCGGCCGCGCACCGCTCCCCGACAATCCCCG
>JACDJE010000010.1:1987305-2035798 GCA_016647715.1 Pavo muticus | reverse complement strand
CGCAGCGCCCCCTGCCGCGCCCCCGCCCGCCGGAAGGGGCGGCAGCGAGCGGCGACGCCTCCCGAGCGCCCCCTGGTGGCGGCCAGAGGGAGTGCAGCGCCGCGGGGACGGGCCCGACCCTCAGCACGGCCGGCCGCTGCTCCCTGCCGTCAGCGCCCCGCCGGACAGCGCCGATGTTCGCGGTCCATAGCGCTGTAATCGGTGTTCCCTGCACACGGGAGGGGTTTGTGCACATCGTGCTCATTGCTGAAATTCTAGATATTGTTTCCCACTACGAGCTTAAAACATCCAAAATGAACCCTGAACTTCTCAAAAATATTCCCACTCCTTAAAACAGAGACAATTCTTTGGCCTAAGTGCTCAAATGCTTGGATTTCCTTCCATTAACCACATCAAAGTCAGAGTACTTAAAAACAGGAAATATATCAAGAAGGCTTTGCATTTCTAGAGCTCCTGGGGATTTGAAAACCCGTTACAAATGAATTAATCCCCAGTAATCCAATGAGATAACTATCCCTCCCCGATTCTACGGCTCCTTATACCATCAGATCAATCACCAGATCAACAGCCAAATATAGAACTGAGGAATCCTGCTTTAAAAGAAAACAAACCTCTCCTTTAAGCTTCATAACACAGTGTTTTAAATAGGTGCACTTGCTGTTAAATTTGTTATAGCTCTATTTAATCACAGGCACAACTAAATTCTCAGCATTGCTTCTGAGTAAATGCAATCTTCCTATTTCATAATTAAATAAATGGACCCACTCTAAGAACTGCTGTTCAAAATAGGTAATAATTTTCCAACCAATCTGGAGTAGAAAACCATAGGCCCCTCCAGAACAGACTGACTCCTCCCCCATACTTCATGTAACCACATTCTAGATAGTGTGTTATTGGTGAAGACAAGGAAATGAAGGGGAAAAACAAGTAGTTCTGACAGCAGACTCCTGGTCGAACACCGAGGTATGTCTTCCTCTCCTATGTCCCAGTGTTGGTTTGCACTTCCAAGTGGAATAAAGTTCTCTTTCAAATTCATCTATGTTCAAATTCATCATAATTCCACAGCACAAGCAGCATTGGGTGGCCAGCATCCTGTCCTTCCTAGCAGCGTGCTTTGAAGTTGCACTGCTGTATTTTGTAAAATACAAAATGTGACTAATTCTGTCTGGCATCAAAAATACAGAATTATTAATATTCAAATGTTTCAGCTCATAACCACAAAGCAGCAGAAATCAGCACTACCTGTCTGACTGCATCTAATGCAAGCTCATAAAGCCTCCTTCGTTTGTAAAGCACCAACCATCATGTCTTTGTGCTCACAGACACAATGCCATCTCTCCTCCTTCCTACCCCTAATTAAACTCCAACAAACCAAGCTGATAGAATCGAAACCCACGTGAAAGGCATTTGTCACCTCAGCAGCAGCCTCAGATGAAGCATGACAAAGGTAAAAAGAAAATCAATCTGAGCAGTTCCCACATTTCAAAAGTTCTGGCCAGCTAAGGAGTGCAGGACCTGCCCACGCAAGGACCGAAGCTCTGAAGCTGATGGATTACAACCTCAGTTTCTTCTTATTCACTGATGTATGACCACAGAGGCACTGCTTTAACATTTCATCTGAAATGTGACTAATTAACTGGTATAGATGAAGAATGCAAAACCAAGAAATTATTTATCTGGGTTGCAGTAAACATCAAAGGAAAAATAAACCAGCATTAAAAAAGATCTGACAAGTTCATGTGAATGCTCTGCATTTAGCTCTTGTTTTAGAGTAACAGTCTGTTATGTTGGCTCCTCTACAGTTTAATGATTTCCTGCTAGCAATTTAAAATTAGAAGCCTCCAACAGCTTCCCCATAAACTATTCTCAAGGTTCCTTTAATATCCACATCAAGGAGATACAGAAGGTTCATATGTTATCCATGTCTGTTCACTTCCTTCCCACTTCACAATAGGCACTTTGCAGGACAATTCACCAGGTTTTTTTGTTCTTAGAACTCTTCCCCCCACTAAGTACATCCAGCTATAGTAATTAAGAAAATAAAGCTGTTCACTTGTACAGCCTCTCATTTAAGCTCTGACAAAATGAGAATACTCAGCCTAAACCAAAAATCCTATGCTGCGGTAGCTGATTCCTTAAACCTTGTAAAAACCTAAGTCCTCCATCATGAATTTTCAACTGCATCCACGCTGAACTTCATCTACATAAACACAGCAATTCAACAAACCAATTTCTGCTCTGTGACACGACCTTACCTTTAATGAAAGCATGCAAACACGGCAGCATAAGAAACAGACCTGATCCTCCTCCTTCATGCTTTATAGAATCATATTCCTGCAAAACAGAGATGGTACTTAGTATTTCTCATCTACAGATCTCCAACTTCACGTCACTGGTTATTCTTCTGACTCTGAAATGAAGTGGTAATTGCAGTAGTAAAAGTATTGCAGTACACCTACAGAATGATTTGAGAGCGTCTGCAAAGAGACATTCCACCTCAGTTCCTTACCGGGTCAACGAAAGGACTTGCAAACACTACCACCTTCCCAATAAGAATGAGCATTTATGCCTAGCCACCAAAAAGCTCGTTATACCGATGCTTTCTAACAAATTCCAGATGAGAAGGAATTAGGTGAAACTACAGTTAACTTAAACCGACCTAAGAACAAAAAGCAGTAGCAGAAGATGCAATCTTGTTGCTCTAGCAAACACAAAGGTCCCAATTTGGCTGAAATAACAGCATACCACTACATATATATTTCTTTCACTCTTCCTAGTTCAGCCACAGTCAAAAATGGAGAGACAGAGACAACACTGCTGTTTTTTTGTACCGCTTTGCAGGCTGAATGACTTTTTAAGTCATTAAACCAATGTTTCAGGTACCAGTTTGGAAGCATCCATGTGAACTACCAACTCTAGTAAAGCAAACTTCAGTAATGCAGTGTTGCACAGAAAAGCAGCTTGGTACCTATAGCTGGCTGTTGTTTCCTTTTTCCTTAGAGGAGACTTGAAATCTGGTTTTGTAACACAGTACAGCATAACATCAAGCTCTGTGTTCTGCTGAAATTACAGAGCCATCTTTCTCTGCAGATGTAAAAGCTCTTTTGTATGAACAACTTCTACAGAAGAAGTTTTGACAATCAAGAGGTTGTTTGATCTCCAGAGCCAGTTTTTATAATAGAAGACTGTGATTAAATTTTCTTTATATGTTTACCCATCACACAGCCTTGTCTGTATCCCCAGCCACTACGATGGCACACAGATGTACAGAGCCACTGTGCTCCATACGCTTTACATGTGAGTCCTTCAGACACACAGATGCATCTTCAAAAGCTGAGATTACACAAGGCAGACTGAACACTTTTGCATAACAACATACATTATGATTTTGCTTTCAAACATCGTATCTGTAAAAGTCCTTTAAATGTTTCCCTATATAAAAAAGACCGAAGAATAAAGAAAGATTTCAACAAAGATAAAAATATCCATCAGAACCTCTGCCAGCAAGTACTGAAGTCAGAAAGATCTTTTAACATCTGCAACTACTAATGAGCAATTGCACTAAAATAAATTACGGATGTGAAGAGCACATCACTGAACAGAGCCATTTAGCTACAAAATGTGTAGCACAACTTAAGCAAGCAGACCCATACAACGAACAAAGCACAAACAAAGTAAGCATAACTATATTTTGAAATCTCAATTACTTAAGAAAAAAATTTTAAGTAGCATACAATTAACTGTTCGTTACTACAAATGGTTATCCATTATCTCACCACTGAACACACGCTGATCTGAGGGCTTACCAATGCTCTACGAATGCTTTTAAGTACAAAATATGCATCTACAACAGATTACCGAATTGCTTAATAGATGAATATATTAAAACCTACAATACTAATAAATAACAAAAGCTCCTATAGCTGAATTTTACTCCTATCTAGAGATTAAAGCTCTTTAGCCACCAAGATTATTCTCCAGGCTTTATCAAAACTAATTACAGAACGCAAACATAACAATACACTCTAGAGAGAGAGCATTTCTGCTGTGTCCTTCTTTCACGAGGATACTTATCCCCCCCCCGAGCATGCCTGTGATATACCTGTTACAAACAAAATTACACAGTAACAAATTACTACTTAGCTTTTAAGGTACACTAACTTCATAAAAATTGAAAAAATTAAAAAATGCAGTCTACTGCCATAGCACTCTCTTGGAAATTATATTTGCTTAGATTACAGTTGTTGTTCTTATCTTATTATTCAATTTTAAAGGAAAATAAAGAGTATCTTAATTACAAAAACTACAGTTTCCTGGGTATCATAAATATTTTTCCAGAAGAGCATAGAAATCTGCCTTACCTGTACTACCCTGAGAGGCCTCCAAAGTCTCCCAGCTACTCCAGCAGCTGACTGACGTAAATAACCTCTGCTCCTGGGGAGACAATTGCCAACAGCAGCCAGCTGCCTTTCCCCAGGTGAACGCAAGACACCTGAGCTCAGAAAATAATTAAAGAACACCTGAAGACAGAGATAGGCAACAGGTTTCTCACTGCCATACTCATTTTTTTACCAGCCCTGTAACATTTCTTTCTACAATTAAATGACAAATAATTATGCCCTTGTGAAAGCAGGAAGGGGGGGTGGGCAAAAGAGCAGGCAAACGAAGCATTAACTTGGGGTGATATCGAGTTCTACACGGAGTGGTGAGCCCTGAGGTCCCGCCTGCGTAACCCCGGGGTGGCTGTGCAGTGTGGGGCTGTTTTGGACCCAGGGCTCCCAACTGCCTCTGCCCAACGGCTTCCCGGTACGTTCCTAGTGGAGCGCGCAAGCCCCGTGTGGAAAGCAAATTAGCCTTAAACAGATTGATAAAGATAACGAGATACTGACAAAACACAGCGCTACTTACACGTGGGGTTAACTTACATACAGAAAAGGGCGTTTTTAGCACATGGCAGCCAAAAGGGGCTTTCGGTCAGGTAGTGAGTTTCAAGTGCGGCTCCGAGCTCACCTCGAGCTGCCGGCACACGCACACGCACACGCACACGCACCGCACCGCACCGCACCGCACCGCCGGCTGCGGGCACGGTTCTCCCTCACACGAGGTCTGGGGAGGGCAGGCGCTGCTGCCCTGTGCCAATCCCGAGCCCCACTGGGGCAGCAGGGTCGCTACAGCCGCCGCAGCCCCACCCCCACAGCCCGCTCCTCACGCCCTCTCAGCGCCCTTCCCTCACACCCCCTCCCCCCGCCACATACCCGTAACCCCACTGCCCTTCCCTCGCTCTTTTCCTCCTTCTCTCCCCATTCCACATTCGCTCCTGAAGCCCCTCCAGCGCAGGCAGCTCAACCCCTCTCTCCCCCCACCGTCCCCGCTCCCGCCACCTCTCCCTCCCTTCTCTCTGCCGGTGGGGCTGCAGGAGCCGCGAGGCGGAGCGGGCCGGGCGGGGGGTGGGGGGAAGGCGGCTCCGCACACCCAAGATGGCGGCGGTGGAGCTGGAGTGGGTGCCCGAGACGCTCTATAACACGGCGATCTCGGCCGTGGTGGATAGTTACGGGCGGGCCCGGCGCCGGGACATCCGCTCGCTGCCCGAAAACATCCAGTTCGACGTGTATTACAAGGTGATGGCGGGCGGCGGGGAGCTGAGCAAGGCCGGGCCCGGTCCGGGCCTGAGGGGCAGAGAGGGAAGGAGAGCGGAGCCGGGGGAGGAGGGGACCTGGGCCTGTCCCCGCGGGGACCGCTGAGCGCAGAGCCTGGCTTCCCACGGTGCCGCCGGGCTGAGCCCCAAAGGTCGGGGTGCGGGAACGAGGGCCTGCGGGCCCGCGGCAGGAGGAGGGGGTTCTGGGGAGGCCGGGCCCCGCGGGGCGGCCGGGGCTGTCTGAGTCTGGTGGGGGGTGGGAGGGGGCTGCCCTTGGAGTGAGGCCTCGGGGTGGGTGGAGGCACTTCCCCGGCGGGGGGGGGAAGAGGTTGTGGAGGTTGGGAAGCGCAGGTTTGTGTTGGAGTGTGGAAGGTTTTTTCTTTTTCCTTCCTTTCCCCCCCGTGTTGCAGAAGGTGATGTCTGTGGTGGAGGTTGCTGGGTCTGCCGTGCTCTTGTACCTTTAATGTCTGTTTGGAACCAGGTGAAAGGAACTGAGGATCTTTAAATGGTGCCATTTATCAGCTTTAAGACATTTTTTCACGTGGTGGCTGTTTCTCACTGAGCTGCCTCTAAAATACCCTGAGTTAAAGTAAAGGGTGCACTGAGATGGTCCCTGAATCTCTATTGTCCACCAACTAAGCATTTCATCCATCTGTGGGAACCACTGGAAATAAGCATTCACGAGGAGGGGCTCAATGTACTAAAAAAAAAAGGGGGGGGGGGATAGCCTTTATTTCCTCTGCCAGTAAAGCTCTAAAGCCTGGAATGTGCGAAACAAAGTAATTTTTTGGATAAGTCTTTGTGAACCAGGAGTAGTGGCCCATCCAGTGTTGGTGCAGAAACAGTATTTAGAAGGCATGCTGATCGTCCCTGGAGACAGAGAAACTGTTTCTACCCAGTTGAAACACACAGGTACATTTCTGCGCCCTGGGTGTCTGTTGCTCCTCTTACGAGCTGAGAAGCGTGGGAAATGCTCTGCCACAGTGAGCGTGCTTGGGGACGGTGTGGTGGCTGAGATGCAGTGGACAAGCCCTATGGATATGGGACTTACAACATGGGATAACATTTTGAGACTTATTTTCAGCTGTTGGCAGGGATGGCCATTGACATTGGCGTTGTCTGTCTTGACATTCATACAGATGAAGGATGGTTCCCAAGGGCTTTAAAAACAGAATTTCAGAAGATAGTAATACCCAAGTATGTATTATTTCCACTTTCTTTAAAAACTCATCCACAGGTGACCTTAGCAGGTCACATATACTTCTATTAACACTCTTCAGCTGTTGTGTTGTATCAGATTCATTTGGTGTTGTTTCATAATGAAAATGAATCCAGAAATAGATTTGAGTTCTAAAGAGACTTTTTGATCTATTTGCTCTGCTCTTGTAACAAGCAGCACGTTGTTTTGTTCAGGAGGTGGTAACAAACATGCTAAGGATCTGTTTGGTTGTTCTAATCACTAGCCAGCGTAATTTCTGTTCATGATGATAATTGGCATTATTTTCACTGTTTTTCCCTGTATTTTACAACAGGCTGATCCTTGATAATCTGAAATGTGTAAGGTATATATACATCTCTGTAGTGTCCACATGCAGAACAAATAAAAACACGTGGTGTAGTTTGGTGAGTGTTGTGCCAGTGCTATCAGTGGTGAGATATTCTCCTACAAGAAGACCCAGAAGACTAAGTCATCTTTAATGGTTGCATTTAAATTAATTAATAGATAAATATAACTACAACTTGGTTGGGGTGCTGAAAGCAAGTGTAGTCCTGACTGAATGGTGCTCTGCATGCAGAGACATCCGCCTTCAGCCAGCACCTCAAAGCATAGCTCAGAGAAATCTTTTGGAACAGTGCTTGCATTTTTCTGTGCACCTGTACAACACTGATTGCTGGTTCTTGACTTCTGTATTTGGATGGCTATAGGAATATGAATGATACTGGTGAAGCAGGCTGGGAGGAGGATGACTCCCTCACACCTTCAAGCAGTTCCCTGCATGCTGTGTCTGGTGCTTGTTTTGCTTTTTGATTCTGAACACAGTTGCTGTGCTATTCAAAAGGAAGCAGACATTAAATACCATTGCATGTTGGTATGTGTATGCTCAGGACATCCTGCCAACGAGCTCTTTAAACCAGAAGTAGGATTTCCAAAAGTCGCTACCAATCCTTAACTGAAGGCAAGCTAGAAATCTTTGTTCTGACTGCATCTTTGTGGTTGTCAAAAGGCTGTCAGTTTGTTGTTGGCGCAGAGCAGTACTTGTTCTTTAGATACATCTGAGGAAGGTTTGGCGTGTAGAGTATAACTTGCATGAATATGTCTGCATTTAGACCTTGCAGAAGATGGAGTGTCTTTTGGTGATTACTGAAAGGAATGGAAACTTTTTTCAGTCTTTCACATCCAACTTGCAAGAAATGCTGTATTACTCACAACTTGTGATACTGGAGAAAGTGCCACTTTGCAAAACTAAAAGGAAGCATCAGTCAGATCTTCTTGTGGTACCCACTGTGGATGTTAATTGGCTGTGGCCATACAGAGCTTGAGAATTCTTTTTAATGCGTTCATTGGTATGAACACTTGAAATCAGCATTTGCCTGTGTTTACAATCTGCCAGCCTTGTTACACTGATTAAGATGACAGAGGTAGGATATGACACTACTACAACGGTGGCAGTGGCCAACGCTATATTCTGAAAGGGAGAAAGTGCCACCTGAGAAAGTCCTCGTTTTTTTCCCACCAGGATACCCTCTGCTTCAGCGCTCAGCTGTGCTGTGACAGTGCATCATATTTCTCATTAACCAACCCAATTGCTTCCAACTGTACAGATTCCAGGGCTGTTGATGTCTAGGACATGTTTTACAAACCCACGTGTTCCCAGTTTGCGAGAAGGAACCAAACATGAGATGGCTGTGGGGTGCTCTTTGTTGTGGGCTCAGTAGGAAATAGGTTCTGTGGCACAGTGACAGGAGCAGGCAGGTTCCTGGTACTGAGTGTATTTATCCTTGGGTGTACTTATTCTTAACAATGACTAACACTTTAAAAATGAAAAATAAATCAAATAATCGTGATTGCAATAAAGTAAATCTGTACTGGTCTAGCCAGGGTATTACTGGATTTCTGTTTTGTAATTTTTTGTATCAAAAGCCTATTCACTTTTCCTTGCAACCATCAGAGAATTAATAGAGACTGGGCAGAGCACTCACGAGGATGTCCATGAAAAATGTAAGTCTTGTCACACTTGTTTGGAAGAGTTAATATCTAGTACTGCTGTAAGCAGCACCTGCATCTGGAAAAAAATAGGCAAATGCAGTGTGTTTGGTTTCCTTTGTGTCCCTACCGGGTGAATGTGCATCCTGGTGGTGGTGTTTCCTAGTGAAAGTGGTTGGTTGGTTTGTTTTCTAATCTTCATGAGGAAGAGAGGGGGAGGCCTTGTGCTCAGGAGCTGAAGAAGGAAGCGTGCTGCATCGCAGCTAAACACCAGCGGGGCACGGCTGGCAGCTGGCTGCAGTGGTAAAGGCCAAACTGTGATTTATTTAAGAAGTAGGTGATAACTGGAGTAAATTGAAGTCCTCAAAAAAAAAAAGACCCAAACCACTCCAACACCCCACAACATCTGGGACATCAAATGACTTTGTTTGTGTCTTTGGGGGGGAAGGTTGGTGTTCAGAGGGAGGCAGTTCATCCGAGTGATGTCGTTTTTGACAGAAACAGGACGTTAAACTCTGCAGTCCACGGATGGTTCAGTTAATGTCTTACATAGAAGCTTTTTCCCTGTACTTCAGCTTTACGTTCTGTGATGCATAATTTGTGTAATTTTTTGTTCTTGTTATGTTTTCCTGCTGTATTTGCTGGGATAGTGCTTCGTTAGTCGTAGTGCTCGCTATTGTCGGTATTTACGCAGCAAGCTGATGCTGGGTTTACACTGGATAGATAAGGAGTTTCATCTAATATCTGATGTTCCTCCGAAATGTCTTCTATGGGTGGTGTGCTGTGTTTTTTCACATTGATTTTTCTTGAAAGTCGCTTGGATCCAACTCTCCTTGAGCGTTTTCTGCTGAGATCATTAACCACGGGAACAACTGGGGATGGCTATTTGTTTCAGACACTTGGTGCAGACCTATAACATTTAATAATTGTGCTGTCCTTATTTGTATTAAAATAATGAGGCAAAATCCAAGAGGCCATAATCATGCTGCTTCTGCATTTGACACAGGTGATGAAATTTCCACACTGCTCCTACCTTGGTGTGAATCAAAACACAGATTTTAAATTTACATCCTGGTATCTCCAGCTCCTGGATGGCGTGTAGCTGGAGAACTGTCTTCCCACTGTGCCCTGCTAACCCCCCAGAAAGAGAAGTGTGGCTAAAAGAAGTGCTCGTATTGCATCTAGTTATTCTTTGAACCAAGCAAAATGAGTAAGCAGGAATTTGCTGACACTTGGCAACGCGCGGTAGAATGTCTGTTCTGTGCATTGCAGTGGAGATGACTTTCACTGACGAGGAATGTTTACAAGCATCCTTTTCTGATCTTATGGAATGAATCTGGTTTATCCTAAGGCTTCGTGCTCCCGGCTGTGTGATGAGGGAGGAAAGGATAGACTACCTGTGAGATGAAGTGTCGCTGGACTCATGTAGTTCTGAAGCCTTTCTGACCAGAAGGGTACAGCCAAGGTCACAGCAAGCAGTGTGTCTTGGAAGGCAGAAAATCCCGAGCAAGTGGGCTGTGTTTTGTAGGTTCCTGCTGTGACCGATCGGTGTGACTGCACCAGGGCTTAATTCCTTGTGCTTTTGGGCATCAGAAATTAAACGTGTATGTGGAAAACAAGCATGATTTGCTTGTGCACTCACATACAGGCATTGTGATCTGGTTGGACTTCCAGACTGGTGCATGCAGTGGGACATGTCTGAATACTGCTTAAGTTCAATCATATCTGTCACTCCCCTCTTTCAATGCTCCAGGTGAAGGAGAATCATCATGCCACGAGCTTTGGTCCAATGATTATTGCTCTTTATTTTAATATACCTTATCTGTAGCCTGACCAGAGCCGAAACATCTTACACTGTTATGGCTCTGGTTTGCAGCTCCCTGCCTTGCTTACCATTCTTCAGAGTCTTACTATTTAGTTTGCTCTTTGTTTTGCTTTTTTTCTCTTTGAATCTCTGTGGGGTTTTCTAATCCTGATATGCTTTGGCTTGCCTATTTTTTTTCAGTGTCCTCGTTGAATCTTAGGCACTGAAACTCGTAACTCAGACAATGAGGTAATACCATGAAATCAGTGTCCAACTACTGCTGAAACAACAATTCTTGTTTCCACTTAATTTTGTCTGTACTGGTTGAACTTCAGTCAAAGCAAACCACATAGAAAACGTATTGCTTCTTTGCTATGGAGACTATGGGTGTGTATGCTCTTGTGCAGGGTTCTGTGTGGAAGTAAATCAGAAAAAACCCCAACGTTGCTGATGTGATACAGGAAGAGCAGTGAGTGGAAGTGTGAAGTGTGCTGTGCATGTAGAGCAGGAGCTCCCAAAGTTATCAGTTAAATTAGGCTTATTCAATGCAGGCTCTTGGGTTGTTTGTTTATATTGCTTGAGCTTCTTCAGGATGAGCTTCCTGGCTGGAAGTGTGGTTTCCAAAAAGAGCTGTGAACTTTGTTTTATTGTTTTTAAGCCCTGAATGATATTGGGGTGGAATTGGGCTCATGCAGAAGCCTCATAGATGGTTTTGAAATAGATTTGTAAGAGATGAAAGTACCCAGATTTCTGACAGATTATTTCCAAGCTTGTCCCCCAGCTGTCCCCAGGGCTTCTTAGGAGTTGTTTCTCAATGGCTCGATTCAGTGCACTGACTTAAAAATCTTCTTCCTTCTCTGTTAAGCAGAGCTGGGAGGCGGTGGTTGCAGCCGAACTTATTTTCTAAGTATGGATTTTGTTGTTTAAATATTTAACCCTACTTAAACTCAGTATAGTTGTCCATGTTATATTATTGGGCACTGCTACTCATGCTGGAGGGGCTCCTTGGGACTTCTTGCAGCTTTAATTCTTACTGTAATGCCCATTCTTGTTTTTCAGGCCTCTTCCAAACTGGAGCAATAGGAGCTCTTTTTTTTTTTTTTCATTGAAAGTACTGCAATTCTTCTGGTCCTTTTACAACTGCTTAGAATTAATCTTTATTATGAAGAGGCTTAGAAAAAGTAATTGGTCTTAAATTTCTGCACAGCAGAGAATGCTGGTGATAAAAATACCACTTTCTCTGTCACATTATGGCTGTACTTTTGCTGGCAGTTGGGTGTCTCTGTCTTTATTTTTAAGGCTTTGCTAGGTATCAGAGCTCAGCTTAACCTACTGAGAGAGCTCTGGCAAGAACTCACAAATAATTGTGTGCATGATGATATGACAGCAGATGAGTTACAAGCTACTGTTATCAGTATGTTTAACTGGAGACACCTCTCTATGCATTTTCTGAATGCTTAGGAGAAAGGTCTGTAGGTCACTGTTAGCCTTGGCTCCTGAAGGACATCATGGTGGCTTTCCCACAGCTGTACGGAACAGTTGGACTGTGTAATAACGAGCCAGCACACGAAACGTGCTCCTTAGTTCATGTCTTCAGTGCCAGACTTAGTGCCTGTTTGAGCAGTGTAAGCTGGAAGTCATGCTGTGGGTTCTTCCGCAGCTTTCTGTAGTAAAAAAAAATCACTGATAACCTTCAAATAGGTTAAATTTGTGTCCAAAAAAACCCCTCCTTCCTCCTTAAGAACGGGGTAGTTTTTCAGGAATCCAAACCTCTGCCTTTCTTGTTGGGGCCTGTTTTTCTTGAATCGCTCTTTTGTTTTGTTTTTCGTGTTATGTAGCAAGGCTTGTGGTCAAGAATTCTGTCTCTGGAGCTCAACAAGAGATTCATTTCTTCAGTACTTGCAACTGCTTCTCAATGAGCAAATGAGAGTTACTGAACCTCCTGGAATTGCTTCACAGTTTGATGTAGTCTCACTGTTTCCACGTCCAATTCTGTGTGAAACTATTGCTGTAACAGCTATAGCAGTTTGAAGAGACTTTGGGCAGAGTTGGTTCCTCAGATGCTTGCCAGCGTGTTGAGGGAAGGGGTGAGTGGTGTGGGAAATGCTCTGAGGGTGCTGCATTTCTGGTTATACCAGGAAAAACCGAATGGGCTGTTTTCCCTCTGAGCTGGGGAGAGGCGAGTGAGGAGCGGGTCACCTTTGGACCCCAGATCAGAGACGTGTGAAGGATGGGGGTGTGGTTTGGGGCATCCCCTGTTCCCCCTCACTGCCAGGGTGTTTTCAGTGGGGAGAACACTCCAGCTCTGATTTGATTAGTATCGAGTACAGGGCCATGGCACTGCTTTGTCTGAGGAACAACTTTTTGTGCAGCTCCTGTTTAAGACTTCCTTGTTTATTTCACTTGAAAAAATAAAAATAGTTGACTAAAAGGAAAACATTCATTTCTGGCAATCGACATTTTTAGGTCAGAGAACTTTTGAAGTTTTTTTGTAGGTTCTGTTAAAATAACAAACTTGTGCTTCAGCATCGTTGTCATGTGCTTCATAAAGAGCATTGACTGAAAGGGAATTTCTGGCTGGAGATGTTCTTACGTGCTAGATTGGAGTACTCACTGACCTGCCTCCTGGCTCGTGGTTAAAACGATGCTCCAGATGAATGGCACTTATCAATAAAGAATTGAAATAAATGATTAGAACTCAGAAAAACTGAAGTTTCTATTAAATCTGTGTTTGTATCTGAGCGTTCTGTCTGTAAATAATTCCTCTCTCTCATCTTTTGCTTGCATGGTGAGAGTGGCTGACTCCTCATTTCAGAGTTTCTCGTAGCTCTGATCTGTGCTGAGCAGCCCGGGATGCCTTGCTGCTGGTAGGAGTGCTCTGGTGTTGGGCAGTGCGTGTTGGGATGTGGTAGCATTGGTTTTCTGAGGAACTGTTAGAGTGTGTTACCTGCACACCTGCGATGGTGTGGAGGTGAGTGCATGCCCTGGTGTGTGCTGGTGAGCTGTAGTGTCCTGCCATTGCACCGTGCAGGTAGGAGAAAGGACAGAGATGGCTCTGGAATGCTGTGAGAGGCAGCACCTGGGGAGGCCTGATATGTGAGCTGCTGGTTTCTCTTCCTCCCCATAGAGCTGCTGCCTTGCAAAAAGGTTTTAAATAATAAAAATATGAAGGAACACTGCCTACAGTACCTAAAATAACAAATGCTTGTGCCACAACAGTCCTGAACAACCTGCCTTGTGCTGCTGACAGAGGCTGCTGCCAGCTGACTGGGGCAAGTGGACCGTGCTGCTTTCTGGCTGCATACCCTACTTTTTGCCTTTTGTGGTTCAGGGATACCTGGATTTAACAACCCCTGATGGATTTCCGTGCCATATTTTTGCACTTCTGCACCGATGTAAATTCTTAGTATTTATAGCATAGTGTAGCAGGGAGCTCTGCTGCTTAGCTGTGCTTTGCACAAAGAATTGTCTCCATGGTTTGTTTTTTATGAATGAGCTAACTGATATATTTGCTTATCTGCAAATAGAAATTGGTTTCAGCTTAAAACCGGGCATTGCTTTTAATAAATTCATGAACGTCCCCATTTACTCAAGCGGGAATTACTCACATAAGCTCAGGTGTTAATGTGGTCAGGGCTCACACTTGTGTTTAGCTCTGGGTATTGGTGAGTCATCCACTGCAGAACTTGTGGGTTTGGGATTGTTTTCTTGGATATGTAATTCCATTGCTTCAGCCTTTGTTCCAGACGGAGGCTGGAGTTCTGTAGGATCACAATCAGTTGTTTGAATTTAGGCTTTGGCTTTGCATTTCCACTTACAAATTGTCTAAAATCTCTTTGCACAGCTCTGTGAGAGATTCTCTTTAATCAAAAAAAAACAAAGTATCTGATCTGATCTCAAAGAAGCCCTTTGTTATAATTTTTATTAAATTCAGTACTTTTTTGGTTTTGTCTTTGTTTTCCAGCTTAGGAGTTGCAGTGTTTTAATGATGCAGGTAGATGTAGTGAATGTCTGGAGAAGGGAGGAAGAAAAAAAAAGGATAAAAAGAACTTGAAACCAAATATAGGGCTCTTATAGAGCTCTTATAGCTTGTGTGTTTAAGTTTTGCCACTGCAGTTGTTCTCCTGTGTGGAGAAAGTGAAACTATTGCTTTTTAATATTTACTCTTCTGTACTTGGAGCTCTAGAATTCCTAAGTCATCCTTCCTGGTGGGCTGAATTTCCCAGGAGAGCAGCAGGTCTTAAGTTTTTAAATACATTTGTATTTTTCTTTCAGCTTTACCAGCAGGGCCGCCTGTGCCAACTGGGGAGTGAGTTTTGTGAGCTAGAAGTTTTTGCAAAGGTGCTGCGAGCTTTAGATAAAAGGTAAGCATCTTCCTGTACTGATAGTGCTCGTTTCTGCTCTTGGCTCTTAACCTAAGCTTTGAATCCAGAAGATGTCAGATCAGATTCTTTGTTACCAGGATAAGCTTTGCATCTTTAGTATCTCCCTCCTCTTGTTTGTGTGTATGTGATGTTAATGAGTTCGTCACTGCTCATTTATCTGCCATTTCAGTGTGAGTCAGGGCAGGGGTGGGCTTTGAGGCTTCCCCACCCACAGAGTCTAAGCAGAAAGCTTTGTTTTCCAGTTGTAACAGTGTGTGGGCAGCTTGTATTCTGCTTGTTCTGGAGGGTGTCCTTGTAAAGAACTGTGTGTACGCTCATTTTATTTTTTTGGGTAACCCAACAACTGTAACCCATTAGCCTTGAGACTGTCAGTTATGCTTGTATTCATCTGCTTTCGGTTTGAGAGAAGGCTGGAGTTATTTCCTTGAATCACTCATTTGTCTCCATGGTGCTCATGCCAGCTGACTGCACTGTTTTAAAAACTTCATGCATAACAAGTTTTGTTTTCTTTTGTTTCAGACATCTGCTTCATCATTGTTTTCAGGCTTTGATGGACCATGGAGTAAAAGTTGCTTCTGTACTGGCGTATTCCTTCAGCAGAAGGTGTTCCTACATAGCAGAATCGGATTCTGCTGTAAAAGAAAAAGCAATCCAGATTGGTTTTGTTCTAGGTAACTGGTGCTCATAGGCTGTTAAGCATATTTCTCTGAGCAAGCTTCAGTTAGGCTAATGCTATTTTTTTCCTCTTTGTGACTTCTTTTTGAGAATGTGTGTGTTTGGAATACGTGTTTTTAGGAAGTCACTTGGTGGCTTACATATATATTATACCTAAAAATTTTAGGCTGCTCTCTGCTATTTCAAATTTTTCATAAATAAAGTTTATAAACATGACAATTAATGTTAAGACTTTGCATATCTCTAGTATCGATGTAAGTGTTTTGTGATGAAAAACTATGAAATACCAGAAGTCATGCTCAGCTGAAGGAGAATTCTTCTGCTCCTGTTTCTTCTTCAGTTCAGGGCTGCAGGGTTAGCTCTGACAGAACACCTATATTTGCTCTCACTGCCTATGTTCCCCCTAAGCTGTCAGCAATGGGGAATACTGCACTGCTGTATTCCTATTTATTGGGAATAAAAAGAGGAGTTAGACGATCTGAGCAAATGCTTTTTCCCAGAAAGGCATTTCACTGTTCAAAGTTCTGTTTGTCCTTGATTTTTCCAGGAGGGTTCCTGTCAGATGCAGGATGGTATAGCGATGCTGAGAAGGTATTTCTCTCCTGCCTTCAGCTGTGCACCCTTCACGATGAAATACTTCATTGGTTTCGTGCAGTGGAGTGTTGTGTAAGGTGAGCTTACCTTTAATTCCCATGTGTCTTACTGTGAAGTATTTATTAGTAGTATATATTAATATGAGCCATGAGGCTTCAGATCCTCTCTTCAGTATTCTGCTGCACCATTGGCTTTCATTCCAGAAATTAGGTGATGCCATGAGAGACTGGATGTGCATGTACACCTTCCTAGGATAGGAAAATGCCAGCTGTAGTACCACTGTCAGTACTTGGCCCTTTGACTTAGAATTAATCAAAGGAATTGTGTCCAATTGTTCAGCATGCTGGAGAAGCTGCCTTGAAAATAAACTCACCTTCTCCAAATACAGAAAAGGAAACGAGATTATAGGAAACAGGTTTAGAAAAGAGAAACACTGATGAGAGACCTTAATTGTTCTCTCCTCCCCCCATGAGTTTATTGGAAGATCTGTCATAATGTATCATAAAAGGTATAAAATGTTGCCCCTACACGTTAGCTCATATTTTCAGAATTTTAGCACCTCTTTGCAGTGAAGTATTATGTTCTGATTTGCCTTACTTTGTATTTTCCTCCTGTGTTCTGCTGTCCTCTTGACTTACAAAGGCTTTCCTCATGTTTTCCGATCTCTATTACTCATTGTTTAATAACAGATCTCCAGAAGGGGTGATGGAAGTTAGTTTACCAGAGTTTCTTATGTGCTAAATGACAGGCATTTGCAATAGGGAAGGAACAGCTGTCTCTCTTTCTTTGCCTGCAGTGAAGTAGGAATACAGTTCTGCCCTTTAGGCTTGGACTACGACAGCACGCACGCTTCAAATGCATCTCTTTAAAGTAAATAAGCATCAGCTTTCAATAACAAAAATCTTCTTTACTTTTGTTCTAAATAGAAGCCAGAAGCTGAAATTGTTACTTGCCTGGAGAAACAGTGTGTGCTTCAATACTGCTGTGTTTCCTTGTCTGTATTTCACCACTTACGGAAGCTTCTGTTAATCTTTCAGATGGGAAAAGAGGTGGTGTTAAGCAATGGGGAAGGGGGAGAAAAGGAGGCTGCTTAGAGTTGTTGTGAACTGACGACTGCGTTGTCTGGTGTTAATTCAGTACTGGGTATCAAAGGGTCAAAACTTTCAAAACTAAATGCAGAATGGATTGTCAGGCTGGCACTAGATCGATTTGAGCAGATATGCTTGCTTATTCCTTCAAAACTGGCCTTCTTACTACTTGTATTCCTGTTGGACATCATTAAAATTAGCTATTAAGTACTATTGCTCTTCCTTTAATCCAAAATTTCCCTGCTAGTGTTGCTCATCTATGAACACTTAGGTGAGTGTCACATTTTCTTCTAGCATTTAAAGGTAGTCAATCCAAGAAACTATTATGACAGCTAGAGATCAGTTGTCCTGCTGTTCCTGAGCTTAAAGTTGCTTGTGCTGTTGTCTCAGAGTGAGCACTACTACGTAAATAATATTGAATGCATTTCAAGATATCCCTGTTCAGCTCCATGTGTGAATTGTGCCTGGCTGCTGATGCCATCCAGCTGTATTGTCCCATCTTTCCTGGCAGCCCAGAGAATGACATTACTTCCAGATGTTTTCTTGTATAGAATGGATGTAGTTGAATCTCTTGTAAAATTATTTATGATACACTGTACTGTTTAAGGACTGAGGACGAAGTGCAGAGATGCATGCAGAAGAGTTTGTACTTATTGTCAGTTTCAGTTTACCATGTTTTGGAAAGGAGGTAGAAGGGATTTAATACCACATATTATTGAGTTTTGGAAATGAGATTTTATCAGTGTTGAGAATGGACTTTAGGAAAAATAAAGCAAAGCCACACACACCAAAGTGGTTTGAGTATTGGATATGCAGAGCTTCATTAGCGTGAAAAAATCATTTGACATTTCCAACAGTAAAAATTCTTGCCATGCAAGATGCAAAGCTTGGAGTACTGAAACAAATTTCTGTGAACAGCTCTTTTGTATTACTCAGTTCAGACAGTGCAGTTTTGCTGGGATGGTAGCCCGGTTCTCTTCTAAGTACAACACCAGATTGTAGATCAGCGATGCTGCAGCATAACGAAATGTTTTATTCAAACACTGATTAGAAGATCTCTTTACATCTCTGCAAGGTTGCTCCATGTTCGAAATGGTAACTGTAAATATCACTTGGGAGAAGAAACGTTCAAACTGGCTCAGTCTTACATGGACAAACTTGCAAAACATGGTCAGCAAGCAAACAAGGCAGCGCTCTACGGGGAACTGTGTGCACTGCTCTTTGCCAAGAGCCACTATGATGAGGTGAGTAGGGTTAGTTTGTTTTTGCTTTGCTTCCGGAAACTTGTTATGAAATGTGCTGGCACTTCCCACGACTGGCTCACTATTCACATTATCTTTCTAGTCTCAGTTCTGTATCTTCCTTGATATCTGTGTGGCAGTACCAGAGGTATACTTGATTTACCATCTGATTTCTGTATATTGTTCTGAGTACAAGCTCTTAATGGTACTTTAACTGATATTAAGATAGTGATTGTAAGGATTAGTGGAACATTATAAAATACCTTTTTTCTGTGAAATATATGACATTCATTTTAATCATACAGACCTTAGCGTAGTATAATATACTGCACATTCAACATTAAGTTGAAGAGAATTTCTTCCGGTTTGCCAGACCAGGGCAACCAATGTCTTTTAAATCTGGTAACGTAAATGGCTAGTCTGTATTTTTCTTAATATTGCAACACAGTGATGTTTCAGATCAATTATGTTGGTTAACTTTGTTTGACAGGCTTACAAGTGGTGTATAGAAGCTATGAAGGAGATCACAGTTGGCCTGCCTGTAAAAGTAGTAGTGGATGTTTTGCGACAAGCTTCTAAGGTGAATTTAGACTCTTCCACATTCCTTTTCTAACTAAGTTGCTACCAAGAATGGGTGAGAATGTGTAGTACCTCAGGTATACTTCATACACCCCTGGTATATTTTCTTCCTCTCCCCATAAAACTGAATTATAGCTGTTCAAAGGAACATTACGGCAGAGCTAACTTGAGCCTTCCATGGAAAGATGGTCTGCTCCTAGCTTTGATGTAGGCCCAGGTTCAGTGCTAATCTTTTTGGTAACTTATGTCGAAGTAAAATATTTATTGATGCTTTCAGTGAGCGCTTGTGAAATAAGTTGAAAAGCCCTTTAGTGACAGTGGTGATATTAGAATTAAAAGTAATAGAAAATGGGCCAATGTTTCAAGGAGAAGGATTCTAGTGTACACCTCTTCATATGCTTCATTTCAACCTGTGTAGGCTTGTGTTGTGAAACGTGAGTTTAAGAAGGCTGAACAGCTGATAAAACACGCTGTGTATCTCGCCCGGTGAGTACCATTCCAAAAAACCCTCTTTGAATGAACTCTTAACTTGCCTCAATGAGTAATATAA
Organism: Pavo muticus; assembly: GCA_016647715.1. NCBI lineage: Eukaryota > Metazoa > Chordata > Aves > Galliformes > Phasianidae > Pavo > Pavo muticus. Next base: position 2,016,042 of record JACDJE010000010.1, on the reverse strand, counting down.
GCATGTTCCTACAGGGAGCATTTTGGAGCCAAGCACCCCAAATATTCTGATACGCTACTAGACTATGGATTTTATTTGCTCAACGTAGACAATATATGCCAATCAGTTGCCATCTATCAGGTATGCAGCAGGGCTAAATGTATTTGGTTTCTATCAACATAGAAAATGTCTCTATTTCTTCTGGAACTCGCATGTTTTTAATTCAGGATAATTAATTCATTTAATTACTGCACTGTTTGTTGGTTTTGGATTTTTGCTTTCATTTTTTCCTTGGCCCTTGAGTGATTTTTCTGGATTTGCTGTCTGAAGTATGTGGGTGTAGACCTACAGAACTTCAGAGCCATCAGACTTTTTTCCTTTTTAGCAGTAAGATGCATAAGGTTGTTTTTTTCCCCCCTGTTAACTGATGTAATGGTGTCCTTGTAACTCTTCCAGACAGCTCTTGATATTCGGCAGTCGGTATTTGGAGGTAAAAACATACATGTAGCTACAGCTCATGAAGATTTGGCTTACTCTTCTTACGTTCACCAGTACAGCTCTGGAAAGTTTGACAATGCACTGTGAGTACAGCTATTGGAGGTAATGGCAGTAGATCTAATACTGCAAATGGGGGGGAAGAATGTTTTTTAATTTATACAGATTTTTCTACCAAGAACTTTAATACAGTGAACATCTGCATTTAGGTTGTTAATGCTTTACCAGTCAGCTGCTCGTTTAAATAGCAACGAGGATGCATATATTTAAACTCTTTCAGATTCCATGCTGAACGTGCTATTGGCATTATAACTCACATTCTCCCAGAAGACCATCTTCTCTTGGCATCTTCAAAGAGAGTTAAAGGTAGTACCCTTAATTGCATTACTGGAGCAGTTTAATATTTTGTCAGTGGAGAGCAGTCATTCAGTTGTTTATTCTGTTCCCAACAGAGGCAACGTAACGTAAGCTTTTTCCCCATTGGAGATGGCTCTGGAATATTCCCTATAGTCCTCAGTGTTCTTTGTCAACACACTTGTAAAAGACAAATTTAAAATTCTTTAAAACTTAATTGAATTGGTTCTTTGACTAATAGTAATAAAATACAGAATATAAAAAGCGTTGGTAACTTTGATATCTAGTTGTGAAGTTTGAAAGCAGCTTGTAATAAACATAAATCCCAATTCAGATATCTCCTAAGGATTCTTGGCTTTCTGCTACCTGTAGTTGGCATTTCTGTGTTTAGAACACAGCGATTCACTTTTCTTCTTCTTACACTCAGCACTTATCCTGGAGGAAATTGCAATAGACTGTCATAACAAGGAAACTGAGCAGAGGTTACTTCAAGAAGCTCATGACTTGCATCTGTCCTCACTTCAGTTAGCTAAAAAAGCCTTTGGGGAGTTTAATGTACAAACAGCAAAACATTATGGCAACCTTGGAAGACTGTATCAGTCCATGAGGAAGTTTAAGGTAAGATCTGTTGATGTAAGTCTCTTGATGTACGATTTACAAGATGTCTGTAAGTTTGTCAAAGCAAGTTGTACTTTATGTCCTCAGTTCATAACCTCAGTTGGTAGTTTCATGGTTAGAGAACTTCCATTTCAATTTTTCACCTGTCCAGAGCTTTGCACAAGAATAACTAAGATGCCTTTGGGGGCAGGATGCAAAGTGATACTACTTGCTGATGATCTAAAATAAGAATTTGGAGAACTTGGTCTGGTTTCGGCCTTCCTATCTTTTATTTTTTGCCCCTTATGAAATGCTTGACTACTCAACCACTGCGTAGTTGTTTCTTTAAGTCCTTATGGTGTGGTGAGTGGTGTCTGACCCATATGAATTTGTTCCTCGCAGGAAGCAGAGGAAATGCACATCAAGGCAATTCAGATTAAGGAGCAGCTCCTGGGTCAAGAGGATTACGAAGTTGCGCTGTCAGTGGGACATCTAGCTTCTCTCTATAACTACGACATGAATCAGTACGAAAATGCTGAGAAGCTGTATTTGAGATCCATAGCAATCGGTAGGTGATTCTTACAGGGTTTGTTTACATAGCAGCCTTAATACAAAAAAAAAAAAAAAGCTTTTTGGAACGTGTTAAACATTTTATTGAGTAACTAAAAATGAAACGCAGTATTTCTATTTTTTGTGTGGTTTCAATCTAAATATTGAATTTTAATTTTGTTATCTCTTGCCTTTCTTTAGGAAAGAAGCTTTTTGGTGAAGGATACAGTGGACTTGAATATGATTACAGAGGTCTCATTAAACTGTACAATTCCATTGGCAATTATGAGAAAGTTTTTGAGTACCACAATATTTTGGCCAATTGGAACCGGTTGCGGGATCGGCAGTTCTCAGTTACAGATGCTCTGGAGGATGTAAGCAGCAGCCCTCAATCCACTGAAGAAGTGGTCCAGTCTTTTCTGATGTCTCAGAACGCTGATGGACAGAGTAGCTAAGAACTCGGTCAATTAACCAGTTAAGTTTTTTCCCAGATTACAGGGGAGAAGTCATACTGTGAAATCTAAACCATGTAGTTCTCTGGGGGCTGGAATTTGCATTGAAACACTGGTCCAGTCTACTGAAGAGTGCCCATACGGATGAATGTGTGTTAAATTCTTATTGGCATGTGTATGGCATGTTTAGTTCGGCTCACGTTTTTAACTTGGTATTCCAGAAAACCCCTTCTTTCTTTTTTTTCCAAAAGAACCTACTTTGCAGAAGGTCTGCAAGAGAACATTAAATAAAACTGTTTGAGTTCAAAAGAGTTGCATTCTTATTATGAATGGAAGGTTTCATCAAGAGCTTTCTTCTGATAGACAGAATAAATGCTATACTACAAGAAATTATACCAGAGAGGTCTCTCTATGCATTGTAGCAAAGTTAATCACAGATATAAAGAAAAGGGAGGATGCTTTGGCTGCTGCCTTATGAAGAAAAGTGGCAAAGAATCACTTCGGAGAGCAACATACCTTTTGTAATCCACGATAAGGTGATAAGGAAGTAGAGACTGTATGTTGTTTTTAATATCCTGAACTGGACCAGTTTTCATCTGTAAGTGATGGAAGATCCAGTAGACCAGCAACCTTAGTTTTCTTTGGTACCAGCCAAGAGTGCTAATCTTCATAACAGGACCAGGAAAATCAAAAGTGGACCAGCCTACTAGAAACAGTTTTTGGACCAGTGGCTTTAATTTAATATTTCTGCCCCTGCATTCACTTTTACAGTAGAATTATTTCATTTAGATGTATGACCAGTGCAAAATTATATTCCTGTAATAGATACAAAACTAGGAAGTGAACGTTCTTTAGCAGTTGCGATGGCATGTTTTTACTTAGCAAGCTTATACAGATATTAATGTCAGTGCCACACGCAGAAACTAGAAATGCTTAACTATTTGCTGCAGCCATCTTTTTTTCTATTATTTTTTTTAATGGGCTTACTCTAATAATTGAGGCAGTAACTTGTTTATACCAGTGAATGGTTTTGTATTACAATCCAGCTCAGTTTTGTTTCTGGAGAACACAACTCATTGTACAGTTTGCAGGGGTCAGTGGAAAATGCCAAAAAGCACAACAGGTCTTTTTTTTTTGTGATGCTTCATTTCTACATTAAACAACAGTACAACCAGAAATGGATTTCCTTTATGTTAATTTAAAAAGCAGAAATCAGCTGTAAAGATCCTTTAATAATGCCTATCTCACTAGCTTGTCTTAATTTTTCTTCCGTTGGGGGGGGCTGCTTTGCTGTGTAGATCTATTTATTTTATTTTTTGCTTGGTGTGTGTTTTTATTTTTTAAAACGTTGAGGTAATACTCATCTGAAAGTGTAACATAGCAACTAGAAGCAACTCACTCCTGTTACCTCCGTTCTTATTATAGTGGCGCAAACAGTGCCCTATAGTTGGATTCTGTTCTGGGTTTTCTCCATCCCCCCTATTTTCAGGGGTTTGTAACTTGGCCGTGGAAGTTCAGTCCAAGCTGGGGCTCAGCAAGCAGGATTCCTGCAGGACTTGGACTGGATGTTTTGTTTGGTGTTTGTTTTCTCTTAATTAGTTTATAAAGCTTGGGACAGGGAAAGCCGCTTGATGGTCTTCAAGAAAGAGTGCACAGAAGAAGTAAGAAATTTCAGACACTACTTTGAGCTTAATGACTCCTTTAAGAACTGACATTTTCCAGGCCAATAGTTCATATACCGGTGCCTTCAAGTATAATTTTGGGGGAAAAGGCTGAATAATACCAACTTGAATATGCAGTGATTTGATTAGTGCAGCTTTAATGACTGCATACTTGGAATACTTTCATTAAAGTATTTGCATTTAAAAACAACAACAAACTGTGGCATTAAGGCTTACATTGCAGCGTGTCCTCAAAGGCTGTTCAATGAAAATTCAACTTAAAATTGTGTATGGATTTAATATCTACTTTATAGCAATTTTTCTTGCAAAGGAGTGCTCTGGGTGAAATATTTTCATCTCTGAATACTCATCCATTAGGGCAGTGATTAATTATAAAGTTCTTATGAATTCTTTTCTTCAGTCCTATTAAAATTACTTAAATGAAGCTTGTAATGTTAGCACCAGAATTTGGGCAGGGGAATGTTGCTTAAAATTGTCCTCAGCAAGCTGTGTTACTGCTGTATTGCAGAAGAGTTTAACAGCTTCAGAAAGGGCACTGACTTGCATTTATGGTGTCTGTTTGCTAATGGTTTCCAGTCACGCCTCTGCTTCCAGCTTCTGGCTAACAAAACTCAAAGGTCTCAAGGTTTTGACTGAGCTGGGGAGTGTTATTTGACTGATACTGGTGAAAGTCTATGTGAACCATTGCTGTCACATCAGCTCTCTGGTTTCTGTGTGTGTTTCAAGGGTTGCTTTCAATTTGTGGTGAATAGGAGAGCTTCCAACATGGGGCAGGTTAGGGAGGTGTTTGCTTCTGAGAACCAAGAACATCTGTTCCATTTCTGTGATGGGCAGCTTTATTCTGTTTTCTCAGGCCTGCTGCGTGGATGAACTTTTCTCTCTTTCTTCAAGCTTCTTCACTAGCATGTTGTGTACTTGGATGTATTGGCTTGTCTAGAAGAGATTCACATCCTGCAAGTCACCCAGAGCTCTCTTTGATGGACTTTGGCCAAGAAACGTGACTTGGACAAGAGCATGTGTTGTGATCCTTGTGGAACTACTAGCATGCTTTTCGTGTGACTAAATTAAATCCTGACTTGACTGTTGGGCTGAACTTCTCATTGTAGCACCTCAGCAGTTCCAGCTGTGCCAATCACACGTTTTGGAGAAGGGTGGCTGTGGCTGGCTGCTAAAGCTGTCAAAGCAGAGCAGCTTTGCAGGGCAACTCTGCAGCTGCCTACAAAATGCTCTGTCACCTGCTCTGCATGCCATAGCTTGGAACCTCGACTCTCCATGCGATAACATAGAACTGGCCTTTCTAGCTTTCAGTTCTGTCTCTCTGATGTTGTTTTTGGAAGAGATTGGCTGTCTGTATTGGCATGTGGAGACAACATTTAAGATGTGTTGTTAGTTGTTACTCTGTTACTGTCTCTGCTGTTGTTTGATATCCCTGAGAAAGTAGAAGTCCAGTTGGATGGCTACAGAAGAAGGTAAATGACTTGCTCATCCATAAGGGTGGAAACATCTCCAGTGTCACTGAGGCAGATTTCTAAGTATTCATTTAATTTTATGTAATGACTTCAGCACAAGGTAGAGCTGAAGGAACAGTGTTATCTACTATGTTCTCTGTGCTGTGCAACTTCTCAGCGCAGAACTTGCCAACAAAGACCCTGCACCTCCCTCCCATTAGGTGTAGAACCAAGGAATTCCTGTCCTATTTTAGCCCTAAAACAAGCTTTCCATATGCATCTGAGTGTAAGTACTGGGGAAGGGGGCTTTACAGTTAGCCTTGCTTGTTAGGAGACCTTGTCCTTGCTGTAATGCAGTTAGCCAACTACAAAATGCCCGATGACTTTGATTAATCGTTGGCATTTTATATACGCACAATGCACCTACCACTAGGTGAGATGGTGTTACTTGGTGCTGGTGGTAAAAAGAAAACTGGGGTTGGGACTCCAATGAAAAGCATCTTCAGAATGCTTCTCAACGGTAAGTAATCACAGAGCAATTGGTTACAAGTGGTGAGGACAGGTGTCACTTCATAGAAAGTTACTTTAACTATTGTTTAAGCCCTTATTATTTTCAGCATGAAGCTTTTGAAATCAGTTATTTGTCTCTTGTTTTAAGTGAACGCTGCAATTTGTAGAGAGGAAAGAAGGTGATGTCAGGATTCTTCCACTGTTTTTGGGACGTGGGCTATTCTGGATGACTTGTAGAAAAAGAGAGGCAAGCAAAGCTTAAGAACTGACAAAATGGGAAGGGGAAAATTGCAGAAAGATGCTTGGAAATAAGTGTATCCCTCGGTTACTTGAAGTAAAACACCTAGTGACTATTGGGCCCTGAACAGCGGTTTGGTTGCTCTTACAACATGATGTTATGACCAACAAGTGTCTGCCTCTGTATCTTAGTCTTCATGAGCACTCTTTACAAACCTGGTAGTTGAAAACTCTTTCTTTTTTGCACATAAAGGTTTTTTTTGTTGAGTTTTGAAGGTCTTTCAGTTGCTGGGTTCTAACTTATTGGGACAGCAATGCTCTTTTGTAACTTTAAAAACAAAGTGTTTTCTCTTTAAATGTGCTGCAGTCTGAAACTTGCTAAAGGTGCCATTGCGCTGCTTCTCATGGTACAAGAAATGCACGTTGAACTTGATTTCCTTTTTATCGTTGTGTATTGGTAGAGTACAAAAAGGAAAACGCGTTGTGCCTAAAACATGAGTGAAGCTATGGACAAAACCTTGGTTTGTACGGATGGGATTTGACTTCCCAGGGTAGCAGCAAATAACGCGGGGAGATGTTGCTGTTACCAGGCTGTAACGAAGCTCATGCAGAAGCCTGATTTTCTCTAAAGCTCGTTGTTTCCCTTTTTTCCTTATTGTTTCTATAATAAGAAAATGACTGGCCAAATGTTAATTGCAGATCTGACTGTTTGTTGTGGGTGTTTCCATGTTGGACATGTATGGCCTGTTGCACGGTTTGTTTCTTGGCCTTTTGAGGATTCTGTGAGAAGCAGGGAAGAAATTTCCTTTATCCAGACATCAACCAAACTGCTTACAAGAAAATTGACAGCACTGGTAATGCTTCTGTCCCTAAATCTCAGGAATGTTTCGGGCAGTGAAACAGGTTTCCCTTTGGTGATATAAAGGTGCGTGCTCTAGGGTCTCGTTTAACAATATTTCATTGCAATCCTAGGTATCTATAGCATGAGTGGCCTTAGTGAGTTTGTTGAAGTGCACATTTTTTTTTTCAAAAGTAAATTTTAAGATGAAAAAGATATATACTATATAAATATATAGAGATATTTAGAAACTTGGTTTGTGGTGCACAAGTTCAGTGTTGGATCACTAAATAATTGTCGCAGGTACCATACGTGTAACTCCTTTCTTTATGTATATTCCTTTATGGGAAGCAATGTTGCCATGGTAACTAGGACTTTACAATTTCTTTACTACTTAATGATGTGAATGAACTCTACGTTTTATTGAACATTACCAGGTTCAGTACTATTTTTATACTTATTGAACTACAGGGAATTTTAATTTAATAGCATTCTAAAAAGATGTTGCTTGAACTGTATAACTGTATAAATCAAACTACTTACACAGAAAACACCAGAATCTCTACCTGTAGTGCCACAGTCATTTATATGAAGGTATCTTGATCATAACTAGACTTGGAAGACCACCCTACTTGTGTCAAGACTTAATGTTTCGTATCCTACTTCTCACAGACTGCAGTGCCCTACATTATTTGTAACCATCAAACCATATTATGTTTGTAACCAGCATTGTGATATTCTGTAATTGTATTGCTAAAATGAAATATTGACCTAATAAATATAGTGTTCCTGCATTTTGAAGTATCCGCATTGAATTTGGTTCCAACTATTGGTGAATACCTGTCCCTTTCTTCCCTGCTCTCCCTTGCTGTGTCATAACCCGTGTGTAAGTGGGAATTGAGCTGGCACTGCCTCTGCTGACAGCAGCGAGGGAACACAAGGAGAGCAGCTGCCTTGTTCTGAATGTGCCCTCTGGGATGCCAATGCTGGTGCTTGCACAGGGCTCAGCCAGCAGCAGGTCTGTTTGTGTGTTTCCTCTGGGCTGTGTCACCACTGCTCTGTTCCTCCACAGACAGCACACTCCAAAAGCATTAAAAAGTTGTACTTACTGTTCAGCAGTTCAAACTGTGCTGTGTCAGCGGGGTAATGTGTGTGCAGAAACACCGTTAGCTCTTGATAGGTAGCAAGAGGGAGAAAATCTCCCTTCTGCAGGAGAGGCATTGTGACCTTCCCACCAGGTTTAATCTGAAATGTCTTTAGAGGCGGAGATGGCAGCTCCAGCTGCTTCCCTGCACCTGACTTCCAGGTGTGAGCTCCCATAAGAGTGATTGCACCAGGGGAGGTGCTGCAGTTCACTCGGATTTGTTCTTTTCCCCTCTCACCTTGTTGATAGCTTCATTGACCACTTCTGCAGACTTACCTGCAGAATTCCCTACCAACCTGTTGCCAGCTGCTTGGTGCTCGCCCGGCCGGTTGCTGGAATCCTCAGTATGAAATACAAAGGCCTGTAGGTTAGGGCCGGGCCTCTGGGCTGAAGGCCTCACTGCGGGCTGTGCTGGTGGCCAGGCCTATGGCACGACCCCAGGCTGTGACCCATAGGATGTCCTGCTTGGATGAATCCCTGCTGGCCAGTTCACCCCATGGAAAGAAGGATGACTGCAGAGGCTGGAGCTGAAGCCAGGGCTGCAGCAGTGCCCTGTGCAGTTGTACAGCCTGGTGCCTCCTGTCCATGCCAATGGAAGGTGGAAAGAAGCGCAGGCCTCTGGGGCTCCGTGCAGCTTTCTCAGTTCTTTTCCCCGGGGAAATGCTGACATTTTGGGAGTGCTGAAGCCAAACAGCAGAGCACAAACCAACTAGAGACTTCCTAAAAAGGTCCAATTGTCCAAACTTGTATGAAGGAAGAATAGACAACAAAACAAAACTGTTGCTGCCTGGGTAAGGCTGGTGTGGTGGTGGGTGCAGAGGCACAAGGCTATCCTGCTCACTTTGGGGAGTTGATGAACCTGCTGGGTCAATGCTGCTGTCTGGTGGTGATTTCCTTCCCCAGTTGGTTCGAGCAAAGTCTGAGAAGCCAACAGCAGTGCCATGACAGCAGGTACAGCACTGCATCCTGTGCTGATGGAATTCAACCACAACTCCCTTAAACGTGCCTTGAGGTAAGAGCTGGTTTTTTGTTGTTTGCTTTGTTTGCTTGTTGTTGGTTCTCTAAGGTGCTGGCTGCTCTTCCTGCTGGCTGCAGGTCTCCCTGCATTGGTGTGAGGATGGCTGTGGTGCTGCAGTGCCTGTCCCAGACCGCAGGCTGCTGCGGGACCTCACGGCTGCAAGCAGCAGTTCTGCTTATTCTGGACATCTTTTGTCTCTCTTTTTTGTAAACAACAAAGTTTCTGCTTTCTGTGGCATAAAACATGAGCTTTACTGTCCTGAGCTGTCAGCAAGCGGCCTCTGTTTGCATCTTTCCAGGTCTGTGGCTTTAGGAGAAAGGAATGGATTTTTGTCTTTTTCTTTGCTGGTTCTATATTACACAGTGACACGTTACAAAACACATGCAAATCTTGCTTTCCTTACGAGCCAAGCTCAGGGTTGTGCAACGCTTCCATGAATTTCCTGATGCTGCGTTTAAACAGAAGAGAGCAAAGAGCCTGGGTGAGGAAACTTGCACTGAGCAGTTGTGCAAGCTGGGTTTGGGAGCAGTGCTGCGTGCCGACTGCCAGCATGACACAGCAGGAGGAAGCAGTCCCTGTGTCAGTGCACTGCAGGCTCTGATGTGTTCTGCTGCTTACGTGGAAGGTTTTCACATGATGTGTGTAGCACAAGAACTTTCCTCTTGCTTTTGTTTCACCGTGTCACCCAGACTGGGAGCTCAGCGAGACAGTTTCTGGCATAGCTCAGTTTTCATTGAGAGCTCTCCTGTCACTTCTCAGTCCCCTCAAGTTCTGCTGGAAAAATTGTGGAATAATCCAGACTTGGGCAGGCTTTAATCTTGCTCAGCTTTGCCTTAAGCAAGGGTGACGTTTTGAGGGCATGCAGTATTTTTCTGATGCAACTGCATTTGTGATCGCTTTTATGCAGCGTGTGCTACGGGGGAAACTCATCACCTTTAGCTGAAACAAATGTATTACCTCAGGAACATCCTTGGTGATCTGCTGCTGAATCACACCTGCACCGCACAAACATTGAGGAGGGAAGGATTTGGGGTATTTGACTGGTTGGCCTAAAAGCTTTCCATGCCAAACTGATTGTGTTTGCTCCTTACAACCTACGTTCCAGCATACATCAAGTGCAGCCACCTAGAGAGCCCGAAGCAACCAGCTTTATTACTCTCTTCTAATCATTCCTGTCCTGAAGCATTAGCTCTGCAATGTGTCTCTTCCCACAGTAGTCAACCCGGGTGGGATCAGTGGGGTAGGCTGCAGGGTCTACCAGCACGGGCTGTGGGCCGTCCTCTGCCTGGAGCAGCTGGGAGAAGTTCAGCTCTGTGCGTGTGTGTGGAAGTTATGAAACTTTTTGGTACCAAAGTATAGACCATGTATTCACCTCTTCTGCTCTTCCTTCCTTCAGTGTGTCTTCCCTGCTGGCCGTGGGGAGGACTTTCTGTGTGGGAATGAATGTGGAGCAGATCCTGCCCTCTGCAGCTAAGGAGGCAGCGCGTTCTGCTCCTGTGCGCACAGTTCTTCCATTGCCCGGTTTTGTACAAAAGAAAAGATGTAGTATTGGTTGGCGTGATGCTTACACATCCCCAGTGGAGGCTTGATGCTGGTGCACAGCTGTTAGGAAACTCCAGCATAATAATAAACAACATCACGTGGTTTTAAACAGCATTTTCATTTTGCTTTGAGCTTGTTGCTATGGCGCTGCAAGTATTGCAGCATCCTGCAGTTTCAGGAAACCACGAAGGCAGGCTCCAGTCCATGCTTTCTGCCCTATGTGCTGCGTGAAAATCCAGTGTTAATTTTTCTTTCTGTTGGTGTCTGAAGCTGAGAACCTTAAAAACGAAGAACGCACCTCAGTTCCTGCTGACTCAGCGGCAGTAGAGGGGAGCTGACCCAGGCCCTCAGGCCACTGGCAGCCCCAAAACCTCCACATATCTCAATTGCAGCGACTCCCTGTATGGCACACACTTTGTGTTCCTACACGAGAAGCAGCCAGGTGCTGTTTTCTCCATTCCTGCAGCATGGCAGACACATGGAGGGCTGCCTGAGCATGGAGCTGCAGGTTGGTGTGGGACTCCTTCCCACCTCTCGGCTCATGCTGTTTCATTCTTGTTTTTTGACTTTCAGTTTACCAATTTGAATCCCAAGTTGGTAACATTCAGCTGTTACATATGCACCAGCGATGGTATGTAACAATCTGACATCGAATTGAACTTCTTTAGAGGTAAACAAAGCGGTTTGGGGGAGAGAAGATGAAAAGCAAGATGGTTTGTGAGTGCGTGAGAACACCCACAAACATGTGGGTGCTTTTTGGCAGCTTGAAAATAGGCACACGTGGGTCTGTGGCACCTGCCAGGGCAGGGCAGAGTTTGCCAGCAATTGCTCCTTCTTCCTTCTCCCTTGGATTTGTGGATGCCGGGCTTTGGGCTGGAGGAACTGGGCTGCTGGTAGCTCTGGTTGGCCGACGTGCCTGCAACAGGTTGGTCAGCATTTTTGTTCCACATATGAGCGTGCGTTGCTCTGCCAGGCTGCGCCCAAAGGCAAACCCACAGCTATGCTGTGAGCACCAGCACTGCTGTGTAAAAACACACCAAGGAGCTGCAGCTGACACGGGCTGCCCAAGGGATGTCTCCTGCTTCCCTGCTACTGCTGTGTGCTGTTCTCCCTATTTCCTGTGACTTCTGAGGCAGCAGTTTCACCTGCCCCATTCTCTACCTCCACCAGTGATCACATCTTTACCTGATTGTGTGGCAGTTGGACTCACTGCCAGTGGTGGCAGAGGAGGGGTGTTGGTGTGGCTGCTACCTCCACTGCGTCCCCAGCTGCTGCCCAACTGCTCCCAGTGGTTTCCTGCAGCTTTCTTCCAGGATCTGAATCTTCGCCTTCTGAAGGGCAGCATAACAGCTTTAAAAACAAACAAAAAATGAACAGAAAGTGCTTCAGGATATTGATCTGACTGAGCACTGCACGCTGATTTGTTGCTGAGCCATCCAGCACCACGGGCCCATTGGGTGGCTGTGGGGGGGGAACAGTGAGTGTGCCATCCCTAAACCCTGCACTGATGCTTGTGCTCAGGTACCAGGCTCCACTTGAGCGTGGGCACCCAATGTCTTTGTTCTTCGGCAGGAATCCCTCAGCACAGCAGCTCCAGGACTGACCTTTTCCAGCCTCCCTGGGCGATGCACGGCAGCAGTAGGTGCTACCGGGCAGCCAGGTTTTGTAGCGAGGGGTGTTGTGCTGTGCCCCCTCTGCAAGCAGTGCCGGGGATGTGTGTGTGCCACTGGATGTCACTGTCGCCTCGTGGTGCCTCGGGCACAGGGACGGCAGTGGGTGCCTGCGCTCAGCAGCGGCATCTCCACCGCCCTGGGCTATCCCAGAGGAGAAAGAGAGATTTTGCGTTGCCTGAATCATGTTGATTGACTTTTGTTTATAACAAGCAAACTTTAGGGGCTCCAGGTGGTCTGAGAGAGTGAAGAAGCAGGAATGGGGTGTGGAGCTAATTTCTATGCTAATGAGCTTTTGGCAGTGTAGAAGAGATTGCTTGGGGATGCAGGGCTGCTCTGCTGCATTTAGAAAGCCCAAGAACAGAATTGGGATCAGTGTGCAATTTGAAATGTGGCTTTTAAAGAAGGCTGAAACCTGCAGTGAGGAAAGGGGAAGACAGAGCTCCAGTTGTAAGATGATGGCAGGTAAGGCTGACAGAGGACCTTACTCTCCTTAAGTGCTGCTATGTTCCTCTTCTAAACAACGAGGTGTTCCCAACCAATCCACATCTGCCCCAGTGCTGCTGCTGTGCTCCAATGGGGGACAGCTGCTCCCTAGTTGGAAGGCTTCTCCCACCTCCTTGCAGCCCATCAGCCCCCTGCATATTGCTGTGCTCTGGAGGCAGCTGAATCCCCAGCACTGCACGGCCCTGCCCGTGGCACGGGCTGCACCTACCCTTCACTTTCCCACTGTTTTCCTCCCCAAGCTGAAGATGTGCAATTCTGTGTTTCGATTTTTGATTCAGGTGGAGCAATGGGGTAGGACAGTTCAGAGGCGTTTGCTGCTCGACTCTCCTGCTTTTCTTCTCCTTTACATCTCCTCATTGTTGGGGTGTCTTTCTGGAGCCCTCTAAATAAGCAAACAGCCTGATTTCCCTCTGCACCAACAGCCAGAGCTCCCACTACCAACGGCCGCGTTGCTGCCAGCGCTCAGACGGCCGCAGCTCTTTAACGTGAAGCACAGGATCACACCTACTGCAGCTCTGAACACTTTCCCGGATGCATCCAGTATTGCTGTTTTTCTTCTTCTTTTTTTTTTTTTTTAACATTGGGTCAGTTTTTAATATTTTTAAACAAACTTCTAGAAGTATTTCTTAGGGACCTTTGAACTTCCTGGTGCACTCAGCCTTTGCTCAGGAGCTGTGTTTGTAGGTGGCTGTGAGTCTGCTTGCATGGCTTAACCCTTTGGGGTGGGGCTCTCAGGAACCCACTCATTACAGCTCCATTGTTGGAGGGCTCCTGTAGGTGATGCTCAGGCACAGAAGTAGTGTTGACAAACACTTGCTTTACCTGAACGAGTTGCTTCTTTCAGAGCTCGGCTCTCACTTAACCAGATATAACTAAGGATCAGAGTTGGTCTGTAAAGCATGACTGGGAACATGGGATCCTTGAACTGCTCCTGAAATTGCAAACCGTGGTGCTGGGGACAGCAGCTCAGCTTCCTGCCTCTGGCCAAGGAAGGCTGCTGTCCTGCTTGCTTACCTGGAATTTTTGCATCTTGTTTCTCTTGATGTATTTATACAGCTTCTGCAGCTGCTTTTCATCCTTATCTGAGAAGAGGGAGGTGAACCTCCACAGCATCCTAGGGAAAAGACATGCGGGTTGCATACGTGAGCACAGATTGCATCCTATTCCTCCTGCTGGTTCTGGTTTGTGGAGGGGAGCACTGGTGAATCCCTTGCATGGCGCTTTTCTCCTTTTCCCTGAAGCTTATATACTTATAAAGAACGACCCTTCTCAGAGCACGGGTGCTGTAAGATTACAAAGCCTTACTTCTTCCAGTGCCGGACCTCTGAGGCTCTGCAGTGCTGCTGGAGGAACAAGTCGATGCGGCCCCCTATTATGGTCACGCTTTCCTTCATGTACTTCACTTTCTTTTTCCTGGAGAGGTGCTGGGGCAAGTGCAGCTTCCTGAGTGACCTCTTGAAGGGCCTCAAGTACTCCTTGCACTGCAAAGGAAGTGTTGGAATAGCTGTTTTCTGTTAGTAAGCTACTTAAATAGTTGGCTGGAAAAGCATCAGAGGAGTGTTTCTGGGTGAGTGTGTTCTGTGTGGGGGTGGGGGGATGAAGTGGGTCTCTGCCAAGTGTCTCCATCACTCTGAGGGAGCCTGTCCCACACCTCCTGAGCTTCATGGTGCCCCGGGCAAAGCATGCTGGGATGACACAGAAGGGGATTGAGGGATTTTCACAACTGGGACTTCCCTTTTGACATCATAGGGTGAAACGTATTAACTTCAGGGTATGAAACAGCTGTTGTTCTGCACGGACGGGAAAAGAGAACTGCTTTCACACACTGCTGTTTCCTGTGGCCATGCCTGGGATGCTGCAAACCTCAGCTTGTGATGCAAGAGCAAGCACTGTGTCTACATGCCCTCCCCTCCATGTCCTTGTGGCTTTTTGCATGTTACGCACACGGGGCCGTGATGGCGGTGTGTGGGTAAGGGTGGGCTCGTCCATGTGTGGGCAGTGGTGTGGGATGCAGCTTTGGGGCTGCAGGGTGGTGACACCAGGCCATTGAAGCTCCATGTGAAATGCTGAAGTAGCAACATGCATTCCCAAAAACTGAGCAGTGTGATTTCTTGATGTGGATGCCCTGTTGTTTGCTTAACTGAAGTGTGATGCCGAGAAAACAAAGATGAGGTTAACCACTGCGGCTTTCCTCATGCATGAAGGTTTAGTGTGCTGTCCTGCTGTCTGCTTCCTCTGTCAAACCCCTGGGTTTTATTTTTCTCTCTCCCTCTTGAAATGCCACAAATTAACTCTTTCCCCCACAGCCAAATCCCATTCAGTATCTCACGATTTTGAAGGTATCCTGGTTGAGGCCGACCGTGGAGCAGATGAGTGGGGCCCAATGCAGTGCACGACCCGCGCTGCCTGCTGCAGGGACTGCTGCCTCCATGCTGGCCACATCCTTCCCTGGGCCCTGTGGGTGCCAGAGACAGAGGTCAGTTACCCACTGGTGCCAGTTCTGTGCCCTTTCCTAAAAGCCTGGTCGAGGACAAACCCTACCCTCGGGCTCAGGAGCATTGCTCTTCCTGCTAAAAGCATTTCAGATCGGGTTTTCAGAGGTGCTTAATGAAGGCAGGTATTTGATTGCAATTAAAAGTCTGTAAGAATTGGTCACCTCATCTTTTTGGTTATGTGACCAACCTAAACCTAAGATAATGGTGTATTTTAGAACACCCTATCGTATGTAATGAGAGAAGTCCCTCCCTCTCTGATGTACTCTGCCCTATAGGAAGATCCCTTTGCAAACTTGATCCCAAACTGAGTTTTGGAAGTGTCACCAAGGCCGAGCCCTGCTCTGGCTGTGTGTCCCTTCCTGCTCATGCTCACCTTCCCAGCCATCCTGCTGCTGACTGCCTGCTCCTCCATGCCCACCTGCTCCATGGCACACAGAGCCCTCGTGCTGCCACCTCTGCGCCAGGTGAGGGAGAGAAGTAACCACAGAAAGAGTGTTTGTGGGTCACCAGGGTGCCTGGATACGGGTTCCGAGTTCCACCAGCCATGGGGATGGCTGGGATACACTGATGGGAATGGTACTGGTGGTTGTGATCGTCACACATGGTGTGGTCAGAATGGGCCTTTTTCCTCCTCTCCCATCGCAGCCACTGGGCCATGTGGCCAGGGCTGAACTGCCGTTGAGATGGCCCTGCTGGGTGGGGAGCCGGCGCAGCCACAGAGACACAGGGTGCAACACAAGGTGTTGATGAAGGAGCTTGCTGGAGCTGTGTTCTCAATTCCCATTGTGGTGTAATGGAAATCTGGGGGTATCTCCTTTGTAGGTGCCATCCACAGCAAGGTGTAGCTCTCCTGGGTAGCATCTCTTTTAAAGTTCCCAGTTCTAATAAAGAATAAATTGCACTTGCCAGGAGGAAGAAAGGCTTGTAGTTAAAGGGATTATTTTTTGGAGATTTACTTCCAGGCGAAATGCTTTCACAAAGAAGAATGTGTCGGGCCATAGTCATGCCCTGACCAGTCAGACAAGTGCAATTGTTTCGTCCCTCAGACAATTAGTGTAATTGCTGCAGCTGTGATTCAGCTGTGCTCCTGTGCCAGGTCGCTTCTGGCACCGGGAGTCAGCACAGGGCTGTACAAAGGCCCCCTCTGAGGTTCCATGGCCACATAGAGGGACGGCTCTGCTCCCAGCAAAGCACACGTGGCTGGTGCAGCATCTCTGTGCCCCTCAGTGCCTGAAGTTTTGCTGTCAGCTCCCTGATGTAGGAGCACACACAGTGACAGTGATCTCCAAATGCTTTGCAGTTAGCTTTGCTTTGACTCTCCGAGGTATGCTGCAATTTGTTTAGTCTATGCTGAGATTTCAAGGTGTGTTATGCGTGAGTTAACACAAAGCAAGGTCACTGCGTAGCAGAGCGGAGGAGTCATGGCAGTGAGGATAAGCGAAGCTGTGCTAGCTTCAGCCTGGGTTTGACAAGGCCGGCGCTGGAGGTGGCTTTGTTGAAGGAGATGTTGAAAAGTTGAAGGCTGTGTTGAAAGTGCACTTGGTTTCTCAATGCCTGCTGCCAGCTGCACACCCTCTTCCTTGCCTTCTGCCTGCATCTGTGACACCCACCCCAGCATGGCCACCTCCGGAGGCTCAAGCAAAGAAATTGGCAGCTCATGTCCTCAGCTCTGACCTCAGGGCATTGAAGGGCAGTGTGTTCCTGGCAAACAGGAGCTCCAAGAGCAATAAAGCTGCTTCAGCACAGGCTCTCACATGAGGTAGCAGCGAGATTAAAGGCTGTGCAGGAGCCCTGGGACGCACACTGGTTGTTATCACAGGCATAACCTGTATTTGTGTGGCCATATCTGTGTACTTGTGAGATTACAGCCTCCACAGGCATATGACAGCTGCATGGAGAGGCTCTCCTGCATACCCTGCACCTAGAAGGCTTGAAGGTCCCCTTGGGCATGGCAGTGTACATTCTGCCCCTGAGTGTGCGCTGCATCCGGAGCACAGCCAACATAGAGGGGCACAAGCAGCAGCTTTAGACAGACCTCCCTGGGCAGCCATCATCTGAGGGGCTTGCTGTGTTTGGGAGCTGTCAGCCAGGGTCAGGGTGAAGCAGTGACCTCACAGCCTTCTCTGGCATTACTTAGTACAGTAGCAGAGCTGGAGACTAAAAAGCTGAGGCTGCAAAATGCCTTTTCCCACTGTTGAGCTGTCTGATAATGCTCCAAGCTGTACTCTGCCCGCGGAAGCCATAACCCTTCCCTGCCCTTGAATTTCTATGATTGCACTGAGCAAAGCTGCAGTTCATTTTGTTCATGGTGTAAGGTGTGCTGAAGATGGCATAACCCAGACCACATCTCTGTAAATCTATCGGGTTATATCGCTTACTTGAGATCAGGAGCCCTTCCAAACTATGTTCTAATTGGGTGGGGAAAAGTCAGGAGTACAAATAGATTACACGTCTCTTATTTCTTCTAGTGAAGGGAAGGGGGCTCGAGTGCTGCTCAAACACTGCTGTGACAGTGCAGCCCAGGAGCACTCCCACTTCTCTGACAGCTCTCCTGCAAACAGTGATTCCTGCACCTTAGTGAGCGCTTTCCAGGAGCTGTGCAAGTGCAAACAGCAAAGCTTTGCTGGCACAGCAGCTCTTCCAGTGCAAGGTTGGGCATGTAGCCAAAAGGAAGCACTTGTGAAGACACCCTTTACACAGCTGTTTGTTGGTTTGTGCAGATTTAGCATGAAAACCACAGGTGATTTGATGAGTCAGGTTGCAAACAATATAGGCAGGTAATGATGCAATATTGATTTAGCAGTAGGTCACAGGGAAGGAGTGCTGATAAATGCAGATGAATGTACAGGTAGTTGGCTTAAGTATAATGTAAAATGTGTGTACAAGGTGATGTAGTTAAACATAAAAACCAGACAACACTGCCAGACATATTGCAATGTGATATTAAAAAGGAATTGTCAAGAGGAATGTTTCTTGGTAACCTGTTCGTACAATGTGGAGGGTGAACGCCTCGTTTGATAAAGTGATTAATGATGCTCAGCACGGATGCCCAGCCTGCAGGGCGGAGGCTTTGCTAATTGTCCTGGAAATTCCTTTCCTCGTGCTTAAGGATGATGCAAACTTTCACAGCCAACCAGAGACCTGTCCTGCAGTTGGCCACCCAGCAGCTCAGCTCCTGCTTGTAGCCCTCGTGTCGGGGAAGAGACAAAAAGAGGATTTGGGCCTCACTGGTGTTTGTATGTGACGTTATTAGAGGAACTCTTTTTTGTTAAGGTTGGAAGTTGTTCATTTAATTACTTTTCTGAGAAAATGTGGTGAAAACCCCAGGCGTGCTTTGTGACCAGTGGTATGTCGAGGTGGAACATGAAGCTGTAACTACATCTGCATTCCTTTCACCCTCTCTGTCCCTCTTGAAATCTGACCAGATGTGCTCCAAGTGTTCCCACCCTGGGAGGCCCAAAGCTGCTGGTGACCAATTTTTCACTGTCAATAAATACATCTTGGTGTGTATGTAAGTTATCTCATGTTTCGGCTGTTTTGCAGGTGTGTTTCTGCCTTTACATTTCCAGTCAGATGTTAATGGGTTTGTTGGTGTTTGCTGATGTCATACAACTGCTTTTTGAAGCCTTTTGAAGTCTTCAGGAAATGAAAGAGCATTATCAGCTTCCTCCATGCTTTGTGAGAAACAGGGCAGCTTCAGGCCTTCCTTCTCACTGTGTGTCAAAAGTTTTCAGAGTTTCTTATGCAAATCGAAACAAGTCTTGCTAATGACATGTTAATAAGCCCTTCCCTTTGCTTCAGCTTAACAAGGTGGGTGTCTAAACATTGAAAGCAATCCAATTTCTTTTGTTAACCCATTGGATGATGCATCAGGAGCTGCCCGAGGTGCTACCTGCCTCATTCATTTTCCCCTCCCCCCCAGTTTACCCACTACTGTAGCAATGAAGCAGAAAAAATAATAAATATAAAGGAGTGAAAAGGGCTTTTCCTGTCTTTGCAACAGAGAAGTAAAACTTCCTGAAGGGGTTCTCCTGTCCCGTGTCAGTTTTCAGTCTTGAGGCTTTTCTCCGAATGATCCAGCAGGGGAAAACTTGTTGTATCTCTCCATATAGAGAGGATGGAAAATACCACCCAGACAGAGCATCCGGGGCTGGGAGCTGGGACTGCACCAGGTCTGCCCCTCTCTGAGCCATGGCATCCTCAGTTTCAGTGCCTCCATTTATGGCACAGGCTCCTAAATCTGTATCTCCTTTTCTCCTCCTCCTTTCTCCCTCAGAAGCTCTGCTACTCACCTCCCATGGTCTCGCTGCTCGCACAGGAGCTGCACTGGGCAAGTTTCCAGCACAGTCAGTGCCAGTGGGCTGCCTGCCTGCAGGCACAGCGTGACGGTGCTCTGGGCAGTGATGGGAGCTGGGCTGGCAGGGCTCAGGCTGTTGGCAGTGCCCTCATGCTGTCCCTGCTCTGACCCATGCCCTTTGCCTAGCCCGGCCCTGTGCTGCACTGCCCAGCTCTCCCCATGTGCACAAAGCTGGGGCTGCTGCTGGGGCTGTTTTTGCAGTTCTGCTTAGCTCTTCAGCTCGTGGATTTTTCAGAGGAAGTCAGGTTTGTGTTTGGGGGCATTTTCTTATTTTCTGTTTGTTTTATTTTGAAAATAAAGGAATTTCCCCTCCAATCTACAGAATGCAGCTATCAAGAGAAGCAGTTAATTTTTCTGTCTTTTAACATTGAACCACATTTAAATAACAAAAACAAAGAGAGGCCGGCCCTGCTTGTCTGGTGGATTTCAGACCCTATCAATACTGCAGTGGGGCAGCTGCAGTGAAACTCAGGCTCTGCTGGGATGGGCAGAGGAGAAAAAGCAGTGTGTGTCAATGTCTGCAGTGTTCTGATTCCCTCCTGCCAGCCCAAAAACACTAAATGTGATCCTTTGTCAGGCAGATGGGGATTTGGAGAATTGTTGCTAATTACTGCAGTTGTGCTATCTAGCTTAACCAGCTTAAATAATATATTAAGTGCTTTTAAGATCTTCCACAACGTGCTGGAATGCAAAGAGGTGCATTTAATGCTGTTTACATTTTATAGCAGGCATAAGATATAACATTAATTTGCAGATAAACTGGGTTTGGATGACGTATTACTCGTATAACTTGCAGTCGGGGCTCCGGGCTGCGGAGGTAGGCGCTGGGCAGCACAGGGCACAAAGCTCTGTCTGTGGGGTTTGATTCTGCAGGGCAGGGGGCACTGAGTGACCACAGGGAATGCTGAGGCCGAACCTCCTGGGTTCCAGGCAAGCATCTAGAAAGGCTGATCCAGAGAAAGTGGGAAGATGACATTATAAGCTACTCAAGAATCCTTTTTTTTTTTTTACCTCCACCATTTTTGCAGGGAAGTAATGATTCTGACAGTCATCAGGTTACGCCCAAATTCTGGTGTCTCTTCCTTCAAAATCCGTATTTTCTATCATGTGCTTAAACAAAATGTGAGAAGGGCGTGCTGTGAGTGTGCTGCTGCTGGGCTCTTGAGTGATGAATAACTCTGGAGCAGCTGAGCAGAGCTCATCTGAGGTGAAGGATCTTGTAAGACATGTGGCTCATCTTCATTTCTGTTGCTGTTTTGGGAGTGGTGGGGATGACAACGACTGACAGTTCAGGATGTTATAAACCACCGAGGGAATTAGTGATAGTGATAAAAAGGCCTGCACCTATAGGTTCTGACCTATAATTTGGTTTAGTTTGACACAGCTCCCTGTAAAATCACAGGGACTGTTGGAATATGCAGTAATTAGCAGCAGTTCACCTACTTGAAACTAAAGTGCTGTGTAGGCTTTGCAGATTAAAGAAAATTATGTAGCTTTTTGTCTGGTTTTGCTTGATTTTTGCTTGATTTTAGCTTGAAAACAGGGAGGTGAAAGGCTTGTGTCAAACCTTCAAGAAAAATTTTGCTCTTAAAAGGCTGTGGAGAAAGTGTGATCTGAAGACCTTCAGTTTCCTGGCTGTGACACAAAATTAACAGCTCCATTTATTCTAATTCTGTTTTAATATTCCGGCAGAGAAGGAAACAGAAAGAACTCCCTAGGCTGGCTTCAGTGAAATGGAGGAGCTGATAGACAATAATGAGGTACAGGCTGGCAGAGGAGTGATTGTTGCAGGTTAATGTTCTCACCATGCTTTGGATGCTGTAAAATGATAGATATCTAATGCTAAAAATTGAGAGATGCTCTCTGGGAGATAGGAAACACTGTGCAAAAGCTTTTTTCTGATTGGCCACATGGAAAAATTCAAGGTCATAGACACGGCAGCTTGCAGGGATGCACAGCTGGTACCTCAGCACTGAAACTGGCAGTATCAACCAGCAGGATGTTAGTTGGCCATGTGGGTAAAAATGGAAGGGTAAAATGAAACCACCTGAAAGAGGAAGAAACAGCTGGGAAGTGATAAGAGAAACGAGAGGAGAAACTCTTGCCCATCGTTGTGGTGTCCAAGCGCTCTGTAACCCCTTCAAATTGCTCTTTTCCTTGAATGCACCAATTTTCTTTTTTGAGCTGCAACGATTTGGCATCCTCCAACTCCTCTGAATTGGCCATCGACTGCTGAGATCTACTCAAGAATCTGTGCAATACTGCAGGCTGAATTTAGGTATGGTCACTGAAGAGCTGCTGGGCCAGAAGCTCTTACACGAGCAGCTGGGCTTCTAACCAAAGGGACAGGGAGTGCCAAAAGCTTTTATGGATCTTTTTTGATGCTGTGTTTTATATAATAAAAACACATGCAAATGCATAACTCAGGAGGCAAAATATTTGATTAATCCCCAGTGCTTTACCTCGCTTTGTGGGTACAACTGCCCACAGAGGTGGCAAAGCATGACGCTGAAGGAGCTTTGTCCAGCAGCTATTTACCACGTGTTGTTTTTGAGCAGCTGTAGCACATCAGCAGCCGCTGGGTGCTCAGCTGAGATGGCAGCTAAGCACTCCGACCGTCTCCACCCTGCTGCTTGCTGCTGCACTTGGGGGGGTGATGAGGAGTGATGAGGTCTGAGCAGATGGCAGCCCTTGGACCTTTTTTGTTGCATTGTTGGCTCGACCAGCAGCTCTTCATTGACTCTGGGCAGATTACAAGCACAATATTAGCTCAGATAATGCCACTTTGTAAATAATCTTAATTACTACCATTAGCCATTTGACACCGTAAAATAGAGGTCTCTTATTTTGATGTTTTTTTTAATCTCTCTTAGCGTCCCTAGGGTGGTGTCACTTTTGGATCACTGACAGTGGCAGCATGCACAGCAGCCTAACGTGTCCTGAGCTCTACTGTCTGCTCTGTGCAAGTGCTGAACAGAGCCACCAGCCTGCTGGCATGGTGCTGAAGGCTGACAGGTTTCTCTATTTGGGATTTCCTCTTGTTTAGTGCCTGAATTATGTGAAACCTTAATTAGCAAATAAGATGCTTTGGCCCTGCCACCCAAAGCCCGAAATGGAATCAAGGGAAGCGCAAGAATGTGCCAGCTGATGTGATGGTCCTGGCTCCACGGTTTTTGCTTTACCCTGCTGTCCTGCTGTTCTGGGATGAGGTTTCCATTGTGTCAGCTGTTGGCAAAATGTTCATAAAGTCATTACATGATTTATGTTTTGATACTGCTTTTTCTGTATACAACAGTCAAACTGCTAAGATGATGTTTGTTGGAGATCCTGTGTGCAGCAGCTGTTGAGCAGAGAAGAAAGCAGTTCGCCCTTTGAGAGGAAAGCTGCCCCGTTGCGCCACGGTGGTGAGCTGCTGCCTGCCGCGCTCCTTTGCTGTCGCACTCTGGGGGCAATGAGGGCATCCTCTCCCTACAACATAACTCAATGTAATTTGGATAAGCATTAGTCACTTCTTGCAAAGCTATTCCTTTGATTTGCTCTTCTGTTATTAATTACTTGCATTTCCTCTCATCACGCTACTTTTTTTTTTTGGCTGCTGAAGATGGAGCTGCAGAGAAATCCTTTACTTCCATTTCCAACAGCATGTGGGTTATCTGCCTACAAGGGAGTACAGAATTATTTTATCAACCACATTTCTTTTCTTGTTTCTTGATGACAGATACTACTCTTAATCTACACAACGACAACACTTTGAGATGGGAGATCTGTGTTCCCATCAATTTTTGCTATGCCGATAAATCGCAGCATATCTCACTTTCTGAATGATGTGTTTCTGGATTTAGGTCTGCTCTTCTTCCTTTGTTGGTTTTTCTTAGTGCTAGCAACAGCCTTGCCAAAACTCATCTGTTCCCTTAGTGTTCAGCCTAGCAAGCTGATTAATTCTATCACTCTTCTCCCAGTACCAGCATACTCAAACAGGTTGATAGAAAATCAGGAAGGATGTGATGTTTACAGAAGTCCCCATTGCTTCTTCTCTGACTCTGGTTAGTTGTGGCACCTTGTGTCCTCTGGGTTGAAGGGATGTCAGCAATGTCTGCCAGGAAAAAGGAGGAGTTCTCCTGTTCTCTGCAGGTCTCAAGTGCAGTGGTGTCACCCTGCATGCACGTGAGCTTTGAGTGCAGGGCACCTTATGGTGTTTTCTTCTGTACACATGTGCCTCATCTTCTTTGGTTATGCAGATAATGCTGTCACAGTGTTACAGCATGAGCTGAAATTATGTAGCCCTAGTAATATGAACAGCAGTGTTGAGTCACTTCAAACCTGTTATGATCTCTCTAAGAAAAGCATCAGGGGGGAAGCAGCAAAACTAATAACTTACCCTCCTCCTCCTTCTTAAGGGGTGGCAAAACCAAGCAGAGGCCATCTGCAGCCCAAACAGGGCTCCTCTGTTCCTGGAGAGGGAGGGCAACTGCAGCCCACACTGCTCCTCCTGCCTCCCCACCACGTTTGTATGGTAATACGTATGGTTTGGGTGGCACTGACTCAGTGGCAAAGAAGGCACAGGGTGTCTGCAGCTGCTGGAAGCACTGCATTCATCAACACATCCTAGAAGCAAGATGGAGGCTTACTGGGTTTGCAGAAAGCACATCTGAGTGTTTGCAATTAAAAAAATAAATAGATACACATATATATATGCAAAACTTACTAAAAACACAGTGGTGCTTCCTGAGATAGAAGATAATATTAAGACCTCATTTTCTTTGCTGCTAGTTGCAGCGAGGTTATTAAAACAGAATTCTGTAAGCACTACAGCTATTTTCCTGTGTGTGTGGTGGTAGCTGTTTTTTTTTTTTTAATTATTCTGTTTTGACCATAAAAGCCACAGCCTTCTTCCCAGCAACGTTCTGCTCATAGTTCATGCTGGCAATAGTGCTGGAGACCTGCCTGGATTGTAAGTGTGAGACAGAAGGGCCCTGTTAAGAGTCTGTCCCTTTGTTTCTGATCCTAGTTCATACCAACCTGTCGTGAATGTCACCCTCTGACTCTCTCTCGAACCACTTATTTCCTGAAAAATGGGACAGAAGCTGCATTTTGCATATGTAGCTTGGTTGTCTTTAAGGAACTCTCTCATATTTTCCTCTCTCCCTCTGATAACATCAGAATTAGATTGGCAGAAAATGATTTGAGAAATTTGTCTCACTCATCGCTTAATTATAACTAAAAAGATATGAAACCGTTCAGCTCCCATGTAAATGAAAATTCTCACTGTACCTCGATATCTCTCCCACCTCCTGCTCTTTCCAAATATTTGAGATGTGCTCTGCTGCGCTGCACTCAGGACTGTGTGAAGCACAAGGGATCAAAGTTGTCTCTTGTCTGTACAGCGCCTGCTGCAGTGTGTCTCAAACCTTCACTGGTTATTGCACTGTCTTCTTGTTTTTTCCATCTGTGTGCTGAAAAATTCTGCCTCCATCTAGCTGGTATTAAGCACAAATACTAAAGATTAGTTTAATGTATTTTATCTATTTATTTATTTGGAGCATCTTAAACATAAAGATTGCAATTATCCTTGAGAACAAAGTGCAGCGTTTACATAGAACACCCTAATATGTTTATTTTGAAGTAGTATACAAAGATCGACCAGTCCTTAAATGTCAAACGTCCCTGGAGGGAGACAGATACTGGGGAAAGAGGCAGAGATGTAGAGGCAAATAATAGAGCAGGGATCAAACTTGTGTTTTCAGTTCCTTTTTTTTTTTTTTTTTTTAAGTGATTTTGAATCAGGAAATCCTAGGGACTACACCACTGTTGTTCTCAGAATTGTTTTTATTCACCACAGCACTTCCACAATTATATTTGGTTCATCTCTTCTGAGTTCAGATCCGATCAATGCAACTCGAATGCAGATGCCCACTTCTGCCTTAGCCTGCAGCTCAACCCTGTGACTTTTCATTCCTTCCTGGCAGCCTGGGGACTGCCTGGCACCCTCCTGGAGGCCAGCAGCTGCCCTGCCATTAGTGCCATTTTGCCACGCACCTCCTGCAGCCTCTGCACAGGAATAGATATCTGCTTTGCCACAGACAGTTGACAGTGATGCAGAGATGCTTAAAGATATTTGCTAGGTGTATCTGAATCTGTGATTTGTGAATGGTTGAATAAATCAGAGCAATCAATTGACACATGACCAGTCACAGCTTTACTTATATAGCATTCTTCAAACAGAAGAGAGGAGGTCAATTCATCTAATAGAAGTCTAGATACACTATGTCTTAATTTGATTTACCTTTGGCATAACATTTAAATAGTAGCAATATCTGTAACCTTGTGCTCCCTTATAAGGCTTCATTAAAAACTTACCGCCAGATCTAATCCACAGTTAGCATACAAAGTCTTATCTCTGGGTTCCTGCTTCAATGCCTTTGAGAACATGCCTAATTTAATCTGAACAAAGGCACTGCCATCATAAGCCTCCAGTCTGATTTTCCAATCTAGAATATCTTTGTTATTAAATTTGGTGCAAGCCATGGTGCATACAATGGATACAGCAAATTATTTTAAAGCACTCTTCAAGGAAAATTCTACTGCTTGTTAGACATCATTTGTATCTGTGGGACACTAGATGTCACTTTAGATTTTTTTAAAATGCCATATAAAAATGCAGTATTAGTCTAAACAACTTAGCAGTGAAAAACAGCAAGTTTTAACATAATGTGTATTTTTTTTTTTACCATTTGGGAGATAACTTTTTAAAAAATTGTTTGTTCACCATCATTAATGATCTTTTCAATCTATCTTATAGAGGAAGGACCTCCTCAGTGGGTCTTTCTGCTTCTTCATTTGCATCAAATACTGCCAGCTGTTTTTGTCTATACCTTAAGCTAGGATGGTGGCAGGGTCTGATTTGCAATTATTATTTTAGATGGTCATTCTTTTTATGCTATATCAAGTAAACCAGTTGTCATTAAAAACCCTATGCTGCTTGATAATCTCTGCTGTCTGCTAGTAGGGTTTGTGTGCGCTACAAGTAGTTACTTCAAAGCATGGCTGATGAATACTGAATAACTTTGTAACTCTGCTGTTGTTTAATAACATAATTTACTGAAAGAAACAGATTAAAGGAGGTTAGGCAAGGACAGTCATGGAGAAATCTGTGTGAAAACTAGAGGATATTGGTGTGAAGCCTATAGACAGCTGTCTTAAGGCACCACTAGTTGCTTCCTGCTCTCATTGTTCTGCCAGTTTGGGTCTGGCTGCATCCCAGTGCAGCTTTTTGCTCCAAGCAAAATGGAGACTCTCAAGGTATCATTATCTCTGTAATGCAGAGGAGCAACCAAAATACAAAGAGATTATGACTAGGCACAAGATCACACAGGGTCACATTGCAAAGTCAGGAATTAAACCATGTCTCCCCAGCTATGAGTTAATACTTCAGAAAAGTGATCCATCACAAATGGAGCACAGCAGAATGAATGCCATGAGCTGGAATTCTTTATTTAATCACAAGATAAAGCAGATACTCTACCAGCTGTTTCTAGCATTGCCAGCTTTGCTTTTGGTTGACACGTTGCCATGATTGTTGTATTCATACTGCAGAATATTTTAAAGAGTTTATATTGTGCCTAAATCAAAGTTGCTTTGGGTGAGGGATGGTGTGGTGCATTGAGAAGAGATATGTAAGACATAATGACACTGAAGACCCAGGTTTAAAGGGTAGGTATGTAATGAGGGGCCGATGTGTTAAGTACATTCCTGAAATTTCACCGTTTCCTCCTTCTCCCCATATTCTGTGTCCCAGGGAAGCAAAAGGTCCACTGGGGGCACACGTTATGCTTCAGTGCAGTAATTATATTCTTTGTCACAAGTCCAAGATACGCAATTCAAATGACTACAGGGAAAAAAAAAACCATAAAGAGGATTTACAAAGTTTAATTCATGTGCAGTGACTTTGCACTTTAGTAGTGTTACATGGAGAGAAATTTGGCCTTCAGACATCTTGTCTGTGAGCTGCGTTCCTGGCTTTGCCTATCAGGTATGGCATTTGTTTGGAATGTTTGCTGTAAAAATACTTACACGTGGACTGAGAGAATGACTTTGGCATGACCTTTGGTTAGCTCCGATGGGGTAAGATCCTTCAGTGAGGAAACTACGTATTGGGGAAAGCTTTGCTTCTGTGCAGGAACAGCCGTAGGTACAACCTCCCCCAGGTAGCCCATGTTCTCCTTCTAGTTCTGAATGTTCTGCTTGGGAGTGACCAGGGTATGGCACCAGGCTTAACACTGTAACAGAGCCAGCTGGGAAATCCACTGGGACTAAGCGTCGGGCTGAGCGCTAAAGGCAAAGGGAAGGGAAGGACAGAGCTCTTTTCAACCCTTTCACCAGTCAGTTCGTGTTTCTGTTTCAGACACAAGGACTTTTTTTAGTGGCACGGGAACTTCCTCTGCCCCCCACAGTAGCAATTCTGCTTATGGGAGGATTCTCTGAGCAGGGCTGTGAGGTGCGACACAGGCCCCGCGCAGACCTCCTCGCCCCGCAGAGCGGCCCCCATCAGCCCGCCCCCCGCAACAGCTGAGAGGAGGCGGGAGCCACGCGCGGCGGCCATTGGAGCGCAGCAAGCGGGAGGTGGGAAGCGCTCCGTCACGTGACGCTGAGGCACTTCCCTTTTGCGGAGGGGCGGAGCCTCTGTCGCCTTCTCAGCTTCGGCGCGTGACGTCCGTTAGGAGGCGCCGAGGGAGGGGATCGCGCCGGCCCTCCTTCGTCACGTGACGCTCAGGGGCGGGCGGCTGCGTCACGTGACCCGCTATGGAGGAGGCGGCTGGGAGGGCGCGCGGCCGCCTCCTCCCCCCGGCCGCGGCAGCCCGCCCCG
>JACDJE010000010.1:1850629-1987072 GCA_016647715.1 Pavo muticus | reverse complement strand
GGGGGGGCCCCGTTCTGTCAGCGCCCGGGGGCTGCCGGCGGCACCGGAGCGGAGCGCGGCGCGGGGGGGTTGCGCCGTTGTGCGCCTCGGGCGCGCTCCCGCTCCCTGTATTTATTTCTCCCCCCGCACGCTCTTTACCACTGGGCCCTGAGGAGCGCCCGTCCCCGCGCCCTCCGCCCTGGCGGCGCTGCCCACACCCAGGCTCTGCCGGCACCGGCCGGGCCTCGTCGCTCCGCGGCCGCCCCGAGGGTGGCACCGGGCGAGGCGCGCTGACAGGAGCCGTCCGGCGCCCGCCCCGAGCGTTTACCGTCGGGAGCAGCACTGCGCCCCGCGGGGCCGTGGCGCTTCGCTCCGCGTGCTGCCTTGCCCGGCTCCGGCGCTCCCGGAGGGGGAGCAGCGCGTAAACATGGACACGCTGAGCGCTCGCGGCTGCACCCTGACAGCCGCCCCGCTCTGCTCCGCTGTCTGAGGACAAAGAGGGACGGGGATTTTCGACAGGAGGTGATTCGCACGGAGGAGAATTTCTTGGAATTGTTGGGCTGTGTATGCGCGTGGTGTCGTGCAGAGTCTGGCAGGTCACCTGTTTGATGTTTGCAGCGCTGATAAATTCCGTAGGCTCAGAGCGGTACATGGCTGCCCTGTTTGTGTCTGCTCACACCTGAGGAGCACATGACTGATAGGGAGAGCTGGCAGGGAGCAGCGAGCATTAATTGAAGGGGAAGCGAAGTAACGCCAAATGGAATGGTTATTAGATGTTTATTAAATATTCCTCTTTTTTAATGGTGGAGATGAGGGATGCCATGTCAAGTAGGAAATGGAGCAGCATATTCTAAACACTGTCAAGCAGAGGAAACAAATGTGTGATTCAAACTCCTTTTCATTACAGATTTCAGACAGAACAGTCTTGAAGAATTTCAGTTCAAGAGAAAGTATCTGAAGCTCTTCTAGAGCATCTCTGTATATATAGCTCTGTATATTTTATATATTTTTAGAGGCACTGGAGTCATAAATGTAGCTTGGTAGAGGTGTGATGTTGAATATAGCAGGAAACGTTTGAAATAAAGTCTGTGGAGGAGAATACGTTCATTTGGTCGAGGCTGAAAGCTCGTAAATTAGAAAAGCTGTTTGAAATTGTGAAGTTAGATTTAAACTTGTATTCTGCTTCAAAATCTGGAGGCTAATCTGCAACTATGCAGGGGAAAGTCACTTAACATAAAAGTAAGGTTAATTCTGAAGTTATTTGAAATTACTTCTTGCACAGTGAATGTAATTTTTCGCTTTAGTGTTACTCTATCTGTATGAATCTCTTAATGCTGTATTTCTCTAGGAAAGCAGAAGTTGTTTCAGGCTTTCCAGTACAAATGGATGCTTTGCTGAATGGTTATGTTGCTTAACCAGTGAAACTCTGTGCATAAAACAGGCTAAGTATCAAAACACTGCTCATAAGAAAATAAAAGCCACGTACGTTCGTGATCAGTTGATGTACCTTATCTAATGTTGTGTCTAGGTTATTAAATGGTGAGACATTTTTATATTCTCTTTGTTTTATGTATCGTGATTTCTCTTGGGGAAGAACCAAAAGGAGTGAAGGTGAGGAGAGTTCCTGCAGTTAAATGCTCACAATATAAATAACCGTAGCTAAAATATAACTTCTGTTCAAAGAGATGAAAATGTGAGGGCAGCGTTAATGGCCCTGTTGGCTCTGGAACATGAGATAGCACTGTGGTTCTTATTTTGTTTATATCTTGCTCATGGGCGCGGGCAGCTGAGTGCCCTGCGGGTGATGTGGCTGGCGGGTGGCCCTGCTGGAGCTGTCTCGTGGCCCCCAGCACAGCTCACACTGTGTTACAGTCTTCTTTCTCTCTTCTGCCCTTTAAAATCTTTGATTGTGTAGCTTGGGAGTGGAAAGTAAGGGGTTCTATTTTAGACATCTCTTTTCTTGTCAGGAAAATTGCTGAGGTATGGTCATCTTATTTACAGTAGCCAGAGGCACGACTTTACCCGTTGCTGTGGGAATGTTAGAGATTTTGAACTTGTTCTTATCTTTGAGCGGGGCTCTTCCTGACCCTGTGGACTTTGAGATTGACTTCTTTGTAAGGAAACGAAATTCTTGGACAGGCCATCGTAGGTGAAATGAAGTGCGTACGTTGTTGCAAACGATACATAATGAAATGGGTTTTCTCATTCAACTAAGTTTGTAATGAGCTGTGATACAAACATGGTTCTTGGGTTTGTTGCTTTTTTCTTACCCCCAAGAGATCTGGTGGGGTGGTGGTGGTGGCTTTTTTTTTTCCCCTAGGGCAGTGCTACACGTCAGGCAGGCTTCCCTGGCTCAGTCCGTGCCCCCCCTGGGTTTGGTGCCTTCTGCAGTGCTCTGAGATTGCCCAGTGTGAGGCCTTATCTTAGGCTGAGAGGTGGTGCTCTGAAGTCTGCCTTCTCCTCTTCCCGCCTTCTACTGGCACTCCTGGCTCCTTTGCTGGGGGCTGCTGTGTGCTGCGTTCTGTTTAGAACACTTCAATGAGGATTCCCCAGGAAAGAGATGTTTGCATGGCATTAATTGATGGCTGGCTTATTCCTGATTCCTAAGGACTGTATTTTCCAGTGACTTTAATGCATACTGCTTAAATAATAGACAGACACGCGGACTATGAATCTATCAAGGTACTTGAAAATTATGAGATGAAGCAGCGATCACAGAAACTTGGTCTCCTATCGAGATCGCAGGTCGTGCTAACTCAGGCTATTTTCAGCTTATGTATGCTAGATATTCAGTCAGGTAACCACTTAAACCGAGGCAGTGTCAATGGACGGTCATGTATCTGTGCAATTTATGCTGGGGAGGAAGGCTGGGTTTTTATTCTGCTAAAAGCATGCTAACGTTGCTCTTCTACATGTGCTGGGGTGGAAGAGGAGCTGCAGCAGCATCAGAGTGGTTAATGAGTATTGCCTTCAGAGAAAGTGGCTGTTGAAAGGTCTCTGGGGTCCCTTCCTACCCAAATGAGGCTGTGATTCTCTGCTCATTCATGTCCTCAAGCTTACAGATGTAGTAAGTCTGACAAAAGGATGACAGGGGACTGACTCGCGTGTGTCAGTTGATCTCACCCTGATGACAAAACTCATGGGCTCAGCCCTTGAGCCCCAAGAGGGCTGCTTCTTTATTACTCCAGACTTTGAAACGAACTTCTTAAATCCGCGGTGTGTTTTTAGGATCCTTACTGAGGTTGTCTGGATGATTTGGGAAGCCTGTGTCAGCCGGTATCTGATGGCTCGGGGGCTGTCATGTGATGAAAGCAGGTATGAATGCATCGCTTCTCACTTCCTGTTTATAAATCTGCAGAGCTGCGAGTAGCTGCTCGAATTCACAGAGCAGTAATTATTTCACAACTGTGGCATTTAGTTCTGATGCTTGTTTTGGGAGGATACCTCAGTAGCCTTAGCTGGACATGGAATATTCTGCGCAAATGACTTCTTATACTTCCACAAACGGATGGAAAAAGGCTGCTTTTAGGGTTTTTTCAGCCTGTAGTGCTGCAGCAAAGTTGCAGTGACTACTTTCTCTTTTACTTCATGTTCCAAGATGAGAGAAGTGGTTGTTTTCAGTCTCTTCCTATTTACTGCTGGAACATTTGTGTGGTGAACTGCAGTCAGCTAACGGTGTTGCCTTTCCTGGGATGCCTTTGTTGGTCTTTAGAGGAATTTATGAAATACCGTTTGAAAAGCTCTAAATTAGAGAAAATTGTTGTCATCTGATGGAGCTTCTGTGCACGCTGTGGTTTTGAGGGAGCGCTTCAATTGCGTGCACCTTTTGAGTAGGCCTTCAGTTTCTCTTGGCTGGCTCCTGAGGCCGGCTCTGCCAGGCACAGCAGTGACCTGGGGAGTGGGATGGGCACACAGTGGGGTAAGTCTGATAAAGCAGTGGGGGTGTTTCATAAACAGCAGAGGGTTGAACGCCTTAAAGCAGAAAGCCCTCAAAACCTGTAAGTACGATTCGGTAAATGTTGGGAGTTCTCTGGTTTCTCACTTTAACAGATTAAATGTATCTTTTAAATAATAGTGGTCTCATAACATTACGTGCATTGTTATCCTGTCAGCGTGTTAGTAGAGATTCAAATCAAAGCAGTCAGGAAGGCTGCCAAGTGAGCGTGAATAGATAATATCATTTCAGCCATGGCTGGGAGCTGGGGGATAAGCTGAGCAAATCCTCATTTTGAGTGTCGAGCAACTTGGCATAAGCTACGAGTGCACGATCTGGCAGTTATTTACATAATATATTTTCTTACATTGATGCTGTAGATTTAAATGAAGAGCTGAAAACGTTCTTGTGTTGTCCTAGAGAAGACATGCCTATATCTCATTGCTCATCTGCCTCTTTCCGTTCTGCTTTGTCTTATGTTTTAATCAATGAAATCAAGTTATTCACGGTCAGCTCTTTCTGGTCAGTACATAGTTGTTACTTGTGTAACTGCAGGCTTGGTTGGTTGTTTTTTAATAAATACACATACCCAGAGAGATTGTTACCCTTCCATCCTTACAGCTTTTCAGGACCCATCTGGATAAAGCCCTCTGCACTCCGGTCTGAGTTGCTCTGACTCAGCTTTCAGCACAGGGCTGACCGACCTGTGTGACCTTCTGAGATGCTTTCCGACCTGATGGATGCTGTGAAATATTTCTGTTCATTTTCAACTTGGCAAAGCCTTGTTTTTATGGAGTATAACTTCAGGCTTCTAAGTCTACCTGACAATATCCTAGAGAGATGATAAAATAAGACAAAAATAGGAACCCAAGAAGCTTTTCAAAATGATGTGAAGCATCTCTAATGAGATGTGAAAGACCAAAAAAAAAGGAAGGGGGTTGGGGATGGCTGCTTGAGTCTTGCTGCACCTGACCCTACCAGCGCTGGGCTTCCTGGCTGCTGGCACTGCGTGAGAAATCACTAACACAACCTCCTTTCCCTTTCCTATGCTTAAATTGAAGCCAGCCTACTGCCTCGTTTTGTAAGTATGGCATTCAGGTCTTTAGTCCTCTTAAAAAAGGAAATTGCCTTCGAAACCTGGGCCTGTGAAGGGAGGACAAGCCGTGTGAGAATAAAGAACGCAGCATTAGGAAGCGGTGTGGTTCGGTGAGACATGGCATGTCTATTTAATTTTAGAAATTAAACTGTACGACTGCTACTTTGTGATAGGATCCATTATGATTTTTCTGTAATTGAAAGAAGAGTCAGACATTACTGTCTGTCATTTTAAATGATAGCATTGTTCTGAAAACGAGATGGGTATTTATTTTTGTTAGCTTGTGAATTCCCAAATCCATTCTAAACAAGTTGGTATGTGGGGAGTGTCTAATGAGCGTGTCTAATGGGTGCTGTAACCTTGAGGCCTTATCTTCACATACCAGTTATTTTTCAAATAATCCTGCTTGCTTCTGTCCAAGAAGAAATTCAAAACACAGTGCACATACAGAAAGGAGACTGAGGAGGTGCAGAACAAGTGTTGCATTTCCAAACACTGCAATTGTTTCTGTCTGCCGAGCAAGTTATCTCAAGGACTGCTGTAAGCCAGTTCAGTTGTAGGCTGCTGTTTGTGGGTGGGTTTTTGTTTGCTTTTAGGACTCCCTGGGTTATTTAACTAGCTTGCTGGTTGGTGAAGCTTTTCCCAGCAGGGAGCTGTGCACCCCACAGCCAGGCAGGTGCTGTAGGAGCTGTCTGCAGGATGCAGCACGGTGTTACTGCTGCTGGCTGAGGGGCTGAGAGTGCGTCCAGAAGAGTTTGGTGTCATGGCACAGGATCCCTTACAGAATAAAGCACTTATGGGCACCTCTGAAGGGAGGCTGCGTTCCCAGCGAGTGGAAGTGGTGTGAGGTGTTCTGACTGTCCTTGACCGGTTAATTCTTTGCCCTTGTAACTGGTGACACGTTGGCTGTCAGCGTTGTTACTGCGCCCTGGGTAGGCAGCAGCACCGAGCTGTGTGCTGGTAACAAATACTTGGATAACACGTGGGACTCAGTGTGCAGCGGAGACTGCTTTGCAGCATGTGATGTTCTTTTTGAGCTGCTCCAGGTCGGCGCTGGGTTGTGTGAGGGACACGTGGTGGGATGGGAAGTGTGATGAGGGCATGTAACATGAGTCTGCAGGCTCTTCGTGCAGATCTTTACAACTGCATTTTGCAGTCTATCTTTGAGTAATATTCCAACAAAAACAGCCGTATTCCTTATGTAGGTTCCTATATAGGAAAGGAAGTTTTGGAGGTTAATTCTAAATAAGGCTTTCAATTTTTAAGTACTTTTAAAACAAGTTACTTAATTTGTTATTGCTTGAAGCAGTTGCTTTTTGTTTAAGTTATAGTTAATCTAGGTTGCTGTGAGTATCCTTGTGATATTTGCAGTATTGAAGAACTACAGAAAGCATCTTTAACATTTAATTTTCATATGAAAAGGTCATTTACATAATGAGACAATGAAGCCTTTGGGCAAAGATGAATGTAGAAGAAAAAATCCATTAATGTAGATTCTGCCTCTGAGTTTGAAAGGATCTGATTCACAAAACTTTGAATACTATATTATTGCTAGCACTTACTGGAAGGAAGATACCCTGCTTGCCTGAAGGGTGGCAGAATCCTGATGCACATTCTGTTTTGTGATGTCTTTAGGGACATCTCGCTTCTGTTAGCCATGGCTGTTTCTGCATAGCTTTGGTCTTTTCAGCTGGGCTGTATAGTAATCACTTCTTTGTTACGTGATGAATCTCAGCACCTTGGGGAAGTGGGTTTGTCACTCACCTGTGCTCACAGCTGAGCGTGGTTGGTGGAGGCCTCGTAGGTAAGGACGGGCTTGGAAAAGTGCCCACCTTCTGACTGCAGTCCTATTAAACTGATGGGAAAGCTGGTCTGGATTCCTAATAGGTCTTCATTTGGAACAAAATACATCTGCATCTGATTTCTGTAGTGTTTCAACCAAGTCTGCTTACAACTGATGCAAGTCGCAATTGGTCACAATAATCTTTTGTGCAGACTGTTAGGTCACTCGTCACAGTGACAGTAAACCCAGAGATCCTTCATTGTTTTAGTGTAATCCTGATGGGAAGCTGAGTTCTGCGAGGCAGGGATGTGTGTTTGTTAGATAAATAATCTGGTAGCTTTTAAAGATGACTTCCTTTGAAAAAGTCTACTAACGTTTGTAACAAGGCCTTCATTTGCCTTTGAGGCAAAATGGGATCAGCCTGAGAAAGGCTTGGGCAATTTATAATCAAATCAGTTTGCAGTGGCCAGGGTTTGTTTCCCATTGTATGCTTTATTTAATGTAAAAGTGGCCCATGCACTGAATTGGTTACCTCCCTGAATCACCACTTGTCCCTTTTTGCTCTGTGGTTACCTCTGCTGCGCTGATCAGCTCTTGCAGGTAGGTGACACGGCTTGTGGAGGGACAGGCCGTGGTCTGTGGGGTTATAAATCCTCCTCCTTCGTGGCTGTTAGAGCACAGAGCAAACCTCCCCTGCCACGTGGAAGCCTGCAGATGGGGCCAACAGCCAGTTGTGCTTGCTGCCTGCTGCATCTGGGGACAAACCAGCCAGCTCTTCTGGATGCTGCCTGCGAGCTGTGCAGGTGAAGTATTCACCTGTGCATTAAGAAGGAATGTGCTTCACACCATTGTGGGTTCCTGGGAAGGGGCGCTGTGAAAGCACTTACCTGCTGCGGGGGGAATGTGGAGCCGTGCTTTCTGGTGTCTTATATAACATTTATTTTGGTGGTGATTTTTCTGTGTTTGAAACCTTTGAAGCTGTTTCACTTAGAGCTGCAGGTAATAGCTGGCTTCTTGGAACTATACAAGGGTAAAAAGAGCCACGTAACCTGGCTCCAAATCAGTTTCAATATAAAACTTGAACCTTCTTTTAAATTGTAAGTAAATAACTTCAATGGCCGTGCAACGTCAGATCTCAGATTGCAGGGAAAGGGGAAGAAAAATTATGATGTGCTTTGCAGTCTTAGAGAAAGAACATTGAAAAGGAAGACCTGATGCTTCAAGAGTAATGTTCCAATTGTTCAGAGTCTGAATTGGATGCAGGAGCTCTGAGAGGTAATGCCGCCGGGCCAAAATAGGAAGCACTTGCATTCTACATAGAGAGATGCTTCTCTAACTTTAAAAATAACACCCACACAAACAGCCCCCTTGTGATTCTTCCTCACGTAAGCTGTGTTTGGTATTCACATTGAACTGGTCTTATTTTTATTTTGAGTGATGTTTGTTCTGGTCCATTCATACCATACAGGTATTTAGTATAGAACACATGCTCGCATTTCCTTTGTGTTTTGGACTGGTGTTCCTTATCTTAATGCACAGTGCTAATGGTGTTTCTCAGGTTTTGTCCTGCTGCAGGCTTTTTTGGGCTGAAAGACTTGAGCAGGTACCTTCACAGCAGAGCTCTGCAGATGATCGTAAGACTGGTTTAGTTGGATTTTGGCAATTCTTTGAAGTGATCACTGTTAAGTTGTTAGTTTGGGAAGTTGTAGTTTTGAAGATCTGAAACCTCAAATTGAAAAAAATTGGAGGTTTGTGAGCAGAACAGGAAGTGCTGCGTGCGGTGAGTCTGGGTGGAGGGGACTGAGAGTGGTGGGTTAACAGCGGGAGCTTCAGTTCTGCAGGTTTAAATTTCTTCTATAAATGAACTTGAATGTGGCATCACGAATCTATTTTGGGCTGAAGAAATACTTCCTTTCAGGCTGTGTTTCTAGGAGTTAAACGTCCAGAAACAAGAGCTTCTCTGCACTGTGAATTTCCTACTCTTGTAAAGAAGAATCTTACTGCATTTCATCTGACCTTGTGATACAGTTAAATACTGGATTTCAGCTCAGGAACTGGGGAGGTGAATTTGCACTTCATGTAGCTGAAGCAGCGTTGCTTTAAGAAAAATAATTGCTGGCAGTCAGTGTCATCAGTGTTACCTGCTCTGTTCCATAGGGCTGTTAATGAAGGGTCATCAGTGAAAAGTAAAGCAGATACTTCTTGGTCCCCCATTCTAACACGTGGCAGCTAATGACACGTTCCTTCTGTTCCTAACGAGTTACAATCAATCTTTTTGCCACTGACAAATTCCCCCTCCCCTTTTTTTAATTACCTGCAGCTCTATTGTCATCTCATGGTCTTGGGTGAAGAATGGCTGTTTAAGTGTCTTGTAATAATTAATCTTATTCGCTAACTGATGAGTAAAAATGGCTCCATGCGGATGTCTCAGTAAAGACTGAGCTGTCTTAACGCAGCGCTGGGCCGTCACGATACGCAACAGGAATTCAAGGATTACAGCAACATGATTTGGGTGTTCTACAAAAAAGTTATTCAGCCTTTTTTCTTTTCTCCCCTCCGTACCTATTCTATGGCTCTTGGTGGCTCATCCAGGGGATAAAGCTTTTCTTGGTTCTATTAGACCTAACCACAGAGCATATCAAAGGTATGACATCTTGTGTGTGGGGAGCAGAAGATTTAGTTATTACAATGGGATTTGCCAGTTTTCTGTAATGTGAATACTTAGCATTTATGTGACACTTTTAATCTTCAAAGAGCTTACTTCTCACAGTTACCATCCTCAAAAAGAATGCCATTAAGTATTATTAGCCTGTTTTATCCATCTGTAAAGTATCTCTATCAGGGCACACACTGTCACGTCGCTGTTTGGATTATGTTTGCTTCAAGCAAAGCTAATCAGCGCAGGTTCTGTGACAGCCCTCCCCGTAAGGCTGTGTGGATGGGAATTGCTACATAATAGCCCCAGCAGTGAAATAATCCTCCCACCATCTGAACAGTGAGATCTTACTGGCTGTATTTTATGTCCTCGAGAATTAAAGGAGCCTGGTTTTATGTGCTCTCCAGTCCTACCCCGTAAGCTGCGGAAGAAAGCTGAAAGAACCTGAAAATTCAGAAATCTCTGCAGGTCATTAAAATAACTTTTACTGTGTGTACTCTTGCAAATTTAAATGCAATAGATTGCAGTCTTAAATACAAAGTAATTACCGTTCTCAATTAGAGAAGTGGTAAACTTGTTCTCAGCAGGTGCCCAAAGCTGTTGCCAGCCCCGGTTCACCACAGGATGGCACTGCCCTGGCCACGGCCCTTTCTGGGCATCCCTTGCTTCTTCCCAGCTCTGCGTGTTCTGGAGGAGTTCTCACTGACCCCAGAGAGGAGAGCGTGCCCAGAGCCACACAGCCAGCTGTGGGAACAGCGCAGGAAAGGGGGGAAGGCAGGGGTGTGCACTTGAAGCAGTGTTTAACACAGAACAACCCGGGGTTAGGGGAGCCCTCATGGAGGCAGCCGGAGCGCCCACTGCCCCGCTTGGAGCACCCGCTGCCCTGCGGCAAAGCTGTGGCTCATTGCTCTGCTCTGGGATT
This sequence comes from Pavo muticus, assembly GCA_016647715.1. NCBI lineage: Eukaryota > Metazoa > Chordata > Aves > Galliformes > Phasianidae > Pavo > Pavo muticus. Next base: position 1,976,702 of record JACDJE010000010.1, on the reverse strand, counting down.
TTTTCCAAACATTTTCCTTGCACATTGTACCTCGTTGAAGATTTTTAATCATTGCTTTGGTTCTTGACAACTTCATAACCGCAGCCATTGAGTCACAATAAGGACTAATGAAAAAAGTAATAAAATTTCCATGTATAACTAGGATGAAGGTTCCTGAGGGAAATATTGAGCAAGTGATTACAGGGAAGATAATTGTCTGGTTAGAGAATTATATGCCCTGCGAATTTGATATTGAACCTGTAAAATTGTCACTTAAAAATCCAAACATTAGAACTATTAAAGGCAGAGGTGGTTGTCAGAACTCGAGGCAGGTGAGTTTTGCTTTCTGAAGAATAATCAAGTCTGTTATTTTAAAACTCAGTTTCGGTTATTTTTGGTAAAGGATGAGCACTGATGGCTGCAAATCATTGCTTGCCTTGCGTACTTGAGATCTGCAGGGCAGGTTTTTATAGCAGGCTGTCTTTTATTCAGCAGTGGCTGGATAAGTAGTGGGAATTCTGATTTCTTCTTTCTTAGTTGTTTTGTCTCCTGTTTGTTGAGTACTGCGGGCATTTTGATGCTTATGAATTGTGGGGGGGAAGCACCATCCCTGCTGGGTATTTTGTGAGCTGCCTCGCTCAGTGAGCTCAGAGTGTGTTTACCCTTCCTCTCAGCAGAGCCTTCTATCCTCTTTTTATTTAAATGAAACATTTTAGGCTTTTGATGCATAAAGATCTTTCCCAATGTTGGTGCTGTTACTGCTGCCTATAGCGGTGTAAGTGATGCTGTGCATGCTGCTTTGGGGCTGGTGGTGTAAGTAGAAGTTACTAACTTGCTGAGTTGCTTTCAGCAGTCACTGCTGCCCCAGTAGGATGGCAGTGAAGACAGCAGGTAGGATGTAAGTTCTGTGGTTTGTTACAGGGGCTTTTAATTGGCTCTCAGTTTATAGCAGCCATGGCAGACTAACTCCACCTACTCTCCGTTGCACTGCTGGGATTCTGTCCTTTTCACGGATTAGAGCAGCTCCTTTGTACAGTGCTTTCACAGAGTGTTTGAGATCGTTTATCAAACATCTGTCTGATGGAGATTAGAACTTAGATTCATTTTAGTGTTGAGACAATTAAGATAGGGAGAGGTTAAGTGTCTTTCGCCTGAATGTCTCGGGCAGTCTTGAAGAGCTGAATGCTGTGCTTTTATTCCTCTCTTGCTACAGCAGCCAATTTCTCATGCTTTAGAAGGCTGCATTTCATATCTCGTTCTGCATCATCACAGCACTTTATGTTATTTTGCTTGGATTTTGAAGATCAGGAGAAGAGGCATTGCAAAGGAAGGCATTTGTGTCTGATCTTCACTTTCTTAATAAATGTGAAACAGAAGTTTAAAGTACGTATACTGCGCTCACTCTTTGCACATGTCGTAGGCAAGGCATGTAATAATTATGCTATATAAGCTATAATAAAACCATTAAGCCTGACTAACCACTTCTTTTAACCTTTACATAAGCTTCCATCAAAATTAATATCCATTTCTTATAATGCTTAGCATTCACGTGCGATCTGTTGCATGTTAAGCAGCAGTGCTTGCTCAGACCTTGGTGTTACTCTTCATTGCATCTGTGAGTCTTTAAGCTTTGCAGGGGTGGTGCTGGGTAGCCGCACGTTTGAGCTGGGGAGGTGAGTTGGGTGTTGCATGAGGTGCAGGCTGGTTGCTGTGTGAGCAGACGGTGGTGCGTGGCAGTTGTTTCCTTTTGACCTCGAGTGTTCTTGGTGGTGTTTCTTTTTTTTTGTAATTTGTAGAATTTGGGCTGATTTTAACTATCTTCGTGTGCTCTTGGAAAGAGCTGTGCTATGGAAGGAATCTGTAGGGACCTTAGGGACTGATGAATCTAACCTAGGGAAGTATGGTAGGGCAAGCGCTTCTGCTAGTGAGGAATTGACCTCAAGTTAACCATATTTTCTAGCTCTGCTTCCAGGCTAGGCAAGGAACCAGCGAGGAGCTTCAGGTCTAGGGCTGGGCACCTGGGCATGCGTAGTTTGAATTGTGGGTACTGCTTTGTTCTGAAAGGAGAGCTCTGGGATGGGAACTGGCTGATAGACACCTAGAGTGAAAGCAGCAGAGGGAGAGGTGGCTTCCGCATGGAGCTGCCTAATGGTGTGGCTGGGAGGTGCTGTACAACCCTTGAGCTGGACTGCTGTTAGTTTAAAAAAAATGATGCTGGGATCGTAAATCCATATAAACAGCATTAAGTTTAAATAACACCATTAAGCTAAAAATAACCTGGGCAATTGGGTGAGCTGGAGGTTTGTTACAATTACTGTAAGTTGCTGTGACACTTCTAGCTGAGGTTGCACAGTTTCATTTAAACTTTATTAAACAAACTGGAGCTCCAGTATTCCCTGGGGAGTTGGATGCTGTGCTGATCTTCTGTGCAGCTGTCTGCAGTGCTGCTGGAAGGCGTCCAGCCAAGGTAGTGCTCAGGAGGTTTGTGCTGCCTAGTGAGGTTGCCTGGACAGAGCGGCACAGCCTGTGACCTTTCCTTTGGTGGAAAAGACGTCTTGTTTCAGGGACGTGATGTGGCAGCAGGCTGAGTCAGATACCATTGTAAGGATTAGAATTCAATATGTAACTATTGAAACTTGCTTTTATGATTTGGAATTGGATCCTTACAATAAGAAAGTAGCTTCTGTAGTCTTGAGATGTGTAGAAGCAGGCACGTGGTTCCAGTTAATAGCTGCACAGATTTCTCTGCAATGAGCTTGAGGTTCTGCCACCTGTTACTGGCAGGAGTGACAAGATGTGTTTTGCTGTGTTGACTATCAGCTTATTTTGGGAAGTCTTACGTGTCTGTTTTTCACAGGTTGTGAATGCGGCAGCAGTGTCTGCGAGCAGCGTCTGTGCGTGTGGAGGGAGAGCGGTGTGGGATGGGTTTGTAGGGGTTGTAGAGACAAAAACAGATCTCCAGTGAGTCCAGGGAAGTGCTGTTCAAGGCTGCTGTTTGGAAGCTGAGGGCAGTGTTTGACATTGGCCTCTTAATAATATCTATTTTGCATAAGTTAACACCTCTGACCTCAGTTGGACTGCCTGCTCAGCGTAGGATTTGTGCAGCTGAGAGAAGCGGTAGCTTGTGGGCGTGTGGGTGTGCTCGTTTTTATTGCTGTAATAAATGTATTGCTTCTGGGAATATTGCTTTCCTAATTTAGGACTTATTTCTTCTCATCACGCTCTACCTCTGTGTCAAATAATTGGAAGTTTTTTGTTGGGGTTTTGTATTCAAGTATTTTATGTTTTCCAGACTTAAACACTGATAATATCTTTGTTTTCTTCTCTGCTCATTTCAGTAGTGCTTTCATGTGCCTTGATCTAAATGTATAATGAATTTATTTTTGTGAAGCTTTGCAGATGATTTGAGATGGCCTGCTTCAGTCACTTCAGTGTGTCCTGGGGAAGGAAGGGAAATGCTTATCTTTTCTGTAATTCCATGACCTGTTTTGTAGTTTCTGTGTGCAAACAATAACATTGTCATCTCTTGTGCTGGTCAGTTACGTTTGACACATGACATGGACTGGCAGTATCATCAGCTACTGAATGTCATACTGACACTGTCTCAGGACAGTGCATTTCCACACCGTATGTGCTGGGTAGCAGCAGTACCTCAACATTCTTTTCCCTTATAATTGGTCTATACTTATTAAAATAAGACATGATGATAATAATTTGAGTCTGTCTTTAGCCAAATTCTTATTTATTGGTAGCACCGGTGCTGTGTGGATCACACTTCAGGTGTATTTCTGAGATCCCTGGATTCATTTTCTGGTTAAAAAAAAAAAGTCCCCAGCATCTGCAATAACATTTGAAAAGAAACTTGACCCAATTTTTGCTCCTAGGCACAGCTGTAAAGTCACCAGGCTACTTCAGCGCTGATGAGGTTTGAAATTCAGAAGGAACGTTTTGACATGATTTGCTTTTCAAGGAATGATTTTTTTGGATGAGTTAATTGAAATGTAGAAGCTGTGAAGAGTGCTGGATTAAGTTCTGAAGTGTTCTGTTTTATTTTGGCTGACAAAAGCCTTGACAAGCTTTTGGCCATTCGGAGCTGCTCCGCCTGACTGGTGATAGCAAGGAAAGGAAAATGTCTTCCTATAAATACAGTGCAGTAGCTGTCACTACAGCATCAGTTCCTTGCTGCCTGATGCTAAATAGCTCTTTCTGCAGTACATGGGAACTTGCACGGGATCCAGGACACAGTGTGTTATGCTCTGCAGCTTGATTTTGACAAAGTACTTGTTCTATTCATTGAGATGCTTCATGAGAGTGCTTGATGCTGGTGGGGCTGTAGCAGTTCTTTGCCTTATTCGGAGCATCTTAACTGTATTGTTAGAAAATTGCCTTACACTTGCGAAATAGGAAGGCAGGGCTGCTTTTGAGGACAGTCACGTGCAAGTATGGCAAGTATGTAGGGGATCACTTCAAACTCCTCGTGTGGAAAGCTTGGGAAAAGTTTGAACGGGTTTCAGCTGGTAATCAGATTTTGAGTATGTGGGAATTCCTTAGGTGAAGAGTCACTTTTGGTCCAGGCTAGCTTTGCTGTTAAATTCGTGTTTTGCTCTGCTGCCTTATAAGCCAGTAATGGTGACCACAGTTTTTTCCTGCAGAAAAGTAGGCTGGTTGTGAGATGGGGCTGTCTGAAGTGTGCTGCTGGAGCTGCTCTCAATTATACTCACCGCTGTTGGTTTACGGATCATCTCTCTGGCTTGTGTGCAACATAAAATTGATCATAATACCACTTAATTTTCCTTTTGTATGAGAATAACGGTACTTAATTTACAACAAACTTACAATACATTATTGTAGTCAAAGAAAATTTAGGCAGCAAACTGATTGTAATTGTTAAGTTCAGTTCTCTCAAAGATTGGAATATTGGATCTCATCATCTACCACTGTCTGGGTAAAATTACGCATTGCATTTCTTCAGATCTCTTTATTTTATGGTAAATATAACGTGTGTAGATGATAAACATAACGTGTGTAGATTCTTGGTAGTCCTTGAGCTGTTACATTTCTGTGACGTTACTGACCGAATCTTTCTTTCTCCTCTGACTCAATGCAGTTACAGACATAGAGCTAAAGCGACTGAAGGATGCTTTTAAGAGAACTTGTGGACTCTCGTATTATATGACCCAGCAGTGCTTCATCAGGGAAGTTCTCGGTGATGGAGTCCCTCCAAAAGTTGCTGAGGTAATCTGCAAACTTCTCTGGGGAGGTGTGTGGTTGGTAATGTATGCCCACAGGTGTGCGTACACAAATATGCCTATAGAGATATGCAACCAAATGTAATTTCTTTCCATTTTTCCATGCAGTAGCAGTGTGTGTTCTGTATCTGAAGGTGATGTAGGAGTTATGGCCCTTTTTATGCTCTGAGTGGATTTCTTGTTTGTTTGTTTTTCCTGGCTCTAAAGTAGCTATATTAAGACTTAAACTATAGCATTCAGCAGAGCTGTGTGTTTTCTTTTAAAGTAATAGCTCCAATGTAATATAAAGGTAAATTACTTACATGTGCAGTGTAGCCTTGAAGGCATCTTTTTAAATCGGGATGATTAGAAGTAGAAAGGGTGGAATTCAAATCTCTGCTATAACACTGGGTCCAAACAGAGCACAAATTTAGTTCTAATAATTTATCCCCTCAAGCATTTGCAAATGCATTAAACTTTGGTAATAGCAGATGATGATCTGAGCATCCTATGGGAGTTTAATGTGTTTGGGTAGCACTACATCTCTCAGCAGAATGAAATTGTAAGTTCTACATAATGTCTTCGATAGAATGAGATCCTTCTATCCTGTGAGCCTCATTTAAACTCACTTGCCTTCAGACATCTTTCAGTAGTCTTGAGTGCGTAGCAATGGAAGTGATAGTATGATAGGTGGACAAGGAGAGCATCTCCCAGAGGTATCGTGCAGAACTATATGGACACGTGTCTTCAGGGAATCTGTCTGGTAATAACCTGAATTATGTCAGGTAATAACTTGGTGTGGAAGTGAACTAGATTGTGGAACTTCCTGCTACCTTGTTGCCCAGTGTTTGTGTGGAGGTGGTCTAGAACAGCCACTGCAACTGCTAGTCTGCTTCCTATTGCAGTGCTAGGTTTTTCTGCACCTTGTTACATAGGCAGCAGTTAAGTAGTTAATAGAAAGTGGCTGGTCTGTGTTAGGTGTTTCCTTTGCTTCTGTTTGCTGGTTCATTGCTGTGTGGCTTAGCCAGACCTACCTAGAGGCCGTGGCAAGCCCATGGCTGGTTTTGTTTGGTTACTCCCAGTTCTGGCTGAATTTTTGACATGGAAACCACACCTGAGATGGTATGAGCTAGCAACTCATTCATGTGGCTCTGGTATTTAGCTGTTTTCTTCCACACTTTGCTTGGGATGTAAGATGGAGGACTCTGGCTGCAGCAGTCACTGCTGTTACTAGGGAGGAGAGATTTTGGGTCCTGCAACTTTCTTCTTGCTTCATTTAAGCTGTGAACTTCTTGTAGAATTCCAGCTCTTCCAGGCTGAAGTACTCGGAAACACAAATCTAACTGACTGTTGTGAATAGATGTTTCTGACATTCATCTTTGAACCTCAGTTCATTTTTTTTGAGTAACTGAAAGGAGACATAAGCCAGCCCCTTCAGATGTGGAAGTCGTTAAACATACCGTGTGTTTGGGGGAATTCTCAGCTACAGGTTTGAAGCCTCGCTGCAGTCCTCCTGCACGTATTTATGGCAGTTAGTATGTTTCTGGTATTGCTCAGAAATCTCTGGAAAGGGTCAAATTACCACTATGGTGATTCTGAAGTACTTTCTCGTTAAATTTATATAAGTGATTAAGCTTCTAAGAGCTGAATTTTCTTATGTTAATGACAAATAGTGATCAGCTGATCATCTCGAAAGTCGTCTTCTGAACAGTGCAGGAAGATCTTGCTTTCTCTGAAGTCTTTTTCCAGGGTAAAGAAAAACTTGCAATCCAAATTTGTTAGATTTTACTGGTCTAAAAGAGGCAAATCCTGGTGAGATAACTGATATAATGGCTTACAGTGAATGTAAAAGAGTTTGATGCTTGTCATGTCTTGGATAAACTGTTTCCTGGCATGTAGACTTGAGCGAGTGGGATAGCAATGCTGGCCTTGTTTTGGGAGACATGGTGCTCACGTTCTGCAAAGGGATTTCAGTCTGTTAAGAATTGATATTTCTCCTTAATACACTTCATTGTAGTGGGCTGTCAGGCTCCTTTGAAAGGCATAACTGATAATAGATTGCACTCGATTACACAGACTGTCCTGCACAGTTACAGTAGGATATAGATGTTCTCTTGTACTATTTGAAATGTGATTTATGCACTTATTTCATAGCAGTTAAGATAGTCAGCTTAATTCTAGCTACTTATTCTTGCCTAGAGGTCAGCTGCTTCGAGTGAGCAGGATTAGTGAAACCTGGTGACAAAAATGGTAATTTCAAATCCGAATTTGTTCCCTGATTTCAGTCAAAGTCCTGCTACATTGATGCTTGTTTTGGCATAGAAATAGGAAGTGGGCTGTGGGAGTTGTTGGGCAGGCAAAGGTACTGGGTTAAACCAGTGATAAAGCTGCAGTGTTGAGAGGCAGAAGAGGGAAAGTACTTAAAACACACAAGCACACACAAATTCTAATCATATTTAAGTGCAGTTGGTAGTTTATTTTATTTATGGCTTAGGATTATTCCTGTATTTTCTTGTAAAATAAATTTAGTATTTACAGTGATGTGGTCAGTGATGCATCCAGGAGCTTCATGATCTCAGCTCTGTTTGTGAGAGGTCCTCACACCTGTGGGTTTTGTCCAGTGGTCTTCAAACGATTCTCTCTGCTCTGTTGGTGACTCACAGAGTAGTGGCTCTGTCTGCAGTAACATAGAAGCCCCACTGACCTCTGAACTCTATTTGGCTAAGTTGTCATGTAAAGAATATGCTCTTATGGGAGAAGAATGAAAAAACAGTGCATAGCTTCACGTGCACATCCTGTTTGTAATACTGTTCGTTTAGAATGTAATACCAAGCAAAGCAAACACTCTTTAACATGTACACAATACTTTTATTTGTAAAAGTTGAGCTCTGTTTCTTTATTTTGCCCTCTTTCTCCCTCTCTTTTTTTTCTAAATATAACTTCTTAAACTAAAGGTCAGCACATAAATCTGCTATCCAGACTGTGATCAGTGACAAATCACTTTGTTCTGCCCTTTCACAGTAATAGTTCCCTTCAGCTGCACTTAATGCTTTCTCTTTATGGTTAGATGCCCTGTGTGGTACCTATAAGAAAATCATACTGAAAAAACAAGTGCTGAAATAATTCTTCTATCTAAGAATAATGTATAAGTTCTGACTGCATTATTTTCTTACACCTCTTGTGATACTGATGAGGCACTGGTGCTTGTGGGAATATATTTTGGGAATTAAAGGAGGAGTGCAAGTTGGAAAAGCAGCACAACAACAGATGTAAATTCCACTGTTAGCAGAAGAGTGCACTACCCTGGAGTGGTCGTTGTAGCAATAGGGGCACAAACAGTTAAAAGTCTGGTTGTTTTTTCCCTGTCACATCTTTACCAATGATGGTTTGTGATGGTTTACTGAAAGCACATCTCCACTGGTTGGGTAATAAAGCTCTTATTGCTCCAACCACCTCTTGGTGGTTCTGAGGTTATCGTACCCTGATCTGGAGGAGAATCCACCTTCATTACCTTGATGAGAAGAGTAGAGAATTAGTGTATGTGAATGAATCCTTGTGTGCAGGATTGTAGCTTTTAAAAAAACATTGCTGTTCAGGAAAAATGTCTTTCACTAATTGAAAGACCCTCAAAAGACAACTTCATAACTGGAATATCTGCAAAGGTGTTTCAGAATTAGTATTAGGAGTGTTTAGCTGACTGTGAGGTGATTAACTGGAAAAAACATGCAACATTGGGCCCTGCTATAACTTCTTGCTTTCCATTCTCTCTTGACTTTGTAGTTTAACTTCTGCTTTATTCTTCTAGGTTATCTACTGTTCATTTGGAGGAATATCCAAAGGGCTGCACTTCAATAACTTGATAGTTGGATTAGTTCTACTCACCAGAGGCAAAGAGGAGGAGAAAGCAAAATGTAAGTAATGTACCTTAAAAAACGCAACAACAGGACAGCGTGTATAGAATACACTCTTTTACTTTGTATTAATGGGCAGTGGTAAAGGAAAAAGGAAATATTTCTCAGCCTAAGCCTTACTGAGCTGTATTGGAATTGAATCAGTGCAAGTTTTCAGTGCTTTAGTTGTTGCATTGCTTCTGGCGTTCTTAGCCAGTTCTAAACCTGGTATTTGGAAAGTATAGCTGCAGTAGCTGCTTAAACACTTCTCTTCTTCCTCAGACATTTTCAGTCTCTTTTCTAATGAATCCGGGAGTTATGTGGTTCGTGATGAGATGGAGAAGATGCTGCATGTGGTTGATGGGAAAGTCCCGGAGTCTCTCAAGAAGTGTTTCTCTGAGGTATTTCATACAAGTTTTATCCTATTGCATTAAGAAAGTGACTATTGCATCGTGCAGTTTTTCTGCCGTATACGTGCTATACCTTGCTTAAACATTGGAAAAGTTAAGTTCTGTATCTTGTAACAGACACGTGATTTGCACTGATGTAAGGAGCAACTTGGTGTGTGCATGCAAGAGTTCACCATCCTGCTTTGCTTACTGTGCTGCTTTGAAAGATACTGTTTCCCAAGAGCAATCATGGTATCAAGTGAATTTAAGTATGAATATTGCTAATATAATTTTATTTATCAGTTTGTCATTGAGTTGCAGTTGGGAAAGGAAGCTAGAACGTGGATCTGAGCGGAGAAAGAAAACCTGCTCCTTTGATTTTAAAAAGAAGCCTACTAGCAGTGGTTTCTAAAAAATAATAGCTTTAGAATAGTGCTCGTGTCTCCCTATGCCTAGCAGGAGCTACAGCATTTATTTGTGCACTAGATTCTTTGAGAAGTGCAACTTTCACGAAGCTTTCTGAAGTCCCTGTCTTAAACAGGCTACTTATATCGGCTTGTAGATATTCACAGCCACTTCCTTCTCACTAATCACCCTAAAAAATGCCAGGTTTGATTTGTTTGTTTCTTTTGGTATCAGAGGACTACAGACCAGTAAAATCTAGTTGTTGTTCTACTGAAAAGCTAGTTGAGGAGCTTAAATTGTGGATTTCGGGTTACCTGATCACCTTACATTGCATGGTGTGCTGTGTTTATGGTAACTTGGTGTGCTGTGAGGCTTGTGACCAGCACTGGCTGAGGCAAACTTGTTTAATCTGGCATGGTATCATGTTGGCTTTGTGGGCAGTGATTACATTCTTCATTCTTGACTGGAATCATAAATCATATGTATGCTGCAGTCCAGTTTCTGGAGCTGACCCACTTCAGTATTTCCTATATTTAATTTCCCATCAATATGGTATGATGAATTATACCCTAAAAGTTAATTGCATACCGTCCAAGAGATCTAGAAATACTTTATGAATATCTTGCAGGCAGAGAAGTATCAATGTGATTTGATGCCATTTTCCTGCTCAAGCAAATGCTCTGCATTGATTATCTTTTAGAAGAAAGATAGTGTAACGACCCACTCAGCAGGATTTACTGACCTGTTAGTCGTGCTGGGTCTTTGCTGGAGAGCGAGGAAGTTTAATGTTCCTGTTGTGGGCCTTCCTTCCTGCCATATGGCAGATGAGTTTATGCTTTCCAGGGTGCTCTTATTCTTTCCTTCAGAATTACTGTATGTGCTCATCTTGGACTACGAACTCTGAAGTTTCTCTCTTTTCCTCATTCCTGTTTCCTAAAATAAAGGAAACAAATGCAGTGCCACCTGCATTGCTCTGGTTGAGTTCCACTGTGGCTCATCTGTAAAACTGAAATGGTTCAAGTGGGTTTTCTGCAGAACTCTCCTGTCCTTTGTCCTTCTTGTTGCTCCAGTCAATTAGAATGACACGAGAGCGTTATGAAACATAACATAGCTCTTCATTTACAGAAAGCTGTGGGGAAAAAAGTAGCAGGAAAGCAGAGTGGAAGAGGTAGTAAGAAAATGATGATGTGTCTGATCCGAACTTCTGGGTAATGATTCAAAGGAGAGTGAGAAGGCAGTTTGGGCATGTATTTATAGGAGAAAAACATTAATGTAGGAAGAAGAGGCAGAGAAGATCAGTGTCTGGAATCTGAAATAATCCATTACAACTAGAATACGAAGCAAATGATTTAGCAGCAATGGCGATTAACTGTTCTCTGCAGTTGGCAGTTGCTGTTAGTCCACGGCCAAGTGCAGGTTGTTGGGTTCCCTAGAAATGTAATTCAGTGAAGTTTAATGGTCTGTGATATTAGGGAAGTTTAGCCAGTCAATGGCTTCAAATGCTTTTTAGTTTTCAGACTCTTGTTTATTTCCCATCGTCATTAGGGCCTCCAGATAATGAGTTTGTATGCTGATAGTAGGCTTGCTTTTGTCAGTATTTCTGCATTGCCTACAGAACTAAGCCTGCTGATCTTTATGATTTCATGGCCGCGTCTTGAAAACCGTTCAGCTAAATGTTTTAAACAACCTCTTGTGCTTTGAAGTTCTGTGGATCTGTGGTTTTCATGTACTCCTGGACAGCCAATCCTGTGAGGCATCCAGCAAGAGAAACTAGAGTTAGGAGATGCTGTGAATGTCACATTTGCATATGTGCTACCAAGTGGGTTTTGGACAACAGAAGCAGAAGTTTTGAATGCTTCTGCAGTGGTTCTTCATGCTGTAAGTTATTCACAAACCTGAACTTTCTGTGTTAGGTGTTTGTGTACTTACACAGATATAACAATGTTTATGACTTTTTTAGCATCAGCTGTTCAGCACAAAAGAGCTTTTATCTGTCGTAGTAAGCTCAAATTCATAAAAATAACTGCTGCTCTTCTGACTTCTAAGAAACCATTTTTTGTCTAATCCCTGTAAACTGAGAGTAAATGACTTTCCAAAGGCCACGTTGAGTAGGAGGCTGAAATGCAGGGAGAGCTGAGGAGTCTAATTTCCTTCTCTGTGCTGTATTTCAGGATGAAGTGGAAAAGAAGGCATGGCTCCAAAAAAATAATCTTAGTGCTTATTTTTATAGGAGATTATTGTTCTTACAGCTAGATGGTTCCTGTTTAATGAGACTGAGAAAGGAGAGAAAAACAGTCATGTTTTCTTATTTTCTAATAGGGTGAAAAGGTAAACTATGAGAAGTTCAGGGTTTGGCTGCTGCACAACAAAGATGCTTTCACGTTTTCCCGTTGGCTGCTGTCTGGAGGTGTGTATGTGACACTCACTGATGATAGTGACACTCCTACCTTCTATCAAACCCTGGCTGGAGTCACACACTGTAAGTAAAAGATGGTTATTTTGCACGCTTCTTAAAACTATTTCAGAGGTCCAAAACTACTCTGATCAGTTCTGTTCAGCAAACGGAGTTGTCTGTGCTAACTTGTTCTCTGCTTTTTGTGCTGTGGTACGTAAAACCTTGTTATGGAAAAGGATACCTTAGGTCATTATTTTTAAGGGAGAGCAGCACTTAATAACAGCATTTCCTATGGAAGATGATGACTACAAGGTCGGTTAAAAAAATACATTTCTCAACAAGTGTATCAGTCTGGAGAGACTTGATGTTAATACTGGTGTGGTGTTTGCTCTTCCAGATATGGTGTGCCATGAAACTGTTGAGACAGTTTTGATGATAATGTTTGCTTCAGAAATAAATCTGACCTCCTAATCTGTTTTTCGCAGTAACATAAGTAATATTCCTGACGTATGACGTAGTCAGGGAACTAAATTAAATAAAGAGAAGCCCCCTCAGGATCTGCATGTAGGAATGATCTCCAGAGAGCAAATGCTTCCTTATGTCTAAACCTTGATGTAAAAGGAGGAGCAGCTGTTTTTGTAGATGAAATGTAAAAACAAAAGGCTGGCAGATCAGATGTGCAAGGTAAGCACACAGTACAGTAGTCTAGGGGACTTGATATCCCTTAGGAAAAGGGTGTTTGCTGTTGAGATATCAGTGGCTTGAGCAATCTGCTTGTGCTTTAAGCACTCAGATTTCTTTGCTGGTGTTGCCTGGCATTCTATCTCTGTAATAGTTGAATTATTTGTATAAAATTGCATATAGTTATTTCTTTTGCTTTTAAGCGTGAGCATTCAAATTCTGTTTTGGCCATCTAAAATGGAAGCACATAATAAAACCAGAATTTATAGAAAGGTAACTTACTTTCATTGCAAGAGAGACTGCAGTAGACATGGAGGCTTCAGAAAAGCACTCCGAAGCCCGATAGACAAGTTAGAGGAAGAGGTAAGCTAAAAGGGCAAAAGGGAATAATAATAAGAAAACCTTCTTGAGTTGTTAGGTTCTGTGGGTGTTTGGTGTTTTGTTTATCTAGGAGATGTGCAAGCATGGTTGTTCCTTTATGTGTTCTGGTTTGTATGGCTTTGTGATCTGTTGGTGAAGCGACTTCATCTTTAAAGCCTTGTGAGAAACGCGGGATTTCAGGTCTCTGCTGGGTGTTCCAACATTAGCTGTGTATTCCGGAGGGAAAAAAAGACCCAAACCCCTGCATTCAGGGGAGAAAAATAGAAATGTGTTGCTACATATCAGATCAGGCTACTGAGAAATTTTGTGTATTGGAGCAGCTGGCAGCGTTGTGCTTCTTCAGCAAGCAGCTTCCCTGGAGAAGCTCTTGGGTGCTCATAATGAAGATGGAAGTGAACAAGAAGTGAAGTTCTCCTTTGTCAGGATTAAAAAGCTGAAATAAAAAGAAATATTTGTCAGTGTTTGGAACAACTATGGAATCTCCAGGTATACAGTGAATCTAGGATCAAGGTTTTCATTTGTTCAGAAGAGTAGCATAGCTTACACTTAGTACTGAATCAGTACAACGTTTCAGATTGTGTGGTGGCTGCACGTTCAGTATACTTGACCTCGACTGGAAAGCTTAATTTACAGGGTGTGTTTGGGCTGCTAGTTAAAATTAAACTTTCTTGTAGTTCTGTTATCTTACAATAAATGTTGTTAACAGAAAAACCAATTGCTGCTGTGTTAGGGTGGCTGCAGCTTGGTATCATTCAAAGGACAGATGTGGGAAACTGACTGCACTTGGAGATAGTAGGAAGACAAACTGGTGAACTGCCCAGCCCTCCCAGAGCCTGAAAACAAATGCTTTTCATTGTGTCCAATGGTTTCCCTTGAGACTTGAGGCAGTATAGGAATCTCACAGCAGATGCAAAAGTAAGGATAATCTGAGTGTGTGTGCACTTAAAAGTAATTGCAGTGAACGAGATCTGAACACCTGGGGCCTTGCTTTTTTTTAAGTTCAGTATTTACAGTCTAGTTAAGTCAATCTAAAGAACAAGAAAGTAATCTTAACCTAGCTGAACGGATAGAGCACAGGAGTTCCTTTTCTCTGAAGTCAGGCTTGTTTGTGATTCTGATGAGGATGATAGTTGTCCTTTGGGAGAAAAAGGAGCAGAAAGAATGTTGAGTAAACCCAGACAGATGCTGTTAGCAGAACGTATTGAGAGAGTGCAAGTTGAGAATTTCTACTCTCAGCTGAAAACTCGTTAATGGAACTCGCTGGTGTGGTGTCAGTGTATCCCCGCTGCTGGGATGTGCTCAGATCACAGCTCTGCGTGTTCTGCTAAACAGCTGATGGGATGGGAGAATCGGGGCAATAAAATAGGGAACTTTAACATTGATTTAGAAATTGACAGTGAGCGTTGTACTGCAAGGCACCAGTGACTCCATTTACATTTGTTTAATGAGCCAGGCTCTCAGGGAAACAAAGGAATTCTAATTTTTCAGTTGTAAATAACATTTGTTTCGGAATGCAGATGACTTCAATTATTTTTCTCAACACATAATTGGAAATTAAACTTCAAAGATACAGGAAGTTACACACGCTGCTTTTAATCAAATTTTGTTCCATTTCACTTAAATCAAAAATATGAATCGTTTTGTTTAAAAGTGACCAAGTTTTCTTGGGCTGTTGTTCCCCACAAGTAGAGGAGTGGGGAACCACTCTACTCTCTCTCCTGCTCTCCTCTGTGCAAGCAGTGACACACTGGCACCCATTTGGATCGTCTCAGTTTTCCAGTGTGGTTGCATACTTGTTGATTTTGTTTAGTTGATCATCATATTGAGTAGCATTGCAGTGGGACATGTAAATCAAAGACAGTCCTGGCAGGGACTGCTGCTAACTCTGAATTTCTCTGCGGGAGAAAGTTTCATGGAAACCATTGTAAGTCCTCAGTAATTGCAAGTTAAACCTCTAATCTCCTCTGGTTCACTAAAATCCAGACACAGTAATTCAGCAGTACAGTGGCTGTTGTTCTGGAGCCCTGGCAGGTGGGTGCTCAGTATCCGAGGGGCTCTGAGCCCATCCCAGCTGCACAGTGCAGCTCTCTGCTGCTCATTTTAGCAGATGGATGCAGAGGAACACGGACATCTGGAAAGGTGAGGTGTGTTGGCCTGGGTGGCCATAATTCTTCTGTGCAACATAGGTGGTGGTGCCTTATTGTAGCTGCGTCTGTTTGGTGTATCCTGCTGCCCTGTGCTGGGCCTACGTACTCAGTTTTCCTGTCCTTTTCTATGAGGAGAGCAGTCCCACTTACAGAGGTGGCATACTGACAGGCCGTGTAATTTGTCCTTCTCTGTCGTCCCATTCTTGTGTCACTCAGTTTGTACTGACTGACATCCTAATACTCTTCTGAGGGAACCATTTTCTGTTGTCAGAAAAATTGATTGAACCCTTTGCTTTTCTGACAGCTCTCACAGAGATTCGGGATGACAGTGTTTAATCAGTATAATGACTATATTTTGGAACATAGTTATTGCTGATTTAACATAATAAATGAGAGAAGCTCTGGATAACTGGATGGCATGATTGCAAAGCAAGAGTGAGGTTTTTGAAACCAAAGTTTGAACCGAGTGCTGTGGAAGTAACCTCTTCTGTCAGAGAAGTTCATGATGCACACGTAAATCTGTGCAGCACAGAGGGGTTGCTGGGATGTGTTTCTCTGCTTCTTCAGTTGTGGTACCCACCCTTGAAACACCACCTCTTAATGATGCATGGAAGGCTCCTGTGTAAGATGGTTCTGAAAATTCAGGTTTTATTAAAGGTGCTTTTAGGAATACATTCTGTTCTCTCCTGGTTTTTTGGGGTGTGTGATTGTGTGCCTTGAGGCGAGGTGTCATGCTTTATGCCTCTGCAGTGTGTTCAAATCCTTAAGGTAGTGATACATACTGTATTCTGCTAGGTGAGTGTCTGGTTGGTAGCATCTGGTGCACTGTAAGATCCTGGTTGAAGTTGTAGTATTCCCTTCTTTGTGTGTCCTTTTCTTTAATTAAAAATTAAAATATATATATTAATTAAAGAAGCAATGGGGGGGGGAAGGGAGAAAAAAAGTATTCCAGCAGAGCAGGCCAATAAGAAGAAGCCTCAGTGTCACTTAAGCTGCATCTTGCCACTTTGTTATCCTCTTAGTTCCCAGGTTATTTTATGTCTTGCAAAGCAGCTCTCTGTGCCCCAGGTCCCGGAATCTTCCATGTGTTCATTTGAAAGTGGTGAGCAGCCACGTCCAGGCAGGAGCGCTGCCCGTGTTCACCATTCAGCCTTGGGTCTGGCCCGGGTGGGTGGCGATGAGCAGCGCTGGGGACGGGGCTTTGCCTGCAGGCTGTCATGGTGAGCAGAGAAGCGAGCCGAGTTTCAGGTAAAATGTTGAGAATATGGTATGCTTCTGCTGCTGTGAGCCAGAGAGGATTGTGCCATTAGGTAGGTAAAAATTAAATCATTCATAAAATATATTCCGATGCGTGGTTTGTTCTGATGCTGTAAAAAAAAAAAAACTGTAATGAAACCTTAATTTTTTTTCCTAAGAATATTATTCATGGCTTTACTACCTGTATAATATTCAGGGGGCACGTTTCATGGAAATGGAATTAAAATGAAGAGTGCTTTATTTCTTTTCTTTTTAGTGTTTATTGCTGACGTTGCAGCCTATCAGTCACAGTGCAGTGGCTGGTTTTAAATTGGCTTGTTTTCAGTAGGTGTGCAGTTTTTGCTGAAAAGCATTAGTTTACCTGTATGAAGGCTCCAGTTAGACCTGTGCTGGCTGTTGTCTCGTCCCTCTGGTCATGCTTGTCTGACGGCGAGTCTCAGAGCTGAACTGGGAAGCCCCGTTCTTGATCCTACAGATCTGAAAGTTTTCCATATTTTAATAGAGAAATGGCAAGAGGAAAATGAAATATCAGTTCACCATCACATGGCCGCTTATGCTTAGATTTCACAGGTGCCTAATGTGTGTTACCTTAAGTATTTACATATCTTTAATTGACAGAAATGAGTATTTGCCTAAAAAGTCATTCTGCTCTTACGTTTTGGAATATTATATTTAGAAGATTAAATAAGATAAATAACATTTAAAACTTGACCCACTAAATGAAAGTCCACTTTGCACCTCCTGATTTTGTTTGTGCAGGCATTAGAAACAAATATGCTTTGAAAAGTTAAAATACTTAATGCAAAGCCTATTACAAGGAAGATGGCATTTTTTAATACACATCAGTGTAAGTACATAAACATTAGGATGGTAAGAAGTCTTTATCATGCTTCATTTAAACTTCAGTATCAAACGTGATTGTATGTATATATCCAAAGTGGCACAGGATTCCTCTGCAGGTGTAATGAGGAATGTGTGGTGTGCTATGTATGCTGAGATTAATTTGTGACGTTATGTGCCAAAGAAAACCAAACCTGAAGAAATGACCGAACAGAGCTTCTGCTCTTCAGACTTAAACATTTACATGTGCTGTAATCCAGTAAGTCTCTGTTTTATGCAAGTGAGATAGGCCTACAATTCCTTGTCGCTGAGACTGGAAAATATTCTTCTGTTACATTTTTACTTCTAGTCAGTCTGAGTCACGTAAGTGCGTTAGCACAAAGAACGCTTCTTACTCCTGCCAGTCTTACTTTCTATAATGTTTGGCTCTTTGGTTTAAAGCTGTTCCCTGTGTCCTATCGCTGTTGCCCCCAGTATGGTCCCTCCTGGCTGTCCTGCCCTTGTTTGGTGCCTAGCAGTTCTGACAATCTCTTTTTGTATTTAAGATTCTGTTTCATAAAATTGCTTTCACTTTTCAGTGGTTATTTCAATTTTTGATTATATCTGTTCTTGAAACTCCACAAATAGGCCTTTTTGCACCCCCTGCAGAATGCTGGTACTGCAGCTCTCGTATGACTCCTTGCAGGCTCTTTCACTGTGTTAGCACACTGATCCCTGTGGAGGCAGTGAGATTGAGGGAAAGTGCATTTGATCTGGCAGACTCTTTCTTACCTGTTGCTGTACTGCCCGCTGTGAGACAGGAGTGTCACTGAGCCATCACAGCACTGCTGTGTTTCGTGCACATACCGGCTGCCTTCCATCCCTCTTGGCTGTTCCACTTAGGCCCATGGAACTGCCTGCATCTGTGGCACTGTCTTTAGCATCTGTGATGTTTCTGTATGCTGATCTTCAAAGAAATAACTGTCCTGTTACTCCTCGAATTCTAGTAGAGTCATATTCCTTTATATGTGTAGATTAGTGTTTCCATATGTATTCCAACACAACCAAGAGCCAGCAGATGACAGTCCAGGTAAGGGAACTGATCCAGCTGGAAAGGAGGAGGAGAGAAGAAACAAATCAGTTTTTCTGCAGGATCAGTTCCCTTATCTCACTTACCATGTAAATGCACAACAGCTGATAGTGGTGCAAGCAAGGATGCTGCAGAGCGTGCCTGCACTAAGGGGAAGATAGGTTGGAGTTACATGAGAGTTACACAACCCTCAAGCTGCAGCTTTTGTGTGCGTGTTCTGCACATCAGCGTCTCATCTGTTTCGTGCCTGTGCTGAGTGTACATAGGAGAAGGAGGGCTTATTTTCACTGAAGTTGCTTTTCTAGTTGCTGCCTAAAAGCACAGGGAGATGCAGACCCTTCCCGCTCCTCGAGCCTGACTTCAGATGTTAATCTTTGTTAACAATTTCCAAACTCTTCTGGTGAGGGTGTGTTGTTGTGTGCTTTGTGTTGCATAATGCCCCCTGCCTGTTGGGTAGCTGCAGTTAGATCACGCTTGTGTTACCTAAGCTAGTATTTGGAATAAATTACTGCTATAAATGACATAAATAGGAAAAATCAATACAATTTTAACTTGACATGTGACTTTTTTGGTCTTTTCTTAAGCTTTACAGGATTATTATTGTTTCTGTAGACTAAACCAGGCCAAATAGCTCAAGTTAAACCTATTAGAAAGCTGGCATGGATTTAAAGGCTCAGAACCATCTGGGAATGGGATCACACGTAGTGCTGCTTAATATAGACAGCTTTGTCATTACATATCTATTAGAGAACCAATTAATTTGCGCTGACCTGAAGCAGTGCTGTGACACACTTGCATATGTAAAAAGGTGAAAAGTATTGTTGAGCAGAAACTTTATCTAAATGATAAGGGTAAAACTACAGCTGACCTGTAACACGTACAGAAATTAGCCTTTGTATGTCTTGGAAGAAAACTCAGCTTCTCCCTCTGCCTGTTTTTATTCACCTTTGCCTAACTCTTTTTACTCAGTCTCTTTCCTTTTCCCTTTCTTTACATCAGATTGTGAGTTCCTTGGTATGAAGTCACTTCTGGGTTTATGAAATCCCTCTGCAGTGTTGATTTCTAGGTGCATCTATGGTAAAAACAACCAAGTAAAATAAGATACTTGTTTGGAAATAATGCTGGAGTAGTGTGTGAATGTCACATCGGAATTCAGCCTTGCTCCTGTATAAGTAGGCCCAAACTCTCATATGGGGGTTTTTCAAGGGCACCCAAGCACTGCATTTTTTTCTGTAAGAGTTCTGACTGCTTTTTTTTAATGCTGCTTTACATCCATTTTAGAGAATGTAAATATTGGCTAGTTTTGAAAGGTGATGCTGCCATATATTCTACATGTTCAATTCATTGAGAATATGTGCAAATGAAGAGGTTGCTGGAGCCTTTTGTAGTGTGTTCGTTTCTGTACTTCCGAACACTCTTCACTTGCTGATCTCACACTCCTTGACATTGGATAGTAAAAATTACTCTGTAGGTAAGCCGAGTGATAACAGAACTTTATAGCTTGTATCTTTATTATTTAAATGCATGAATCAAACAAAAAAATAGCACCATTCTCTCTGTGACAAAATAGTGCTGTAATCATATTTAGTGCTCAGTTCTAAATCAGTCCAGATGTTACCAGAACTTCTTTTCTTTGTGTTGGTTACACAGTGGAAGAATCTGACATCATTGATCTCGAGAAGCGATACTGGCTGCTGAAAGCTCAATCCAGAACCGGACGCTTTGACTTAGAAACGTTTGCTCCCCTGGTTTCTCCTCCTATTCATCCATCTCTGAGTGAAGGTATGGAACTGTGACAGAGCACGCGAGGAAGCAGTGTGCTGTGGTGTTGGGGCCCTGATGGCCTCCTGATGTGCAAATTTTAGGGCTTCAGAAATGGGATCATGGGGTTTTTTTTAAAGTATTTTAAGCTTAAATTCATTTCACTGACTTGTGAATGTTGGAAATAAGAAACGATGCCTGAGAATCTGCACTTGTTGTGAAACGTAGAACGATGAAGGGAAGCAGCACTTCTGGTTGTGGTGTTCTTTATTATACTTATTAAAAATCAGTTAAAATTACAGATGTTTGTATTTGCCCTTGCAATGCGAACTGTTACAATTCACGTCGCTGCTGTTGTCGGCTGTTCCAGTCAGGTGCTGTAGCAGATGCTTTGTGCTTTGCAGGTTTGTTTAATGCCTTTGATGAAAACCGAGACAATCACATAGATTTTAAAGAAATTTCCTGTGGGCTGTCAGCATGTTGCAGGGGACCCTTGGCAGAAAGGCAGAAGTGTAAGTATGCAAAATATTAACTGAATTTTAGAGAACTTCTTCAATTTGAGCACGTACGCTCAGTTGTTTTCACCTTCTTAGAAATTTCTTCTACTTGAGTGTGTTCAGAAGTTAAATTAATGAAGTTTTAAGTAGGAAGACTTCTTTTTAAAGCATGGTGAAACTGAGCTCTGTGTCCTTCCATAGCTCATACTTTGGAAGTTACGTTGCAGTGTTCTGTAGCTGGTGTGTGTTGTCCTGTCTGCTGTCAGCTTTCAGCTGGCTCCTTCCCTGCAGGGTGGTTGTTCTGCTTCGAGAGAACCTTCCTTCCATACTTCTCCAAAGCCATATTGCTGGAACTTAAAGGCATCTACTGGGAATTTCTGTATGCACATATGTTCCTTGCTAAGTCACATCAGAAAACACAGCACAAAATTGCAGGAACCTAGATTACAGTTTATTAAACACAGCTGCTCCATTTCCTCACTACCACATGCATCCTGCCTCATCAAGACTGTCAGCACTAAATCATGTTCTTGTGACTCTGCAGACTTGCATTCTGCAAGGGAAAAAAAAAAAAAGTTGAGTGGTTCTAATGCACCAGAGTAATTTCCTTTTTTTTCCTCCAGTTTGCTTCAAGGTTTTTGACATTGACCGGGATGGTGTGCTGTCTCGCACGGAGCTTAAAGAGATGGTGGTTGCACTTTTAGAGGTCTGGAAAGATAACCGTACTGATAGAATACCTGTAAGTTATGTGTGTAAATCTTCTTTCTCGCTTGCATCTGTTTCCTAAAATCATCTCTTGAAAGTAGGAGTAATTTTCATGTTTCAGATGTGAATGTTGTTTGATCACAGCTTCAGTGAAATAAAACAACCCTCAAACTGTCTTAACTGAAGCTATTGATAATATAACTTTGCCCTGCTGTTAACCAAAGTACCGCTATTTGACTGTAACGTATGCTGTTTGGTATAGAGGAAGCTCAGGTACAAAAGTGCAGTTGCCTGGAAGCCTCAGTTGTGAGCTACGTGGTGGTACGTCAGCGTTCTGATAGTCACACTTCTGTTCTGAGCACATCCTGCTCCACAGAGCGCTCTGAGAATTTAAATCTCTTTTCTCATCCTTTTGTGTGCCAAGGAGTTGGACATGGATTTGTCTGAAATCGTGGAAGATATTTTGAACATGCATGACAACACAAAGGTAGGAATTTGCTCTTTTTCTGTCGTTTCTATAACAGTATTTTCAGTTCATGTATAAATAAATTAATAAATGAAAGAACTGTGTGCTTTCCTTAAGGCAGAGATGTGTCAATAAAAGAACCTTTCATGAAATGTCAGTTTTCCATTAAATTTTCCACATTGTTCTGTTGCAATGTAATGCTTGAATTTATAAGCCATTATATACAAAACAAAACAAAAAATGCATAACCAAATAAAATTAATTTGAAGCACACACTGTTCATAAGGCTTTATTACGTGCAATTAATACCACTTTTAAATCTGATGGTTTACTTCTTGTGAAGAATGCTGTTTGTTTCTTTCGTATTAAAGTGACCTGGAGAAGAAAGAGGTAATGCAGTGATGTATCTCATCTCTTATGCTCTGTAAAAAGACACCTTGTTCTCCTGTGCTGGAGCAGAACTGCACTGACTCAGAAGTAACTCCGGTGTTATTACAAACTTTATTTTGCAAGTGACATCATGTGTAATCAGTGAATCCCTACAGCACAGTATTACAGTGGGAGCTAATATCTGAAACCATGGGGGCCGCTGTCATGATAGAACAGCAAATCTTCATAGTTTGTGTTGTGCTTTATAGTTAATTGTGAGTAAATCTTTGATTATGTTCTTGCTTCTTGAAATGGGCACCGTTATCTGCACACAGTATTGTGACAGTTGTTTCCATCGTTTCATTCTTTGCTTCGCTAATTATAAGAGGAAGTGCAAATTATAAACAGTGTAAGAAAAGTTATGAAGAACTCTTAGTTACTTGTTTGAATCGTTCTCTCGCCTGCTTCTACTTCTACAAAGTGGCAGGCAAATATTTTATTAGAGTTCAGTTACTGCTAGAGCAACAGGAAATAAGGCTTCAGTGAGCTCCTTCTCATCCTCTAAGACTTTTGGTCTTTTAATGAGGGGTTTATAATAGCAGCCTCATCTCCATAGAGAGTTAAAAAAAGAAAAAAAAAGACAGTCTTTGGAATATCTGCCATGAGTGCATCATGGGTGTAGTGCTGGGAAGAGCTGATGGTGCATTAATTATGTAAATTACATAACCTGTTTTCATATGTTAGCTTTGACCCCTGAACTTCAGAGCAAATGATCTGTAAGAAGAGGTGAGCAAACTGCCAGTGCTCTGAAAGTGGCTGTGGGCTATACTGAAAAATCAGGATTGATCTTATCACTGAATAATTGACAGTCAGAAAGTAATTGATTCTGATATTGGTCAACGTTATGCCAGTGTAACTTTGCAACTGATTCAGTGCTAATATGCTGTATTGTACGTTAAGATCATGAGGATTTTATCCAAAATTGTTTTTCCCAGCCCTCAGAGGAAGACAGCAGTCTTCTGTAGAGATGCCAAGTGCATGCAGCTTATTTGGAAGATCAAAACATTAGAGTTGTTGGGTTTCCTACAGAGGGGTTGCTCTGGGCAGCCACATGCTGCCCCTGCTGCTTTCGTGATTTGAGTAAGTCTTGGCGTGGCTGGGTGTAAGCTAAACTGGATGGCACAGAGCAGGAGCAGAGGTTACATGCTGCGTGTAGTCTGACGTGTAACCTCCAGGCTTTTTGGTTCGCTGGGTTGCTTGTTATATTTGAACTGGCTTTTTCTTATTTTATTGGATCAAGTTTTGTTATTAGTGGTAGATGCTATTTTTCTCAAACCACTAATTTTGTCATGCCTTGCATGACACGTTTAATGAGTGTTTTAATAGAAGTAAGTTAATAGTTTGGTTCTTCATTCCTTTTTTCCCCATTCTTTTAACTAAGCTTGGACACCTCACTCTGGAGGACTACCAGATATGGAGTGTGAAGAGTGCTCTTGCCAATGAGTTTTTAAATCTACTTTTTCAGGTATGTCTAAGAAAAATTTCAAGTTGTGATGCGTGGTAGTTGGCTCATCAGCTTTTTGCACAGCTGTGAGTTGCAGCACCAGCATTTGTGTCAACATGCTTACACTTCTGTCTGTTGCATTAAGTTCTGTGTTTTACTTTTTCTTCTGGCAGTTGTGTTCGTTTTAGACGTTTTATTTCCCTTGATCCCTTTATGACATGGGGCACCCTCGTTTCATGCTTCGAGCCCAAGAGCATGCTCACACAGAACAGGGTCTGCCATTGATTTGTCTGGGCTTGTATTTAAACTGTCATGAGCTTCTGCATCTCATCTGCAGACAGCAAAGCTAAGTAGTCTGAATGGAGTGCCTTGGAAAGCTTTTTTTGGTTTGCTTGCAGCAGGGTGGTTTATGTGAAGAATCTGATACTAACACAGTGTAGCATGACTTAAAAGGAAACATCAGAGCCAGCTGTGTTGTGTGTGCTGGAAAATCTGTTGCTTCCCAGCAGCTAATGGCTTTTGTTTTATTCAGAATGTAAAATGGTCCCTCACACTGTAACATCAATTTAAATAAGATCTCACCAGTCATTAGAAGGCTCCAGCTGAGATGCAAATTAGTAACCTCAAAAGAGATGTAAGGAAAAGACTATAAATCATGTTATGAGTAGCAACCAATTTGACAAACGTCTTAGAGACAAGACTGCTGACCCTCCTCCCTGCGGTGGGAAGCAAAGACTCCTGCAGAGTGTTTCCCTGCTCGTTGCTCCCTGCTGCATGCCCTGTGGCTGGGGGCTGCCAAGGCCGGGACACTTTGACTGGGAAGTATTGGTAACATCTGGGATGCTGCGCTGCACACACAGCGATACCCGCTCAAAACGGGGGCTATCGGGGGGTGGTGCTTTTTTTTCTTCTGTATGTTTTTTCATTATTATTGTTTTGTGCGCTGTTTTCCCTTTAAAAGAGAGAGAGGAAAGAAAAGGTTGTTAGAGAGCAGCTTTGACCAAATTTTCTGTGGTACTTGGTTATTAGTGGGAGCAGGTGGCAAATATGGTAACTCCAAGTATTTCTTGTTCAGTGATTTGTTTGATTGTAGGTAATGTTGCTACATAGATTAATGAGACTTTCCAAAAATTCTTTAAGTTACTCTTTCCTTTCACTCACCTGCTGTTTGTTTCACATTGATGTAATTCTTAAAAATTACCTTTCTTTTTCCAGGTGTGTCATATAGTTCTGGGGCTGCGGCCTGCCACCCCAGAAGAGGAAGGACAGATTATTAGGTGTGTGCTTTGCTCTCAGTTCTAAATGTATTTCAAAGTCACCTTTTAATACTATCAAAAGAAGGATTGCAACTTCCCCTTTTCAATTAATACTCCATGCTGTTTGTTGTTTGCAGAGGCTGGCTAGAAAGGGAAAGCAGATATGGCCTTCAGCCAGGGCACAACTGGTTTCTTATTGCAATGCCGTGGTGGCACCAGTGGAAAGAATATGTCAAATATGTAAGTAGATGAGTAATGTAAAATGAATAAGTGATGTCTTTGTATATGTGAATATGTTGATAAAGAACAGAGAGCAAGTGACTGCTCAACCAGCAGTGCTTGAAATTAAGCATCTCCTGTCTCATAGTGGAAAATAATTGTTTTACTGAACCGTCGTTACGCAGCGAGCTTTTCGGCTGTCACCTCTTTCAGTTTGAATTTCTCATTCCTGATCATCAAAATATTTTTTTGATAAAAACATACTCTCACAGTAGCACTTCCCTGAAGTCTCTTGAACCACCTGATAATAAAAGTGCGTGGTTTGGTTTTGACTTCATCCCTTAGGACCATGGTATGGCTCGTATGCCACAAATTCATGCTGTGTGTACTCTGGGCAGATAAAGGAGGAAATTGATTTCGTTTGCCTTGAAGACAATCATGAAAAGTAGTTCAACACTTAATGGTGATCAAAGGAGTCCTGCTAAAACCTTGTGTTATGTGGTGCTCTTTAAAGTCCTCCAACTAAAATATTCAAGATAAAGCATGTATGTGAATTCGATCTGCATGCTGAAGAAATCATGCTTAATAAAATTTAATTAAGATGGAGATAAGTATTCTTTAAAGGTGACAACCAAGAATGCAGAATAAGGGAAATAAACAATTTATCAGAAGAAATTTACATAGCTATAACTTATCACGTAAGTATTTGGATCTTCATAAATTCAAATAACAAAAAAGGTTCAGAAAATTGCAACGCCTGCATTAACGAATGATGTAATTACAGTTATTCATTGTGCACAACGAGTTGGACAAATGATGGCTTAAATGCTGGAAATACTGGGTAATTTGATCCTTGTAAAAGTACTCAGATGGATGTGTAACTTCATAGCTAATACTTTACATAACAGCAGAATGCCATTAGTCACTGTGTCTTTACTTCGTGAGCAGAAAATACTCAAGTTCTGTGGAACTGTATAAATTATGACTGTCATTCCAGTGCACATTTCAGTCTTATTTTAATACTTCCAGCTTCACTGCAGAGTTGTGGTGTTTGGCTGATCAAAACAGGAAGTTAGTGAAGGCTTGTTCACAGGTTTGAAGAAAGAGCGTGTTTTGTTTTGCTCTTGGCCGTGCTGTCCTTGTTTCACCATGTGAAATTCAGTAGGGACAAATCTTCAAGTATTTAGAGTCTGTAATTACAGCTGTCTAAAATGGTTGTCACAATACATCTGGTTAGAGAAAACAATTCTGCTATTTCACAACGTTTATGTTGTGTAGAAGAATATTCCATTGATTTAACTAATTTGGCATTCTTTTCTCTTTTGCATCAGTAGTTGTAGGAAGTTTCTTTTTCTCTGAAGCTCATTGCAGTATGTAAAAGTGTTTTCATAACTGAATTTTGGCGATTGGTTTCACTGTTGTTAAGTCTTTGATATTGGCTTATAAGTAACTTTTCCACTTGCCTGTCAATTTTAGGATGCAAACCCTGTTGTGATAGAGCCTTCATCTGTCTTGAGTGGAGGTAAGAATTCACTCATAGCTGCTGCAGCCAATACTTCAGAACAGGGAGAAGACAAAATGGGAGGTCTTAATTACTTCAGTGCAACAGAAGAAAAGTTTTCAGATAATATTTCTACTGCATCAGAAGCCTCAGAGACTACTAGCAGCAGTAAGCATAACATCTTATTTCCTTGGAGGTTTAATGTAGAAAAAGTTTTGAGATGCTGCATGGATTCCTCCAGACAAAAAGATACAAGTCTAGGTTGCAGTAGCATCAAGGAGAAAAAATAAACAACAGAAACGTTAATGCATATATCTTCAGTTCTGTATACAAGAATTTCAAGAGTTTAATATTCAAACATCAGAAAATAAGCACAAATGCAAAGCACGTTTGCCCACACGAACCTAGTTAGGCTGTTTCTGTAAGTATCTCAAGAGTAGATTGCATGTAGTCACTTGTTCATCTTTTGAGACCACTAATGTATTTGCTACTGCTGTGAGATTTGGAAGAGTTGAATACTGAACTTTGAAGCATAGAGAACTTCAATTATCTTTTAAAATATATGCATAGGATATAAAAATTAGTTTAATTGATCCATTATTGTTTTAAGGAGTCACTAAATGAAACAGAGAATGTGTTTTTCATGCTCTGCTACAGATGCTTTTTACCCCAGCACTCCAGGGACGGATGTGTGTTTTGCTAGGCAGCATAACACTTCGGACAATAATAATCAGTGTTTCCTTGGAACCAATGGGAATACTTTGCTCCAGCTCAATCCTCAGAAACCAGGAGCTATTGATAACCAACCCCTTGTAACACAAGAACCAGTGAAGGTAAAAACATCTTCTGTTGCATGAGAACAAAAACCCAGCTGTTTTCACTCTACTTGAAGCTGTCAGAGTAGGTGACACAGAAGATGGCTTTGATAATGGACAGTCTTTAGTGAAATAGTGAGCAGTGAAACTCGAGTATTAGTTATTGTTATATTTACATACTATCTTGCTATGAAAAACAGATGCTAATTGCAGCTTAATATTATTCTAATAATTAGTGTTCTATGTTCACGAGCTAAAATTGCTGTAGCTGTGTGCTAGTTTTTGCATTTGAGATTTGATGAAATCCCTCTTTGTTCAAAAGGCTGCATCGTTAACCATGGAGGGTGGAAGATTAAAGCGATCGCCGCAGCTGGTCGAAGGAAGGGACTATGTGATGGTCCCAGAACCAGTCTGGAGAGCACTTTACCATTGGTATGGAGCAAACCTGTCCTTGCCCAGGCCGGTAAGTTGTGATTACGAATGCTTAACTTGCCATAACCCCTTAAATGTGTGCAGCCTGCTGTGTCTGAGCTTTGCCATTTCCACTAAGTAATCTCTTACGATCAGCTTCTACTTCATCTGAGAATTCGTAGACTGAATGAAAAATCTCGAAGAGCAAGCTGGGGAAGTAAACAGTCTCAGAAACAAATGTGGACAGAAAACCAGGAGATTTGTAAGACATACCCCAGAAAATATATTGCAACAGTGCACAAGTACTGCACAGCTGATCATGTTGGCTAAAACAGATGAAGGTATAAAAACTTCCTTGAAAAGAGGAAAAAAACAACAACAAAACTTGAACAACTGAAATTGGCTTCTTGGAACTAATTGTGAGATTCTATGTGTTAAAGATGTAATATCCTTAATTAAAGATTGTTTCTCTTACATGAGGAAACGTTTGGTAGATCCCTGGTTGGTTTTGTTATCACCTGAGCGCTGGACAGCTGCTCTCTCTAGGGGTCTGTCTCTAAAGCATTTTCTTTTTCCTCCCTTCTCAAGCCCACCCCGTTTCTTCCCACGAGGTCATTACTTGGATAATCTCTCTTCTTCCAGTGAATATCTGTACATTCTTTGATACTCCTGAAGGAAAACTGAAAGAGCTTTCAGCCAGCAGCGTTTTATGGGTTGTTACTCTCATCTTCCAAAGGCACAACCAGCCTGCATCTCTGAAGAAGATGCAACATAGAAGTCCTGAGATTGAAATGCAATGGTTAAACATACAAGGAATTTCTGCTTTGAGAGGGATTGCAGCGCTCAGTCAGAAAATAGCTTCTCTTGAACAGCTTAGAGAGACCTTCTGCAATTTCTGTTTTGATGTTTTGTGTGTCTGGCCAGGACTTAGCCAGGTGATGTTCAAGCTCAACAGTTACTTAAGATACTTCCCTTATTCCCAGCAGGCATGTCTTGAGGCTCGTAGCCCAGACTTTTTTCAGTACTATTTGAGTTCTCTGGTCATAATTGCACTGAGTTCATGTGTGACCACCAAATCCTCCTCATCCCTTAGCATTCTTCAATACGATTCACCTTGTGGTGAGCAGAAATTTCAGAATTGATGGTCTGCCTATATATTAAAATTTTTAGTAAGTTGTGAAACATTTTGTAGCCTGCTGGATGAATGTTTATATAAGGCAGGCCTTTTTTTTTTTAATGTTTTGATTTCAAGCAGATTTGAAGCTGCCCTTTTTTAAAGTTAGTTTTATATTCGGTGTTGGAAATGGGGGAGAATTTGCTGTATGATTCTTTGAGGATTTGATCTGTTAGCCATAGCATTGACAGTGATTTTTACAGTGAAAATTCACTGGCTTCTGTTACCCTCCTCCCACACATTCTCCATAGAAACAAACACCTTTCATAATCCAGAAAAGGCCAGATCACTTTATCACAGCACAGACTAATACGCCTGAGATTTTTGTGATAATGCCAATAGAAAAGAGGCTTCCATTCCAAATGAAAGAATTTAAGTTTAGATATCCTCTCCGTACAAATATAAATAGTGTATGCATAAGCCTCAGATTTGCAGACCATAATTAGCTAACTGTCAGTGTTATTTATCTGAGCACTTGAGGTGATGAGGACCCTTTGGTTACTTTGTACAGGGCCTGCTCAGTCAGTCTCCCTCCCCACACTGGGGCCTGTCCTGCTGCTGCTTTCCAGGAAATGTCAGCACCCTATTTTTTGTTGTAACTGAAGTTCAATAGCATGGCAGTTAAGTGCATTGTATTGCTTCTCATAACTTAAGCTGAGTGTTTCCTTCTGATTCTCCTGTTCACTAAAGTCCTGCCGTTTATGTTCATCTACGTTTGGGCAGATGTAGACAGCAAGTTCTTTGTAGGAGTGTTGGCTGAAAAGCTGCAAGTCACGTTCCAGGGAAATCTCAGCTTTTTCTGTCAGCGTATCAAAATGCAAGTAAATTTTGGTGTGCCCTTACAATACAAAGACTTGGATTTGATACTGAGTTTAAAAACAGAAGAAATATGTGGATGTGGTTTATTTTTTAATAGTTGTGAACTTTTTACATTGAAGTATAGACTGAGTATAGTTAATGAGTTTCACTGTAAATTCAAATGTATTTCAGGAATTACAGGAATGTTCTTTCCATAGCATTGTACAGGAGGCTCTGTTTCCATTAAATAAGATGTTTGCTTTTGGTAGTCTGAAACTAAAAAGCTTCAGAAAATATGCAGAAATGAGTACGTTTTTATTGCAGTGGATGTTTGCATAAGACTTCATGAAGAAATTCAGAAGATTTCTTGCTCCTCAGCAAAACATTAATTTTTAGCTATCCCAGTGCTTTAATGTTGCTTCCTGCTCATAATAGGATTCCATACACTTCTGGAACAAGTGTCTCTGAAATGTGTTTTAATTGTCTTCGCTAGGTGATCAAAAACAGCAAGACGAATGTGCCTGAACTGGAGTTATTTCCTCGCTATCTGCTCTTTCTGAGACAGCAGCCTGCCACGCGAACGCAGCAGTCAAACATCTGGGTGAATATGGGTATGATGAGCCTGAGAATGTTTCCTCAGCATTTACCTAGAGGTAACTTAAGAATGCAGCAAGAATCCGAGTGCGCAGTTTCTCAGAAATTGAGACCCAGAGCCATAGAAGCAAGCTTGCTGCCACTGTGCTTGCACACCAGCTAATGAACTGTGAGGCACAAATCAGCTTTTGGTAAAAATTAAAAGGCTTTCCTTCCCTTTTCTTTCAAAAGGAAGAGGCATGAGGGAGCGTTTTAGTGAAATCAGTTGCGTTGAGTAGTTAGTGCAACTAGATTGAATTCAAAGTGAGAAATGAGCACTGCACAGGTAAAGAGCTAAGAAGGACAGATCTGATGACCCCCGCTGGTAGCAAATCACGTAGCCCTAGAATACTCGCAGGGTACGTGTCTGGCAGTACCGTGGTGTGTGAAGTCATCTGGTTCTGACTTACTTGGGCAGCTAGACTTCAATGCCCAAAGGCATTTTAATATCCTATAGAAAGGGGCTGAATTAATGGAATATGAAGACTATTACTTGATGCAGCTTGGGAAGACAATTGAGAAGAATTAAACTTCCAGTTAAAATGCATATGCTGTAATTGTGGTATTAATGCTCACCAAAAAAATTGTACAAGTCATTGGCTGAAAAAAGAGTTTGCAGCTTCTCACGTTTTAGCTTAAAAATTTTACAGGGATTTGGTTCAGGTTATCCATTTGTGAGTGTAGTTGCATACCCAACTTGTACAGTAAGTGAAGAAATATCTGATTTTCACATGTATGTGCATTTGGATACACACAGATTGAGTATCCACAGTAACATATGTCTCGAATTGGGCTCATCTGACTACTGAAGAGATAAATCTTTTAGCCTTTTTGCTCTTAGCATATGTTTAAAAATCTCATGCAGATGCTCCATTTTTCACTGCTTTGGTAGAATCACAAACTGAACGTGTAAATGGTGGCTGCTGCTTGGTCAAGTTCTGCTGCAGAAACTGCCTGCCACCCAAATTTGTTTTCCCTTGGATGTCCTAAAATACCCAAAGTCAAATAGAGGGAATTTTCTGACATGACAAATTTGATCTTGATTTAAAATTATTTTGCTCTGCACTAATTTATTTGCCCAATCAATTATTAATCTTTTTGAGTTCTCAAATGTGCTTTCTTGCTGTAATCTTACAACTAATCCTCTGATCAAATGCTTTTTGTGTTCTTTTTAAAAAAATCAGTACTTTCCTTGGTATACTTGGAAACTGATGCTCTGCTGACTTTTAAGGTGATTACAGTACAGTCTTACCCTGTTGCCAAATTGCATGTAATACTGCATCTTTTTGTATGGTACTACTTAATTTATTTTAATTGTTTGATGAAAGTAGAACTGGCATTTTTGTGGTTCCTTAATGCAGTTGCCCAGTCGGGCTGTGGGACAAAAGCTTTCTATTAATGTGCTCCAGACTGTGTAGGAACGGGGAACTTCAGAAGTTTTTAAACTGAAGAAGCTCAAAAAGTGAGGCATAGAAAGTTGGCTTCGTCTGTTTCAAACTGAGCTTTTGCAAACCTGTAAAGATGTTTTCATGTTACAGAAAACAACAACAGTCTTGACTGATGAAATATTTTTTTTGCCAAGATGGAATGGTTTAGAAATTGTGATGGAAGTAACACGGGTTGGTGGTTGTGAGGGTGGTGGTTGGAAGGAGAACTTCTGTTGTGAAACGGCTGGGATGCTTTTGTCTTCTCAGGTCGGCGTTCATTCCATGGAGATGGTGGAGCAAAGTTGTGCTGCTTCCAAGAGCAGTCAGACTGATTTTCTTTCTGCCTTATTTTTAGCTTGCAGTGTGCTTTCAAAAGGAAATGATGGTGGAATTTTGCAGCTTTTTATTTTGAAAACTACCATTGTCTTTGATACCATCTTTAAGAGGAAAAAAGCAGCAGCAGTCCAGTCGTTTTGAAATGTCTTTTAAATTGTTTCCTTTGAGAATCGTAGTGGAGCAATTTTCTAATAGGTTTTGGTAGTGAGAGAGGTGTATTTATCTTTATGATTGCATAACTTTTGCTTTGTGTTGATGTGAGACGTTCCCAAGGGTTGCTAACATCTAGCTTTCAATGTAACACACTTCTTATTTTGGAACTGAAGAAGAAAAACTACTTTTTCATACATAAAAAATAAAATGTTTAGAGTATGTGTAGTAAGTTGTTATGTATCTGGTTTGTATTTCAGTTTGCTTATGGGTATATACGTTCTTTTGCCTTTTTCTTTTGTTCCAAACCCAGGGAATGTACCTTCACCGAATGCTCCTTTAAAAAGAGTGCTGGCTTACACGGGCTGCTTCAGTCGAATGCAGACGATTAAAGAGATACATGAATATCTCTCCCAGAGGCTGCGTATAAAGGAAGAAGATATGCGCCTCTGGTTGTACAACAGCGAGGTAACGTTGCTCTGCTTTTTCTCTCTGTTTAGCAGCATATGAATACTGTATATCATATTATTTTCACACATGCATAGGAGAAATAAAGGCCAGAAGTTTCCTTTGCTTCTTATAGCCATTCACATCAGAGAACTTGGACCAAAATGTGTAAATAAAGATTTCACCAACTCCACTTTTTTTTAAGAGATTTTATTGCACTCCAAGCAGTGAAATTTATATTCTGGTGTTATTAGCTTGATGAAAATCAATTTTTCCTGTAATACGTTCAAAAATTGGCAGTTGGCTGACAGATTAATACTCACAATGTAAATTCTCATAGAAACTGTTCTAAATGGAAGTTAGAATGTGCTTTCATTGACACACACGGTACTGTAGGCTTCTGTTGATGCAACCAGTAGCCATGCAGGATCTCTTCCAAATGTGTATGTGAAGAAATCACAAGGAGGGAGCAGAATGTATTCCTCCAAAGCACTGAGAACATGTAGTTCTCTGGTGAGAAATACTGCCTAAAACTGGAGCGCTGGAATAGAAGCTCGTGCTGATCAGTGAACTGCTATATTTAATTAATTTCATTTAATTAATTAGGAAACTGGTACTCTTTTGTGGAAAGAAAATTAATACTATTTTAGTTTGGTTGATTTGAGATTAAAACATCCTCAGAGAATTTTAGGACTAGCAATAATAACTCTATGAAGTCTTTTTCTCCCGCAGAACTACCTTACTTTGCTGGATGATGAAGACCACAGACTGGAATATCTTAAAATCCAAGATGAGCAGCATCTAGTCATAGAAGGTATAAAAGGAGCATATGAAATGGTTTTCACACTAAGAACAAATTGTTTTTTGACTCCGTGTATCCTTAATATGTTGTGCATATTACACCACAGAGTAATTGCCCAAACTACAACTCAAATGCATTAGCCTGCTGTCCAAATATTTATTCTTGGAGATGTTTTGAGAAGGAAGAGTATGTGTAAATTTGCACCTATCTGTATAAACTGAGAAAAATTCTGGAAGAAATACCAAAACTGCAGTCAATTTGTTACCGCTGCAGTAGGAGCTGGAACACCAGAGCTGAAGTGAAAGCTGCGTGGTGCATCTGAGGCTTTTGCATTATTTTTGCATGATTTTTTTCCCACTGATTTTACAAGGATTCATGTTCTGATACTTGTGTGAACGCATTCTTACAAAGCGAAAGGTCAGGACAGCTGCGTGTTTCAGTCCACATCAGGTTCATTTCTAAGAATTTTGTTACCAGCTGCTTTTCTTTTCCAGTCTGCAAAGAGCCTAATACATTTCTGCTTGACTGACTGTCCTCATGGTGAAAAAGCTTTGTAAGCAAGCTAAGCCTTTCTTGTTTCAGCTTGTCGATTGAGTCTTATCCTTCTGCCATGCAGTACTGTGCCTGGCAGAGTACTGTCAGTTACTAATAAATTAGACCTTTGCCAGAGATATCAGAGTGCATGGATTAGCTGACTTCTTAAATTAGTTTGACCTGACTTTTTGTCTGATCTCTTAATTTGAGAAACAGATCCACCCTGCTGTTGTCCATAAGGTTGCATGGGCTATAAATTTGGTTCTTGTGTTGTGTCTGTAGAGGTTTCATTTAGCATAGTTCTATGTTACGCTTCAGGCTGCTGTGCCAGATGGAGTTGTCCTTTTGCCACTTGGCTCAGTTCATATATAATCAGTTTAAAATTGGCACGGTGGCTCATCCAATTAGCTGTGTTATCTGCGTTAATCACTAGACACGTGGGAAGAAAGGAGTATTTATGTGCAGAGAGGGGAGAGAGGGTCTGCAGGTATCAACTGAAACAATCCTGAGGCTGCAGTTGAATGAACAAAACCAACACTGAAAGAAGCCGTCTGCCCCTCCTGTTTATTTTGTCACTTGTGGCCAACTATTTGTCACTTACCTGATGAGCTGGCTGTGAGAAGTAATATAGTAAAAAATAACTTTTTATTTCTAGCAATATCAGTTCCTTAGGCCGGTTAGCTGATGTGGCCAAGCAAGCACTGTGTCAATGCAAGACTGGCTTACAGGGGGAAGGGATTCGTGGGGAGGTGGTGGGCAAGTTAGCTTAGGTATGAAACGTGTGTGATTTGTCACTGTTTTGAAATACACATGAATCTATTGTTAGTAGTTAGTTATCATTCCTGAAATGAACAGGTCGATACAAGTCTGAGGGATGTCTTGTTAAATATTGAAACAGGTACTGAAAAATTGTTATCCAACAAGAAAGAAATCTCAAGGCTGCTCCCTAAGGATATTCTTGACATAGTTGAAGCGATGCCAGTGTTAGAATGATTTCCACTAATGATGGGAAACAATTGAAATGAAAGCAAAAATAGTAATGTACTGAAAATAAACAAATGTATGATCTCAGTTAAAATTTGCAAACTTTATTTGAACGTCCTTAGCTGTATAAGCTGTCTGGAGTATGTAGCAAACAAAAAAAATCTTGTGCTGTATCTCTTTCTAGTTCGAAACAAAGACATGAGCTGGCCTGAAGAGATGTCCTTTATAGCAAACAGCAGTAAAATAGACAGACATAAAGGTAAGTGCTTGAGCCACAGTGAGGAGAAAAATCCGAGAGGTTACATTGTCCTGAAACAACTCATTTTAATTTAAGTGTTCTTAACATGGGAAGAGGCTTTCTATACCCATGGGGCTTTGCTGGTTCTTTCTGTTTTGTTAACTTAGGTGCTAATAAAGTGTGATAGTTGGACCTATTGATAGATGTATTTTCAGATTCTGAGATGCAGCAGTAGCAAATTCTGGATTTTGTGGGTTTCATCTTTTTTTGATGGTGGATCAAATCCAACAAAATACTGACTTCAATTTCTGTTGACATAAGTGTAGAGCTGGGTGAGTGGATGCTTTGAGCAGGCTGGCCCTCTGTAGGATCTGTGCTAGCTGTAGTCTCGTAAGTGGGAGTAATTTCAATTGTAATGGCTGTGGTGAAAAGGTCGTATTCTGCACTTCAGCAGTATACCATTCCAGACTGATCATTCACATGTGCTGAACTGACATAATTATGTTTTCTTTTTCTCAGTTCCTACTGAGAAGGGTGCTACTGGATTAAGCAATCTGGGTAACACATGTTTCATGAACTCTAGTATCCAGTGTGTCAGTAATACGCAACCTCTGACACGGTATTTCATCTCAGGAAGACACCTTTATGAACTCAACAGGTACTTTTTTGAGACCGTTGGCACTTAGTTGTCGTAGCATTTCTTGAAATGAGTTTCTACTTTCAGAAGTAGTGTGAGCGAGTCCTTCCAATCCGTAGTTATAAAACATCAGCTCTGTAACAGGTAGTAGTTTGAGTGCATGGAGCTGTAACATTTTTTTGTTTCGGGGTGGGTTAAAACAGTTCAAGATTTGTGCTTCCTCATTTATATTTATGCTTGAATTTTGTTTAACTTTTCTTTGGTATTAATTTCTTTGTCATTTCTAGGACAAATCCAATAGGAATGAAAGGACACATGGCCAAGTGCTATGGGGATTTAGTTCAGGAGTTGTGGAGTGGGACTCAGAAGAATATAGCACCACTGAAGTTGCGGGTAAGTCTGTGATGTGTGTTATTTAAAAGCAGAAAGGAAGAATTTCTTAAAATAGCAGAAAACTTAATGCACTTTTTCTCAGTGTTAACTGTATTGGTTCTGGGACTCAAATCAGTATCTCCCTAGAGAAAGGAAAGGAAATGTGGACTACCCTCTGTGTGACAGAAGTTGGCTCTGAAGCCAACAAGCATACCTGGAATCATCGCTTTTTACTCCAAAGTGGTCACAGTGCTTGCTCCTTTGGGAAAGGCCTGTGTCCAGCCAAGACACCCATTTGGAGGTGGCCAGGGTGCATCTGTCCTGGGGGTCAGTACTAGAGCAGCTTTCTGTTGAATATAATCATGATTCAGCGGTCGTGAGCTCCAAGGGTTTACCTGAGGTGAATCAGAGGTTGTGAGATGTGGATTTTTGTAGCCCTTATTAGGAACAGAAGATTATGCATTACCTGTCAGTAGTCCCTTATTCTGAAAACACAGGGAGTTGTCTTTAACTCCTGGCAATTGCATTTGTGTTTGTTGACAGCATGCATTTTCTTTATGATATTTTGATTCGGTGTTACAACTTTTGTCATGTAATGCGAAGTAACTTCCTGGCTTTTTTACAGTGGACAATAGCAAAATATGCTCCAAGGTTTAATGGCTTTCAACAGCAAGACTCGCAGGAGCTTCTGGCTTTTCTTTTGGATGGTCTTCATGAGGATTTGAATAGAGTTCATGATAAGCCATATGTTGAACTGAAAGATAGCGATGGTCGGCCAGACTGGGAAGTAGCAGCTGAGGTAGAGGTTCAAGTATTTTCATTTGTTTGTTTGAGTTTGTTTTATTTTTCCTCTTTTTCCTTCATAACAGTAAGCTGTTAGAAACTACTTGATTTCTGTCTGCGTGGCAGTATTCTTCCAGGATTGGACTGTCTTCTGAAACTTGTTAGATTTGTGATTTAAGGAGTCAGTTTCACATCTGATCTGAAAATGAGTTTAAATTTTATAGTAAGGTATAAATATATTCACGGTTATTTTGAATGACTTGAGAATAATAAGACATTTTTTTCAAGGCGATGATCTCTCAGAAGTACTTCAAATGATGTTGTACTTTGATCATCTTGTTAAGGGAAGGAACCACTCTTTACTCCCATTGAAACTAAATACTCAATATTTTTAATAAATCAGTAAACCACTTCTGTGGAAGTACACTTGAATTCCATAGGCTGACAGAACTTGAGAGGTCGTCCAACATAGCCTTTTCCTGCAGTGCAAGCAAGTAGTCTGCAGCTTCTAACTTTGTCTTGTTTCTCTGCAATTTGTTTTAGGCCTGGGAAAACCATCTGAGAAGGAACAGATCGATTGTTGTAGATTTATTTCATGGGCAGCTGAAATCACAAGTTAAATGTAAGACTTGTGGGCACATAAGCGTTAGGTTTGACCCTTTCAATTTTTTATCCTTACCTTTGCCCATGGATAGCTACATGCACCTAGAAATTACAGGTGAGTCATGTTATTTATCTCCCTACAAACTTGCCTGTGCTAAAGTAGAAGTTCTGTAGGTAGGATGGATTTTCAAGGAACAGCTCTAAAACACCCCAAATTTGTTTGTGTCAGCATTTACA
The DNA here is from genome assembly GCA_016647715.1 of Pavo muticus. Taxonomy (NCBI): domain Eukaryota; kingdom Metazoa; phylum Chordata; class Aves; order Galliformes; family Phasianidae; genus Pavo; species Pavo muticus. The sequence goes on along the minus strand of JACDJE010000010.1, from coordinate 1,938,382 downwards.
CTTAAAACATAGTTAAACAATTTTATAGAGCACAAGAATATCCACTGGTATGTGGTTAAACGAAAATAAAACCTTTAAAAACTGAGCATAGATGGTCTGCTTTCGATCTTGGCGGAAGGACTTAGTACAGAAACAAAAAATTGAGGGTTTTTGAGAACTTTGCTTCTTGTGCTGTGGAGGCTCTTTGGTCTGCATAGAGCAAGAGGAAAGGTGATAGAAAGCTAAACAAATCTTATTGCCTGGTAATAAATTAAAGTATAAAATGAAAATCAGGTCTTAGTAGAAAAAGTTACTTCCTTATAAGTAGAATATGTAATATTTTATCTCCATTAATTCTTTCCTGGTTTGCTGACCGTGGTGTTTCCTTTCCCCTCTGAAGTGATCAAATTGGATGGTACCACTCCCGTTCGATACGGCCTGAGATTGAACATGGATGAAAAATATACGGGTCTGAAAAAACAGTTAAGTGAGCTCTGTGGACTAAAACCAGAACAGATACTACTTGCAGAAGTGCATAGTTCCAATATAAAGGTAAAAAGAAAAAAAATTCACTGCAAATTTCTTACTGTTATTTGTGTATGTTGGCATGTGTCTTCATTCTTCTTGACATTAAGCTTTGTATACCAGGAATGTGAAATAATTTAACTGAAAGTGTGCTTAAACAAGTCAGCTTGGCTGTATCTCTACCTGAACTTCAATTTATATTTCAATCCTAAACCGTAGTTCAACTGGCTTTAAATTAAAATCAGAGTAAGCTAAGCAAAGATAAACAACTTGTAAATAAAATGTTAAGTAAAAGCTTGCAGAAGTTTAATTGAATTCATTACTAATGATATTTTTAGAAAAACATGATATAATCATCCTGTAACAAATCTCAAGTGAGAGTGCTGTATGAGCTTAAACACTGTCAAGAGGCTGGAGACTAAAGTTGAAGTTCGATACAGAGTGTATGATATACTTGCATCGATGCAAAATCATCTGCTTGTTGGCCCTCCTTTCTCCTTCTAGAAGGGTGTAAGAAAGCAGATAATCTGATAGATGTACTGTTCTCAGTAGAACAAAATGTGTTTGGAGTCACAGAAATACATACATACCTGACTGATCTTCCCTTTTTCAATGAAGAATTTTCCTCAGGACAACCAGAAAGTCCGGTTATCAGTGAGCGGGTTTTTGTGTGCGTTTGAGATACCAGTTCCAGGATCGCCAACATCAGCATCAAGTCCTGTGCAGTCAGGTAAAAGAAAACATGACTATTTCCCATTCATGTAAAATACTCAGTGCTTACGTTCTGCAGGAGTTCAGGAGGAAAACCTTACTGCTTCGTACGGTGTAAAAGGTGACACTCAAAAAAAGACACGAGTCCAAGTTTTGGTCACAGAGGTGCTGTGAGCAGACTCTGTGGGCTGATGGTCTGTGATCCTTATTATGGTTATGCCCAGTGTAGCAGTCTGAAGATCACTAGATACACATTTTATTTAGAAATATGCAAACTATTTTGTTGTTTGTGGATTGGCTCTGAAGTTGGATGTATTAAAAACAGAACAAAAAGAAGTGTTCAGTTTTTGCTTTTTTTTGTTGTTTGTGGTTTTGTGGGTTGTAAACGCCTCTTTTATTCCTTGCTCTTGCATACTCTGGGTTTTGCAAAATTTTAGGCAAACCAGAGATGACCTAAAAAGCTTGTGATGCATTATGGTTGATGAAGCTGAGTAAGAATGTAATTGTCTATCTACAGATATCTCGACTGGATCATCAGCTAACGGAGCACCCAACATAATGATGAATGGGGACCTTCCCAAGCCAACCCTGATTCCAAATGGAATGCCAAATACTGTAGTGCCATGTGGAACAGAACGTAACCTTGCCAACTGGACTCTCAATGGTCACGTGCCCCTGCTTTCTGATAGTCCATGTACAGGGTACATAATTGCAGTCCACAGAAAAATGGTTAGTAGATTCTGCATTTGTTTTAAATGATTTGTGTAACACTTAGAGAAAGTCAGTGAAGGTATTCTACATCCATATGATAAATTAATATGTATTTCTTATAAGGAATTGTGAATGTTTCCCTACTGTGTAAGCACCAAGTTATTTGGACGTACAGCTCTTGTAGATTTAAATAGTAATGTCTACTGTTGGTCTATTTTTCTTCCATTAGTATTGGCATGCTTCCCAGTTCTCTAATGCTGAAGATGCATACTTGGGTGCTCACTAGCTCCCTGATTAAATGTTCTAAGATTCTTTGAGCAGAAAAAATTCCTCCTTAGAGGAACTACTTGAAATGCATTTCTTCTCCATTGTATGGAACAGCCTTATTTCATTCACAGAAACAGAGTGAAGATGCATAGTACGTTCATAGTTCATTCTGCTGGCATTAACTACTCTTTGTAAAAAGCATCTGTAGTAGCGTTGAACTCTAAGTGTCAAAGTTGGATGGCTGACCACCTCAACTAGCCTTGTATTTGGTGTGCACTGTCTCGTGTCTTCAGAGCCTGCTGACATTTACAGCTTAGTGGATGTGGGCTGGGAGGCTGTTTTAATTTACTGAGTGTTTGCATGAGGCTTTTCCTGCTTTGTTCTCTCAAGTTCGGTAGAATTCCGGAAGTGTTGGGTGGAATGCTTTTGAGCCACTATAGCTTGCTAGTTGTACAACTTTCAGTAAGAGGAAGGAGGAACCTCTTCCAGCAGCCTTTGTCCGTCATTGTCAAAAACCCTACTGATGGAAAGGGTCAGTTGTATACAGTTTTTGCAAGGCCATAGCAGTTTACTGTACCCAAGTGTCATTAAGTCAGTATGATGTCTTTGTTGCAAATGAGAGATGTAGCACAAAGGCCGATTTGTCTGCATGGAGTAAGTTGTGTATTCGGTAAATGTAAAGGTTTTCTTTCCAGACAGAACATAAGCTTGCTTAGTATAGAGGTCATTTGGGAGCAGATAGTAGCATCGCTAGGTGTCTGTCTGTGTTACAGTGTTGCTGTTTGATGGAGAAGTAGGAAATGTGCATCGCTTGATATACAAGAAGATGTACATAGTTGAAACAGATGTATGTTGATGTGGTCTAGTGCTTAAATAGCATCAATAATTAATAGCGTTGCTGTGATACCATAAAATAATGCAAAAAGGCTTTCAGGCAGTTTCAGTGAAATTGAAAAAAAAAGATGAAAAAATTGCTGGAATAGTGCACTTCTAATAGAGTTAATGGTATGTTTTAATTGCTGAAACCTAGAATGTAAAACAAGGTCAGCATCCTAGTCATTATGGTAATACGAGGTAATGTATACTTGTATCTGAGTCATTCTTTGTTTCCGATTATGCAGATGAGGACAGAACTGTATTTTCTTTCATCTCAGAAGAATCGTCCCAGTCTCTTTGGAATGCCACTCATTGTTCCTTGCACAGTTCACACACGGAAAAAAGACCTGTATGATGCAGTATGGATTCAGGTTTCCAGGCTTGCCAGCCCCCTCCCCCCTCAGGAAGCCAGTAATCATGCACAAGACTGGTGAGTTTGGCGTGCCCGCCTTTGACTGAGCTGTGTAATGCTGTAGCTGAGATTTGCTTACAAGATTTAAAAATACTTGGTTTTCATCTTCATGAATTTTAACTTCTCATAAAGCTCTGCTGAATGAGCATATGCTTTTAAATGTATAATTAAGTTTTTAATGTCAACAATTCTAGGAATAATTTTGTGTGCTTCTACTTCAAGTGATTTCTGCCTATAGATTACATCTAGTGGGTTATTTTCATAGGAATTCATTTTAGAGTCCTGAAGTTTAATGAGAATAATTAAAAAAAAAAAACAACTTTTAATCCTTTTAGTGTAGCTAAATGCAGCATGCCTTCCCGTTGCACTCAAAGGTATGCTTGGCACAACTTAACTGGTTCATTCTCATGCACTGATTGATAACCCATTCAAATGGAAAAATAACACAGCTGTCACATGGTCACATTTCGTATCTCTTAGTAGTAATTACTGCACGGTTCGTTATGGCAGGGACTTCCAGCAGTCTTGTATGTTACGTTTCATGTGTGCTCTTCTGTTTCAGTGATGACAGCATGGGATATCAGTATCCATTCACCCTGAGAGTGGTTCAGAAGGATGGAAATTCTTGTGCTTGGTGTCCGTGGTACAGGTACATTTTTAGACTTAAGGGAATCGCTTCAGCAGAAATGTAATTTACAGTAATGGGATTTTGATATATTTCAGTCTTCAGAGCTAATATCAATAAGAATCAGGAATCTAATTTAACCAGCACCCTCACGTGGCAGACTTGTGCTGCAGAATAACTTTTATGACTCGGAGAGCTGTAAGTCCTGCTGACAGAAACCTTAAATTTGGGGAAAGTCAGGAAATCATAAATATCCAAAAATCTTTTAACTCCTTACCGTCTTCTGTGTGCATGTGTGCTTGTATGCAGGCACATACATGTACTTGTTCAGATGATTTGTGGGGATTTCATACAAAACTGAACTTTTAAAGTATGTACATTATCTGCCCTCACTCATTTCTCTACTGTTTGGAGGATAAGAACAGAAATAGGACGGTTTGATATTCACCCTGGGCACGTGCTTTGACATTTTCCCTAACAGACACACTACTGCAAGTTCCAGACCTTTACAATTAGGTAAATGTGTGTTTGCCTGTGGAAACAAAGCATTGTATTTTCTTCATGTGCGCAGCAGGTAGTTCTGTTCAACAACATACACGGGTAGATAGCTGGGATTACTCAACTGCTTCAATTTCTCATGTGTACTAAAATTCTGTACTAAACCAGTCCTAAAAGTTGTTTTGTAAAAATGTCTGTATTTTACATTGAAGTGTGAAGTAATGTAAAATTGGGCAGGTTTTGGGCAGCATACGTCTCACATCTAACTCTTTGTCTTAGATTTTGTCGTGGCTGTAAAATTGAGTGCACAGAGGATAGAGCTTCTGTTGGGAATGCTTACATCGCTGTAGACTGGGATCCAACAGCACTCCATCTACGCTACCAGACGTCCCAGGAACGGGTAAAACTGCAATGCAAACCCTTCGTTATTTGTTAGCAGTTCACCAAGGTAGATTTTTCTAAGGATGCCAGTGTCATAAAGAGTTATCCATGAGTAAACCTATTTGATTCGTTGAGTCTACAAAACCGATCTAAAGATAGACATCTAGCTGAGTTGAACTCGACCAGCTATCCAAGTTTTGTGCTTTACAGATTGTTTTGTAAGGCAAGAATAAGGACAGTGCATTACTTGTATGTTTGCCTCTTCATAATTGAAAGATATCTTCTGCTAGAATTTAGCGCATCTGGTTTCCATCCTTAATTAGTGTATGATGTTATTTGTGTGATACTGTGAACAGAGGCTTCCTCTGAGCAATTTGTATGTATTTCCAAGTCAGATACAGTTCTATCTCACTTCAGATTGTAGAAGAGCATGAAAGTGTTGAACAAAGCCGCCGAGCTCAAGCAGAGCCCATCAACCTGGATAGTTGTCTTAGAGCCTTCACCAGTGAAGAAGAACTGGGTGAAGATGAGATGTACTACTGTTCCAAATGCAAGACCCATTGTTTGGCTACAAAAAAACTAGATCTTTGGAGGCTTCCTCCCATTTTGGTATGATATTGTTTAGTTTTCCTTCACAGCAATAAATGCAAAGGGCATTGGTTACAGATCTGAATTGCTAATTATGTCATCTTGTTCTGACTAAGATGGGTTTTTGCTCGTGGTCTCAGGATGGCACTGACTTAGTTTGCAGCACACGTTTCTTAATGCAGGCAAATAACTTGAAATAAACCTCATATCCTTTTGAATCTTTTCAGCTGATACATTGCAGCACATGGTGGCATTTGCATTCTGTTTCATCTGTTCTGACAGAGTTCACACTGAAGCAGTCTTTTTGGCAATGTGATCTTTTGTCTAGTTGTGTAACCACCTGCCTTTGTTGCTTTCAAACTTGGTAGGTTATGCACAACACCACTATGTTTGTCACTGAATAGAAGCAAACCTCTCCAGTATTTCCCTGTGAAAATATTAGTTTCACAGTCCAAATTGTCACATACTACATGGTTACTGTTTTATTAATAAATGATTAAATGTGTATGCTTCAGGAGAAAAAATACATTTAACATTGACATTCCTCACTCTGATATAATCCTTTAATTTTTTTTAACGTGTTTCTCTCCTTAGATCATTCACCTGAAAAGATTTCAGTTTGTCAATGGCCGCTGGATAAAATCTCAGAAAATTGTGAAATTTCCCCGAGAAAATTTTGACCCAAGTGCCTTTTTGGTACAAAGGGATCCGAGTCATCTTCAGAGGAAGCAGTTAACTCCTCAGACGGACGAAATTCCTGAGGCACGGACTCTTCAAGGGGACTCCAAAAGAGTAGATCTGCAGATCACTTATTCAGCAGAAGGAGATGCGAACAGAAGTCCATCATCCCTTAACACTGCTAATGTCGTGAATAATATCAAAGGTAGGTAATAATTAGGTAAACTTCCACTAAATGCTGATAATTGGGAAAAATGATACACTTATATATATTTTTTTTGTTAAAGCACTACCTTATTCTGAAACACCATTTCTGTTGTTTGCCTTGTAAAACTTAGTGAAGCTTTACCATTTCGTAAAAAAAAAAAGAGCATTACTGAATGCTGGTACTGTCCATGCTTGTGTACAGGGGGCAGAACTGAGGAACGTGCTCCTACAAGAGAGTTAAATCTCAGTTGATGGGAGTGTGTGTGCACGGCTACTTCTACTTTTATACAGCACTCATTAGTTGCAGTGGAACAGTGTTCTTTTAATGCAAAAATCTGGACTGTGTGTTTACTTAATAGTCCATGTTTTCTGTTCTAGCATCTCCTTCTCTGGGAAGGAAAAGTGGAACCAGCTGTCCTTCAAGTAAGAGCAGTAGCCCAAACAGTAGCCCAAGGACTTTAGGAAGAGGCAAAGGGCGTCTGCGGCTACCACAGCTGGGGAAGAACAAACTGTCAAGTAGCAAAGAGAACTTGGATGGAAGTAAAGAAAACTGCACTGACCAGGAACAGAAGATAGCTTCTGATCGAAGTGATACTCTTACGAGAGGGCAGAATTTGGGTGGTAGTCAGAGTGAACTGTATACTGAACTGTATGCTGCTCAGGACAACGAGGTAACTCTGCCCAACGGATACATCTGTGAGCAGAATGCGTATAGCAACGGTAGTATCAACGGTCAGATCGATAACCACAGCGAGGAGGATGTTGCAGATGACCAAAGAGAAGAAGTTTGTGTTAACCCTATTTACAATCTATATGCAATTTCGGTAAGTTGGCTTTTTATGTGAGTGAACTGTCTTTGTGGCATTGATTGACTGAACATGTTTATTGTGTTCGTTACAAAAAGTAAAGGTTGATCAAACAGCAGAAGAAACAGTAGTCAGCAAAATAAATTTGCCTTTAAAACTGAGTGAGAAGTACGTCTCTGCTTAGTGCTTTTTCTGCTTGGTCAGATCCAGTCATTTAATTAAAAAAAGAGTGAAAACAAAGCAGAATTAGCAGGAACGCTGTGGCATTCTTTATGAGATGAGAAAAGTAATGAAAGAAAATTTGATAGTAAAAGAAACTGAAGGGCAGAGGGAGACTGGCTGTGAATGGGGCACGTTCAGCTGCTGGAGCCAGCATGCATGAGGTGGCACGTGCAATGTGCTGCTACTTCAGAGGAGAGATATTTTGTTTGAGAGAGTCTATAGCATTTAAGCATCTTTGGCAGGTATAGATTGTCATGAACCATTGTTACTCAATAAAAAATGGTGAATTTGTTCTTTATATTCTCAGTTGTGATGTCTGTGCCTGAATTTTTTTCTTCTTTTTCCTCAGTGCCATTCAGGAATTATGGGAGGGGGTCATTATGTCACTTATGCCAAAAACCCAAACAACAAGTGGTACTGCTACAATGACAGTAGCTGCAAGGTAAATCTTCTGTTGTAACAAATTGCAGCCTCAGGTATCTAGATTGAAAGAAACTTGCATTTTGTGAGAACTCTTTTAAAACCATAAACATCCCCAAAATTGCTTCGTTTAAGTATTGTTGTGGTGTGTTTTGTTTTTTAACTAAAATTGTACGTGATGCTTCTTTCAAGTTAGCATTTGTTCATCAGCTGCTATCATGTGGTTAAGGGAAGATGCTTATTTTGTACGAAACTGGAAATGCTACTGAAAATAGAAATCCAAGAATATATTTCCATGATGCTGGCTGTTTTGTATTCAGTGACTGAATAATTAAGTTCCAGTATTTCTGAGTATTTGCATTTGGCTCTATAGAATTCGTTACACTTTCCAAGTAAATAATGGCTCCTGATAGCTGTAATGAGGAAGGCAGAAAAGGTGATCCTTCTAGTTGTGAGCAGCCTCTTAAGAGTACCGTTTCCAGGGCAATTGTGTGCATGGTAAGTCGAGTGACAGTAACACAATTGTACCAATGTGAATTTCAGAACACGTTTTTCTGTTTTGCAGGAATTGCATCCTGATGAAATTGACACCGACTCTGCCTACATTCTTTTCTATGAGCAGCAGGGGGTAGACTATGCACAATTTCTGCCAAAGATTGATGGCAAGAAGATGGCAGACACAAGCAGCATGGATGAAGACTTTGAGTCAGATTATAAGAAGTACTGCGTTCTGCAGTAAATGGATGATCTTCCACGGACTGTTTGATGAATATGAGGGATAACACCCTGGAACTTACATTTGGCAAACCGTTATTGAGACAGATAAGCTAAGTGTAGTTATTGTACCCTGTGATCTGAAAGCACAAAAAGAAAACCCTAACTAAACAGCAGTTAATATAGAGATAGTATTGTTTCGTTCTGTTGTCTCACTACATGCTCTAAATGTTTCTGATGTTAGACATCAGGCTGAGACTGCCATTGGCCTTTAAATAAAATGGTTTGAGAAAAGCCGACTAGGACCAAATAAGAGCTAAATTTAATAGTCCAAATAAGAGCTAAGCAAAGTAGTGTAGAGTTTATCAACTATTCTAACAACCCCCTGAAGTTCTCCTTAGATTTAAAATATGGGGAAAAAAATGTAGTGTTGTCTTTGGACAACATGATGTTGCTACCTCCTTTTTCCTGCAGTTTTATTGCATTTTACTGGCAAAACAGGGAGAGAATGGAAAGTAGACAAATTTAAAGAATGAACATCAGAAGTAGGAAAGCTTTCCAGTTTTGCCACCACTAATGTATCAGTTGCTTTCTTTCTGTATGTTGGGAGCACAACCAAATCCTAATTTGAGAAGAGATTAATTTCTACACTTGAATGGTTTATTTTAACTGTGTTTGCTCCACGTGTTGGCTGTGCAGATCAACATGTTTCAGGAATGGCTTTTCTGCCTGAGGAGTGCTATCTTAAACTTTTGAGATGCCTCGAGAAGAAACTTCAGGTTGAAGAGAGTAGCGGTGATTGCACACATGGTGTCTTAAAATGTGCACATTGCACAGGATGTTCCCAGCTTTTGGAAGGAAAGATGCTTGAGCTGATGTTTCATGACTGGTGTTGCTTTTAAGTTTGCACTTTTAAAAAATTCATATAGTTAAATTCAAAAACAGTTTGTTTTTGTTGTTGTAAGGGCTCTGGAGTGAATGGCTGTGAATTAATCCACTGTGTATTTCAAACCAATAAGAAGCTGTGGTTGTCAGGTAGCTATCGTAGCATTCATGGGTTTTTATTTTTTATCAATTTCTTAATTTAAGAAGGTTTCTTTTTCAAAATTTGGTTGCCTTTTGAAATCTTCTGTTTTGCAACAGGTTATGCATATACTTGCAATTAAAACAGAATTTTCATACCCTTGCAAGATGCTCTTTTGAGTTAATGGGCTTATTGCGTTGAAGGAAAGTATGAGCAAGTCTTGGCAGAGACCAGAAAAAAGATGGTTATTTTTTGAGTAGGCATTTCTTGAAACATTTTCAGTGTTAAAGCGTTTGCATACATGAACGAAATGTTTCACACTTTCACCCCTTTGTTCTTCAGCTGAATCTAAGATCTTACTGATCTCGTCACGTCTCATCTTCCCAGTTCTTTAGATTTTCTACTCTCGCTAACAGTTGATACTTACCTTGCTGATCTCTGAAATAAATTTTAGGCTTCTTTTTAATGTGTTTTACAAGAATGCCAAGCCTGCCAATAAGTGTATAATTTCCAGAAGGATCTGGGTTTTATCTATTTAAGAAATTATATCAGCTGATCTCGCTGTCTGTATTCAAGCTAAAATCTCCCTGTCTGCGGAGGTCGTGCCTCTGTCAGGGCAGCAGATCAGTTCCAAAATAAGTATTGTCTTACTTGTGAAGTGTTGCTCCCTATCCCGTACGCTCTTTTATCTCTCAAGTGATCTAAACATTGAGACTGAAGAAAAACAAATTGTGAACTTCTAGGTTAGAAGCTTTTTTCAGTTCCCATTTGTCTATTTCTCCCTTCCTAAACTCCATGAAAAGTGAAAGATTTTCAACTGATCTACTTTGAAATGTTTTATTTAAGCAGGTAGCACAATCTACTAATGTTATTTGATCTTCTGTGTTTGTTACATTGGTTGTAATTAATTTTTTTAAATTAAATTAATTCATGATTTAGTAGTAAATTTATTAAGTTAACTATTAACTACATTCACTTTGTAAATTATTGTATAAAGCTTATTGACAATGCACTGACTTTAGAAAGATGTTAATGTACATAAATACCTTGTAAATAAAATAGTGTTGATGTACTGGAATATGAGCTGTATTAAAAAAAGGTATTGGTAATTGTATATGGAGTGAACCTGTTTATCTGTAACTATATTATTCAAACAAATTAAATACTGTGGATGCAGATAGTGTCGCTTCTTGTCAGATATTTTTAATAGCTTTTCCTGCTGTGAAGTTTCTGTACTCTTTTAATGAAGCTCAGATGTATTTTTCAGTTCACAGGGTTGAAATGTGTGAATGAGCATCCAGCGAGTCCTTGTAATTTGCTCAGCATTGCGCTTAGCAGTGCTAAAATTACTTGATAGTTCTGCTGTTTATTTTTAAGTTATTTTAGTTTTCATTTGAAGATGTGCTGTTCAGTTTTTAGAGTTAGTCCATTTAATCCTGTTTAAAATGTGAGCCTGTATGCATGAGAGTGACAGCTCCTTCCTTCTTTGATACCAGTCTGAAGAGCCTCATGCACTGAATTGCATTTAATTAAGCGATTCTCTCATTTTTTCTGCAGCGTATTTTTGATGTTTGATCTGAGATCAGTGATGACTGAAATCACAGTGGGTGAACCTGAAATTCCTACTTAACTGCCCCTGGGAATCTTTCTGCAGATTATTAAAGCGGGGGGGGGGGGAAGTCTTTTTAAACATTTAATTATTTTTGTTTGTGCGTTTGGGCAATTAAAATTCAAGCTATAAAACTTTATTCCGGGTTCCCATCCAGTGATAAACAACGAGGAGCCCGGCACGGAGCTCTCAGCGCCGGCCTCGCTGTGGGGGCAGCCCGGGGCTGCTGCGGCGCGCGCCAATTTGTTCTGTGGAGCTGCGGCTCCGCGCGAGGGCAGCGCAGCCCCGCGGCCACACCGCGCTCAGCTCCGGGCCGCGCTGCGACGGAACAAAGCTTTCTTTTGAGGCTGATGCAGTGAGGAAATCTGAGTTTCACGGGGCAGGGGGCATCTTCGGCGTGTTGTTTATTGCCGCAGGGTTTTGCCTCACCAGTTAGAACGACTTCTGAGGTTAGATTGCTTCATGGTACAGGAGAATCTGAAGTAAATTGTGGTTGGTTGTGCTGCTCTTCAGCGTTTCTTTAATTCTTTTTGTATAATTTATAGATGTTCTAGAGCAAGCAGAATTCTTGCTTTGGTCAGGTGGAAACAACTTACAATTCATACAAAAATCGTGGGCTAAAGGAAGATGCAGGTTGAAAAGTTCTTAATTACCAGCAAAGGAGCAGTGCGTGTGTGCTGCTGTTTGCTCTTCACCTGTGCGAAGCGCTGTCTGGAGAATGAAATACTCCGTTAGCCAGCAAAGGAAATTCTCTCCTGTAGCTGAAGGAAAAGAGTCACACGTAGCACAGGCAGTCGTAGTTTCCTCTAATTTTGTTTTATAACCTGTTAACGTCTCTAAAATCAATGAGTAACTTGTACCATTTCAGTGTCAAAAGTGTGCTGTGCTTGGGTGTTGTAACAGTTCGCTCTATTGTGGATGTGGTCAGTGCAGAGCGTGATGTTTTCACTTACTTTTTCTTTACAAGTCTTAGCAAATGTTTGCTATCGTGCACTGCTAGCTCAGTAGGTTGCTTTTTTTCCAAACAATTTCTTTATGAAGGGAAAAAAAGCTTGAAGTCAACTGAAGCCCATCTTATTTCCTTAGGTGGTTCTGCAAAGCGGAGTTTTGGGCAGCTGAGGGCTCTGAGCGTCCCTTCAGCAGTGTGACACTGAGTGACTATGGGAAAAAATTGCACAGGATGCAAAATGATCTTAGCATGGTAAGTTTTACCAGAGAGCTGCCTTGTTGGATGGTCTGCGCTAGAGGAAGCATTCCTTGTGTTACACATCTGGCACATCCAGATTTGCAAAGAAAAGAGAACCAATACTTTCTCAAATATTCTTCTTTTTAGTGAGAATTGAGTGACGCTTCCTCTAGAATCTTTTCATGGTGTACACACTGACTGATTGCACTTCAGCGCATGCCACTGCATTTCTGATGTGCCCTACTGATAGGTTTTAGTTGAAGCAAAATATCACGTTAACAAAGTGAGAAGTCAGAGGCAAAATCAACCGTGTAAACATTGGAGTGGTAACAGCTGAGGCAAACGTGCAGAAATAAGAGGCAAAAGTTGATCTTGCTATTGTTTGGATGCAAGCTTGTAGATAGATTGCACTTCAGAAGTAAAATATCACCTGAGGTTGTATGCACCCATTGGTTCATGGGATTTCTCAAAGGAAGGAAACCGTAACCCCAATAGCTCTGATAAGCAGATTAACTGAACTATATTTTCATCTGAAACTATTGTTTTGTTTATGAAAGGTAGGTTTTGTATTTTCTCTTGCCTCTCTTGTTCAGTACTGCAATTACTGCAATTTGATAACAGTGATATTTATTCTTAGGCAATAATCCATTTCAAAAGTAAATGAAATTATCTTAAATGCATGAAGGTTTTGCTCTCGGAAACTGTCTGAAGCAAGGATCTTTAAGTACTTGATGGATGAGCACTTAGTCACGTATTTACTTCTCGACTGTGTATAGCGCTGAGACATTTCCTCTGAGCAGCCACTATGAGACTTACTGTTAATTATAATCGTGGCTTGTTCTCTTTTTCCCAAAAAAGGAAGTAAATCTGGCAACTGGACCAAAGACCAGAGTAAGGTGGCCTATCAGGAGTTGCATCTCTAGGTGTTTGTTTGGTCTCAAATGTTTCCAAAAACAGTGTCGTTATGTTTAGCTGGAAATGAACTATTGTTTTTATTTTTGGGCCCTTGAAGATGCTAAGTGGGTAACCAAATAGTGTGCATCAGGATCTCCAAGGGTCTTCCTTGGACAGGGAAGCTGGTGTCTCAGTGGAAATGACACAGACTTTGCTGTATCTATCAATTGTAACTGGAGCATTAAATGACACTTGTTCAGTGTGGCCTTTACTGCCTCAGAATAAGTAATGATGCTTGTGATAATTTCACAGTGATGTTTGATTCATTTGTGCATTTGCAGTGTTGAAACACTAATTTAAAGAGTATCACCTATAGTTGCTCCTATCATGGATTTGTCCTGTTAAGGCTTTGAAGGTGAAATAATAATAATCTAGTTACTAAGATGTTTGTATGTGCTGTTTTTGGTAGTAAAGCTCGATTCAGTTCTGAAGCGTACCATAGGCTGTTAAGTAGATGAAGGGATCGTATCTGCCAGAAAACTGCAGCTGCTTTTTGCTGTTGAATGCCTTTTACTTCCCAAATGAAAACTATGAGGACTGTCTGAAATGAACATAACCAACTTGGCCTGAGCAGATTGAAGTGGCCTGTGTGGCCAGAAGCTCTGCCATTCTGTGTGTCAGTGGGAGGCAGGTAGCCTTTCTGCAAAGAGTATCAAGTCTAAGAACTGAATGGTTTGTTTTCTCCTGTTAGAGAGAGGGGGAAGCAAGCAGATGGGAAGGTAACTTCTCATGCGAAGTACTGTTTGCATCAGATTGGAAGTGTGAATGTACCAAGTGCTGTGAGTGCCCTGAGAGGAGCTGACCTCTGTCACTTCCCCCTAAATCTTAAAAACTCAACTCCACAAGTGATTTTTATCTTTACACCATTGTTTAAATCTGTTCTGAAGTTGCCAGTTATGGCTGGACTGTATCCTCTTGTTCTCTGTGCTCCCTTTGGCTAGCACAGGAGATTGTGTCACTTATTTTCTCTATACAGCCCGTTTGTCCATTATCTACAGATTGGGGCCATTAAACGTCCTGAGAAAGCTCACAGACTGTGGGCACGGCTGTCCCCGGCTGGCTGAATGCCCACAGGATCAGCGTATGTATTAATTTCAGCTTTTGTTGTACCTTTTTTCCCTTAGGTCCAGTAAACGGAGGCAAGAAGTTACTAAAATGTAGTCATTCGTGCCTGCTGATTTATTGTTTCATGAAAATAATCCTGACAGAATCTTGGAAGGTTGTGCCTTTTGTTTGGGACCAACCTCCAGCTTCCTTGTTCACGTGTAAAAGATTTCCTGTTACTGAAAATTAACAGCAGTGTGTGATAAGGGCTGTTCAGCAATGCTGGCCACAAACTAGAATACTAAGAATGCTTCTGGATTTGATGAAAATAAGGATTTTTGAGCACATTTATAGAATCCAGAAACTCTGCTCTTCCTGCTGGTTGGTCTCTTAATGAGTCTTAGTAGGTCACAAAGGAACCGAAGCACATAGATGAAATCCTGGCTTTTTTGTTACATAAAATTCCTCTATTTGGATGCCTGTCGTCTTTTATTCAATAGAGCGTGTATCACTGAGACAGACCTGATCCTTACCAAGGCAGAAATTGGTCAAAAAAATAGGTACGTTTCTTCTTCATTCAAACTGAATTGAGATTGTTCTGTATCGTCTGTTGTTTCCATCTGGTGCAACATAGACTTAATGCAGGTGAAATAATAGTATGGTGTCTAATTCTGCATAGAAGTGCTGGATCATAAAGTACTTCAGGCTGGAAGGATTCTCGTGCAGCCTTCTGCTCTAAGCAGTGTCATCACTGAGTTTTGGCATGCCCCAGTACTTGCAGACATAATTGACTTAAAAAAACAGTAATTAACTGAATCTGGAAATGAAGATATCCTTGTCTGAAGTGCTTCATTTTACTGCGGTTTGTCAGACCTCGTCCTGTAGTACATCTTCTCTTCTGACTTACTCTTCCAAGCCCTTTTACTGCTTCCCAGCATGCTGTGACTTGTGTTGTCTTTACACCATCCATCGGAGAGGGTTTTGATTCAGCAGGTTGAAGAAATGAACTAAACAGGCAAATAAATGGCAGAAGTGGTGGCTGTTTTGAAGTCGTAGAAATAGCCTGAGGTAACAATAGTTTGGGCTTTAACTCAGCCCTACAGGACGACAACAGAGGAAAAACTTGGCCAGATGAGTCTGCTTGTTTAAAACTTGCTGAAAAATGATAAAGGAAGTGCAGCATTCAGCTGGACCCTCTTCGTGTTTAGCATACAATGGCTGAGATGGTTTGCAGATTAAAAATTGTCCCTTCACTCAGTGCAGCGTTTTGATGGAGAAAATATTTACGTGTGTTATAAATAAGCCTTGGCCTCCCGATGAGCTGCAGGAAAACTGAAGAGTTCATGCTAAGAACTGGATAACAACAAAGGAAAGCTGCTGCCTCAGAGCCAGGAACAGGATCCAGCACCACCAGTGCTGAATTAAGAAAGCCTTACAAAATATGTTTGCATTATGATGTTTGGAGTAATGAGACAATGCAAGGAACAGTGTGATTACAAACATGTGGCCCTTAATATTGTTACATCCCTCCTCCAAAGTGCTTCGTTGACATTTGACAATTGTCCCCTTGTACTGCTCTCAGTGCTCGTGCCGTGCTGAAGCGTACCATGAGGAGGAAAAGGGATACAGAATTTGTTTATGAAGCCTTGTTTATGAGGACGAACTCAGCAGCAGGGAGTGGATGGACGTGTGCTGAGGTGACACAGCCTCAAAGTAAACTGAAGATGAGGACAGTGAGTGCAGCACACAGCAGCAGTGCGTCCTGCCAGTGAGGAGGGCACGGAGCACCCCGGGCTGGGTTAGCAGGAGCGCAGCCACACTGAGGGCAGGATCTCCCTGAGATCTGAGCTGATTGCCGAACTCACGAGAGTAGAACAGACTGGGTTTCAAAGCTCTGATGTTCAGATGTTCACTTGGCAATCTAATCAATACTCCACCTGGATTCTGGATGTTGTCTTTTGTGCTCAGATCCATCAGCAAACAGAACAGAAAGCTAGCGGAGTTTTTGTTAGGTGATGTTTCCCTTTTGACGTGTAGGAATTCTGCTTGGAGACTTTTAAATCAGAAATATTCACAGTGGGTGAGAATGCTTGTTCAAGGAGCAGGAAAGCATTCCTCACAGGAAGGCCCAAATGATGTATATTGACCGCGCATGTTTACAACCTTGCTCATGAGCAAGTGAATTGGAAACGTTTGCTTGCCATGTGGTCTTTTTATCTTCAGCCTTGCTTACAAAATGTTCCTGTTTAAAATACATTTGATAAAATGTTGGCAGCATATCAGAGAACTAATATGACCATGGGATGTGGACAAAGATGTCACAGTAGGTCTTTAAACTTCCTACCTTTTCCTCTTGCTGTATTTCTTTAAATGACTGGATGAAATAAAGTTAGGATACTATTGCCTCTGGAGTATGTGATATTTTCAAATAGCAGCTCAGTTAATGCAGTCATTAAATGCTGCTTTTAGCATAATCCAGGGATTTGACTGCTCAGTAAGACACGAGGCAAACTAGCAGCACTTTTAAGTAGTAGAAATTAAGAATGACCTGAAGAATTACTGGCTTTGAGCACAAAATCTGTAGGAATCAGAAGCTTGACGTGTTGTTTAACTGATTTTGATTTAACTGGGACAAAAATGCTAGCTGTATTTTAAAGTGGCCTTTCTTTCATGTGAGTGACAGGCAGGCTAATATAGTGAGAGGCTGAGTGTGAAGAGGGGTAGAGTTCAAATAAATTAAAGAGCTGGGAGTTGATTAAAGGGAAGTACGGGATAAAATGCAGATGTGAGCATCCCCTCTAACGCTTCTCCCTTAGCAGGGTTGGGTCTCTCTTCCTTTACCGGCTGGTTTTTGATGTTCTGGGGTAGAAAGCAAACACCTCCTTTACTTCAGCTTTTGTGTTCAAAGCAGCACTGACCCTTTGTCTAACAAGTGCTCAGGCGGGTTATAGATCTGTAACTTTGCACTTCACCTTTTGTATCTTGCTTAATGACCTTTTAAAAATAAATGCAGAGTGGCTGAAGGAAACTGTATCAGGAATGGAAAAGCTGACACTACGCAACCTGAGCTCTGATTTTTGCAGATCGCTCCAGTCTGTTAAACAAAACTTCTTTTCTTTACTTTGTGGTTTGAAAAAGAAAAGAAAAAGGGGGAAAAATGGGACAGGGAGTGTTTTTGTGTTGGGTTCTGTTTGGTAACTTCAACTGCGAGCTGCTTGCTGGAAAAGCTGCACAGTTACTGGCCTACAGAGAGAGGCCTGCAGTCGTTCAGGTGTGCAGACAATTTCTCAGCACAAATACCTGCAATTTTGTTTTCAGCTCTTTGTGCAAAGCCTGCTGTTCTGGGGTGCTTGCAGGAGCCACCGGGACTGCCTTGGTTTGTTGGTGTGCATGAAAAGAGTCGCTTCAGATTCCAATCAGGTTCTTTTGCTGTTTCCCACAGTACTAAATTTAATATACGTAGCTTTAAGATGAAAAAAGTCATAATATCTTTTATCTATCTGCATAAGAACGTGTGCTATCCCCGAGGAACATCTTGCTATAATATGTCAAATGTCTCCATGTCAATTAAAGGAAAACTAAACTTTCCCACCATTTAGATCAATATGATCTTTTATTGTGGTGGTTTAAAGAATGTTTTGGATTTGTGTATGCAACAGTAAAGCTCTGACATTATTTTCTATTGTTTATGTACTTTGCTTGAAACAAAAGATCACTCTGGAGGGAGGCACTTGAGGAAGAATCCTTGCTGAGAGAGCCCAGATTTATTTTGGATGGCTGTTCTGGTTTATCAGCTGGCAAAAACCCTGAGCAATTGAGAGGGCTTCAGCCTGCCTGCAGGTACCTTTACCACGTATAACTTTAATATAGAAAATGCATGGTAGCTGAACTGACTGTCACCTGCAAGCTGTAGTAAGGATTTTCTAGTAATGTTACTCCTTAAAGCCCTCAGATAGTTGGGATGCCAGGCACCAAACAGGAGCATGCTACGGGCAGGTCGCTGGGGCTGTTGGTAGTTTCTTCACGTCCGCAGCTGTGTGCCCTGGCTCAGAATGAATAGATTCAGAGTGAACCGGTTTCCCAGTGCTCTCACAGCCTTTTCTCTGCGGTGAGTCTCTGAATGGCTGCTGCTGCCTATTCTCAGGGTCTATCTGCAAGCCTTCTCTTTCTCGTGTGCTTTTCCTCCAAGGCACAGCACTCTGATAAATGGCATGAGGTCAGTCTGAGAAATGTCTTGGATGCTTCACCTTGCTGCAGCAGATGATGCAGGTACCAGTAGGAGGACTGGGAAGCCATGCTGTCTGCTTTGGGGGAGTTCATATGTTAGGTGCTTGTATTAACTTCTGGGTGTGACGCTCCACCCTATATGGGACTTATTTGTGTTGTTAAAGCCCTGACTCTTCCTTTCAGAATATCAACGTTTCAGCCCAGCCTTTGCACTTATCTGCCATCCTGCAGCAGTTTATCCCCGGCTCTGCGCTTCGGTCCGTCAGCTCTGGACCTTTGCACTTTCCATAGATGATCCTGCCCGGGTTACAGATTCACACGGTAAATTACTCCGATGTCCTGAGCAAACAACATCCTGCTCCAACAAAAACATCAGTTTGATTTAAAGTGGTATCGAAGCCTTGAGCCTGACTTTCTGGACAGAGGAGAGGAAGCAGCGCTGTCCGGGGTGCCGCGGAGCTGCTGAGCTGTTGGTTTTCTGCTGGTGTCTGACAGTTAGGAGGAGCCCAGCACAAGTTACTGCACACTAGTGAGAAATGCAAACTGCCATCTCAGTAGTAAGTCTCCCTTGCTACCGGTACTTGGATTCCTGTCCTTCTGCCCCAGTGAAATTTAAATATGAACTTAAAATTTTCTAGTAGGAATTGCTACAGATCAATTAAAAAATGTGGAGCTGTTTTTGTAGAGGCCCGTTTCTCCCACTCTGCCTTGCTGTTTGTCTTCATGCTTTTGAGCAATTGTTTTTTTATTTGGGCATTCACAGCTGAGTGAATCTCTTAACATGAAGAGTTGGTTAGAGGATTTGTACTGATACAGAGCATGACCTCTGAATTATGTAATAGAATTCCTTCATTTAAACATACAAATTAATTTTCTAATTGGCTTACTCATTAAAAGCTGGTAGTGCTGCTCATTGCTTTGTCATTTCTAATCCTGGACTGTTTTAAAAGATGGGGGATAAAAAGAAGCAAGGGGTAGATGGAGGAAAAAACTGCTTTTCCAGCTAACGTTACAAACAACATTACTGGTACTGTAATTCTCATGGGAGTTCGATTGTCACGGATGCCTTCTGAATAAGAACAAATTGTGATGCTGACTGAGAACATTCTGCAAGGAGCTGCTTTTAGACCTCGTTGGGCACGGATTCTGAGGAGCATTAAGAGCAGTGGAATCAGAGCACTGCCTTTTCTTGAATTTTCTCTCAGATGAGTTTGAAGATGAGAAAAAGCAAACAAAAGCCCACCGTCAGTGTCAGGTGCACACAAGCAGGCTGGCACTGGGCAAGCTTGTACAGAGTGTGCAATGTGGAGAGCGCGAGACAGTGCTGTGCTAGAAATGGTCTGTTTGCCAAGGAGTACCCTGGGATAATTGAGTGCTCTATAATGAGATGTGTTAATCATTCCATTTCAGCTCTCTTGGCAGGAATCTGACAGTTGCTTACAGCAAAGCAGGCATGGATACTTGGGGTTTTATTGCTGCTGCCCATGCGACCGGCAGATTTTATTGTTGTGCTGCTCTTCCTGATCTTCTGAATGGAGGAGCAAATTACTGCGCCGTTTTCATCCGCTCTGCTGGGACAAACTTGTGCTAAAAAGTGTGAAATATTTTTGTTGTTGTTTTAAGCTTTCTCTCGCTCTTCTCTGCTTTTACATTTAGGCTCTATTTAGTCTGGTTAACCAGAAAGTTGAAAGCTCTAGGAATATCTGATGTTTGATGAAGCTGATTCTGACTTAGCCATGTATATTGTAGCCAAAGATGAGGTACTGAAAGAATTAAATCCTACACAGCTTACTGTGTACACTCTTTCCTTTGTAAAAAGATTTACCCGTCCGAGCTGTTTCTGTGTATGCTTTTATCTCAGCCATTTTACAAAGCTCTGTGCATTGCCCCGCATTACTGAAACGAGCCACTAGGTTTCACCAAACCGACATCTCCATGTGAAAGCTGCATCTGCCCTGGGGTCATTTGGGTCTTCCTGAGAAGCTGCCAGGCGTGTTTTTTCTTTTTAACAGTCTTCATGTGAGGCATTTATGAATCACGAGCTGTGACTTATCTGTTGCCCTACCATCTTTTCTCTGTCGCAATCTCCAAATATTCCTATGGCTGCAATAGAAATTGCACCGACTTCTTCCCATGCAATAGGAATGTTTGCATTTTATGAGCCTTAATAGCTGTTTTAAAAATAAATCAGTCTTGTATTGTAACTCTTGTAGTCATATCTGTGGGATCATAAACCTTAACATCCCGTTTATGCTCTGGCACTGCAATAGTAACAATCAGGACAATAGAAACCCGTCAGTGTGGTTTTTTATATGGGTGACACTGGAGTCCCTTTTTGCACTGCTTGATAAGACACTGTGTTGTCTGCCACTCAAACTGCCCTAAAATCATCGACGTAAAAGGAGCTGCAGCAATATTTCTGCTTATAACCTGCTTCAGAGCCTTTATCTGACTGCCATAATGCCTAGTTCCCAAAAATGGTTCAGTTCTGTCAGTGAGTTGGGGCACTGCGATTCCCTGAGGTTAACAATGAGTCCTCCCCTCTGCTTATTCATGTTTGGAACGAAGTGCTGCCCAAAGCCCAGAGCTGTTGGCTGCAGTGAGTTTCACTGAGCAGGACGGGAAGCCTTCAGCACCTCACTGCCTGTCTGTGTGCCTTCCTCCTTCGTTAAGCAGCACCTTTCCTTTACTGTTTTCCTCTTAGGATTATTCTTAGGTTCAACAGGAACTGTTGGATTCCACGACACAAAGCATTGCGTTTTACTGCTTGTAAGGAAGCATTTCAGGTGATGTGTACAACAAAGTCAAATGATTCTAGGTTTTTAGATATATAGCTTTCTGGATAGAAAATGACAATGATTTACTCAGGCCTTAATCTCAACATCAGTGCAATCAGCAAAATGTGAAACTTCTGTCTTCCTCTCTCATAAATTCCTCATAACTGCGTGTATCTGTGACCTCATCAAGGTACTTCTCTCACATGCTGGGAACAATGACCACTCTCAGTAACCTGGGAAGTGAATGGGTGTTGTCATGATGGTAGTTTTAGTAGAGGGAAAGTAATATATTTTTCTATGAGGTTTCCTTCACGTAATAAAAAGAAAAGGCGTTGGGAAATTTAACTACATGAAAGTAGGTTATAAGGAAACAAATGCCATAGGTAATAAAGTGATGTCAGTTCTTTGCTTTCTAAATTCAAACCATGTTTGGGTACTGCATGTCTGAATCACTTCAGAATAGGTGAAAGATTAGAAAATAGTCTGAACTTATCACAATCTTTGAAAACTTCATACCTCTTACATTATGACTTTAAATGCAAATTGCATTCAACTCTAAGAAAGAAAATAATCTCCCAGAGACATTTAAATTAATTGCTGTAGTTAATTTCATAATTTTACATTTTTGACTGATTATAATCGGGTTTTATGGAGTATATGGGTTTATTTCTGATGTTAAAAGCCTGAAATTGGGTTTGTTTGTGGGGAAATGCATTTAAACTTAGTACTGAAAACTGCACGTTCTCATTCTCAGCAGTTGGTTTGAGTGAGTTGTGTCTGTGTTCAGGAGGACCCCACCGAGGTCACCGTGCCCGCTGCTCCTGCTGCCCTCTTGCTCCTGGAGACTTCTCCCTGCTCCCATCTCCTCTGATTGCTTCTTAACCTGCCTCTGTGAAACATTTCAGGTTCAAAAATGCCAGTGAATGTTTTTAATAGAGACGCAGTGTCTCCCACAGCTCGATTTACTTATGGAGTTGGGGAGTACCCTTAGCTGCATGGTTTGGGTTGCTGGCAATGACTGGTGTAACACAGCAGCTCTAGTGCTCAGCACATCTTGCAAATATATGCAAGTCCGTGGTGATGGGCACTGGTACACATGGCCCCAAAGTGCTGCCAAGTGGAAGTGCTCTGGAAATGTCTCCTGTGTGTACCGAGGCCCATCCATTCCTGCCTGCCCAAAGCAGCTCTGATTAGAGGAAATACTCTTGCAGCTTGTTGTTTGCTATCACATTTGTACCACCTTGGGGTGACAATACCTGAAGCAAGGTGGGGAAGCTATAGTAGTTTTGTTGTCTGAGGGGATGGAATGGGGACAGAACAGGGCCTCCCCTCAGCCTGACAGGAAGGGGCCCTCAGAAAATGGCTGCCAGCGGTGCGTGGTAGCTGTGTGGGTGCCACCACTTTGCCCTACACCCTGCCATCCTGAGTGAATGTTTCCTTTATTTTTCTCTCCCTCCACAATTTTTCCTTCAGTTCATCTACAAGCAGCAGGGCAGCCCTGGCTTTTAGTTGCAGCTCTGGCAACAGCAGGTGCTGCAGCCCAGCATTGCCACAGTGCCATGCCCGCCCCTCAGCCCTGGCCTGGGGCTTTGCTGTAAACGTACAGCATTGGGATTCTCTGTCCGTGGTCTCCCTCTCTGCTCTGATTGTCAGGTGGGTGTGAAGCTGGGCCTGTTTTCCTGGGGCAGATCTGTTCCTCCATCTCTCAGCCCCCAAAAGGTATGCTTGGGTCAGTCTGATCCAAAACTGGAGAAGGAATGCTTTGGGCTTTTAGAAATGGACAAGACCTGCTGAAGTGTGCTGTGTTCCTAGCTGCTGTTCAGCCTTACAGTGAATCGGCTCTTTCCTGGCAGCCATTACAGGTAAACCCTAAGCCCAAATCCTACTGCCTCCGAAGGGCAGAGTTCTCGTAAGTTATTTCCAATCTTGTGGTAATCTCCCAAACTCTTTTGTGAAAGGCATTTGCAGTTTTGAACACACTCAGTTCATATGCTGTTTTCTGAAATCCAAATGGTAGTCTTGACTGGCAAAGCCACTGCTCGTCTTTGTTGCTTTAAACCTAAAATATACTACTCCAGAGAATTTTAGTTTCCAGTGTTGTTTCATTTTCTGTTAGTTTATGTGACTAAACATTGGGTTATAATGGTCTTCAGCCCTGGTTCCAACATATGTAAAATGTATTAGCAAAGTTTTGTGTTAACCTCTCTCTAAGGAGGAGAATACTATTTCTTGTTTTTCCTAAATATTCCTCCCCCAGTTCTTTCCTACAGCGTCACAAGTTAGCTATTAGTTAGCTATTAGTTCTTCAGGAGTTTCTGTAGTTTCCTATTTTCTTTCCAATGGGAGAGTTTTCCTGCCAGGATTCGTGTGGATACAGTTCTTGAAAACCTGTGCCTGAAGCTACCTGTGAATAACAACTTACTTCCCCTTAAGTACTGTCACAAAAATAAACTAAATGTTCCACTTGAAACCTTCCTGTCTTTTAGTGTTTTTAACTGAATAGCTGTTGCTATAGATTTGTATTGATTTACTGCATTAATGCTAGTCCTTTTGTTGTCATACTCAGCACCAGAACAGCGTGTGTCCACTTGGTTGCCGAGGAGCCTCTGACAAAGAACAAATTGAACTGGATCACTGACACAAATACAGACTGTAGCTCCCATGGCCCTCTGCTGTTTGTGTTGCAAGCATTTTAACAACTTCCATGAAGTTCACAAATTGACTTAAACTTGTGAAGCTTTGTGAGGCTTAGGACAGCTTAAAGACTTCTGTCCTCATGGCCTCCTGTAACAGCTGGAAATAAGCAGGTGTGCATTAATGTCTGATAAGTCTAGGTCTGGGGACATGGAGCTGTTGTCAGGGAGCCCACAGCCAGAGGGGACTGATAGTCTATGTTGTAAAAAATGGTAAAGTATGGGGCCTCCATGCTTTAATTTCTGTGAAACAAAAATGTTGCATACTACAGCAATGTGTCGTATGCTAAAAGCGTGAGATAAATCAAAAATACTGTCAAGAAGAGTATATTGTCAGGAATGTACCCACTAAGGGTATGTTCAGTCTGCCCATTGCTCAAAACACGGTGCTGCACACTGAATAAGCAATATTCTTGGCATCTGCTGAAGTGAAGTTACTTGGGTTGCGTTTGTCTTTGAGGATAGGACCAGTATGATCTTTTCTTGACATGTTCTCTGCTTGCAGGATGTTGAGGAATGTAATGAAGATAGATACACTCAGAGAGAGAAGTTTATCTTGGCTAACTTCTACATGGGTGGTTATACTGTGTAGATCCATGGTACCATTTGCTGCCCTGTAAAAGAAGCCTGCATGGCCTCTATATAATGGGCTAGAAGTGGTCACTAGGTCTGGTGAGCAATGTAGTGTACTCAAAGCAATTTAGTCAGGGGACAAATGATCCTCTGATGGCCAAGGTGAAGTAAAAGCTCCAGGAGCCTGTTGACATCAGTATGTCCCGGTGCAGTACAGTTTCCTCCCTCCCCTCAAACCACCCTGAGAAAAAGCAAACCCGACCCTAAAACTTGTGGAGAAAATAGAAAAAAGAGGCATATTCCTTTTCTTAAAGAACATTGTGTAGGTTTTCCTTCAGCAAAGATAGAAATAAATCAAAACTCAACCCAAGGAATATATAGTATGTCTGTTCAGCTTTAATCTTTTGTTTGCTTCTCTGTAGTTTTTCTGTTACTTAAAAAATACAGTTGAAGTCTTAACCATTCTTCTAAATGTAACAAGGTAAATTTGCTTTCCCGTGTTTTTTTAAAGCTCGTATTATTGATTGTTAAATATGAAAATAACTTTTCTCCTTTGATCTGTAGTTAGTCACTCTGCCATGGTTTTCCTGAAGATGACTGTGTAGCCATAGCGTAGGGTCGTCCTTGCAAACATTGCCCTAAAGAAAGTAGTCTATATCCTCTGGAGTGAAATGTTATCTTGGGATGGCCAAAATCTAACATTCTCAAAGCAGCTGCAATGTGTATGGCACTAGCTGAAGAAAGCAGTCAGTTTTGTCTGTCTTCAGAGAGAGAGAGCTGGAACAGTGCAAGGAAATCCCATTCCCTAATATATTGAGTGTTCTGAATATAACTGGGTAAGAGCTGAAGAAATCAATTCAAATCGAAACCTTCTTACTGGAACTACGAATGTTAACCATACATGAATATTTTGAAGACATTTTTCCTTTAAAAATCATGGGAATATTCAGTCTGAAATGTTCAAACTGAAATGTGAATGTTTCTAAAGAAGTGATACTGGAAGGAGCCATTTCTTGAACTGTTCCACTTAGTTACGGAAATGAAAACTGTAAATGATCTTCAAAGTCTCGTGCTCCAAACACAGCCCTACAAAGAGGGAATTTCTGCAGATGTGGGTATCCTGGAATAGGATGTCATACTGGGCTGAATAAATAGATTTAGTAGAGAAACTTGATATGCAGAATCAGTAGGTTGGATATATGTAATGCAGTATCCTTACCTAAGAGTTAACTTTTTAGGTACTCCGAAGGAGGAAGGGGGGAAAATGTGTTAGTACAGATGAGTTTGTCACATGTTCTACCCAGTGAGAGACAACTGTGAGCATTTTTATGCTCTGTATTTTACCTTCGTGTAGGACAACGTAGGCGTAATAAGAACTCCTCCAGGTTTTGTCTTCCTGACTCGCAGTGTTGAATGTAAACATACTCCAGTAAAAAAAAACCTCATAGGCACTTAAGAAGAGATTCCTCCTGTAAGTCCTCCGTATAACTTGTCAAGTGTCCTTCCACCTTTGTTTTAAAACTACAGGATTGCTGATAACCCACCCTAATGTTTTCTTTAAGTGTTTCTAAAATGTGAATCTTCATAGTTTAATCTTACAGTTCCTTAGGATTTTTATAATTTAGTGCAATGGATTCATTTTCTATAGGAGCAGCAACAGAAGTTGTTGGTTAGCGTTTGAAGGAGGAGGAGAGAATATTCTGTACTCAGATATAAATAAGGAGTTGGTGTTTAGAGGGAGTACTTGATACAAAACCAAAGCAGAATAAAAGCCCAGAACCTTGAATGAGGTGAGAACCGTTCATTGGAAGAGGGAATTCAGGAGGTATGGAAGGATCAGAGCCAACGTTAAAACCTTAGCAGGAGGCAGGAGGCTGCTGGCACCGGACCAGTACACGTATCGACCATTCAGAAACTGAGCAGGCCGAAAGTTTTCAGACATTAATGTTGAGTTATTCCCTTCAAAGTGAACTGTTGAGAACCGGGAAACCTGCAGATATTGGGGAAAAAAAAATGTAAAATTCTTTTCTGTGGAACACTGGAAATGATAGCATTTTATAGCTGCAGTGCCTTATTCTGTGGCATTGTTTTGATCTGCATGGATGCGCTGAACCTCACAGGAAGCTCTGTGATGGAGGCTGCTGCCGGAGGTCACCCACTGATTTCAGTCTCGGAAATCACATGGGCTTCCTGTGTGAGCTGAATGCTTTTTGTCCAGCCCAAGGACTTGGTTAGATCAGACTTGTGACGTGCATGTCCTGTCCTTGTCTGTCACATCACAGGGATACAATGTAAGAGGACTAGGTTTGTGTGCCTCATTTCTTCGTTTGCCTAGAAACGGGCACATTTCATCCTCGCTCCTGTGTGCTGTGCTGTGTAAGAGGCTGAGCCTTGCTCTTTGAGTAAAATGATTGAGTACACCGCAAATAACAAGCAGAAATGAAGGTGCTGGCTCTTGCCCAACTAGTACTGCTGAGATTCCATTCGAGGACATCTTAATTGTTTTAGTCATATACTCTGTCAGCTAAACAACGTGCATTTTAGAAACAGTCGTGACCCGGTCTCCTGTTCCTCTCTTTTGAGAGTTGATTTAACAGAGCTATTAAGCGATGCTGTCAAAACTGGCATTAGGAGAGTGTATGGATTTAACCTAATGCTGAGCATGTGTCTGTTTGTCATAGCAACAGATCCTTGGAAATGGTTCTGCACCAGAGGCGGTGGGCAGGGCAGGCTCCCCAGGCAGGGGGCATAGCCCCTAGCTGCCGGAGCTCATGGAGCAGGTCCATCCAACTGGGAATGTTCTTTGTTGTCCTGTTCTGTGATTCCGTAAGCAATGAAGCAGCTAACAGGCCTGGGTTAACTCATGCGAGTGAGCAGGCAGGCAGAAAATCATGGGAAGCAGATCTTTCAGAGCATCCCTCTGTGACTTACCTGCAATAAACTGAGCTGAATTGGCTTCTCAAACACTGTCCAGATGACAGTCTCGTGGCAGTCAGGAGTGGTGAGGGAGCCCTCGTACCGATAGTACTTGACAAGTTCGTATACCGGTGGGAGAAGAGAATTCAGCGGCAAAGGCTCCATCTCTGATGATAAGCCTAGGCAAACCAGGCAGAAATACAGTTTTCAACAAGCACAGCTGAAGGTATTGTTCATACATGTCTTCAGATGCACCTGCAGCTAACGGCTGTGTAAATCCTTGTCCCCACGTGCTCTCCCCAGGCTCTCTGGGACAGCCGCACTGCATTGCTTGTGGAATCCATGAGCGCTGCCTGCAGAATCCCACAGAGCTCAAAATACGAACACCTCTCTTGTTAACAAAACTTCTGTCTTTGTTAAAATGTTCTTCTGCATGCTCTTCTCACTTTGCTTTGTTCTGCAGAAGCAGAAATACTCATTCTGGTGCTTAGGCATTCTTCATCTGCAAATATGGAGAATTAGATTTTCTCCCGCCTCCAGTGCTCTGACTACTTGACAAACTAACCTTTATCCTTTGCCTGTGAATTTTCAGTAACAGCCTCTACTATAACCAGAGCAGGACTGGACCTTGAATTACCTTGTAGAATGTATGCTCAAAGTAAGTAGATGTGTGTATCAAACGAGCCGAGGGTCTTACCTTTCTGTAGAATATTATCTAATTCACTTATTAGAGTTGCATAGTTTTTATTTTCTTCATCAATCTGAAATGGAAACATTTTTATTGCAGATCATGTATTCCTCAGCAAGTGGTTATTTTAAATGAATTGTGACTGAAATAGTCAAGATTCACAAAGGTAACAGCAGCAAATGGAATATAGAAAAAGATAAAGGAGCCACGTTCTGGCACTGCATGTCTGTGGAATTTAGGAAGGTTTAGGTCTTGGAATAACGTAACATTGACACTGTGGAACATGGCCAGCTTGCCATTAGATTTGAGAGAAAGAACTAGAATTTGGCCACCTACCTTTATAAAGAATGCTAGCACAGCTATGCCGTCTCTGTAGTTCTTTGCATCTGTTAAATTCGAAGCATCTTCTCGTATGTGGACAATATGAAGCTGTAACAAAACAGTTAAGGCTGATGATGTGCTTGTCTCCCTCTGCAGTTAGTGGCTTTAAGTGTAGCCTGGCTGCTTCTCTGCGCTTTGGCTGTAGTAGAACGAGAGCTGCTTCCCCACCCATGTACCAGAAGATGAAGTGCTCTGTGGACTGCAGCAACCCTCAATTTTCAGTCTGTGCAGTGGAGCAGTTAAACTTTTACTCTGTGTTTGATGGTGGGTGGTGGTGTCCTTCCACCAACCCATGTGTACCAGCACTGGCAACTTGCCTTGACTTGGAGAGAATTGTATTTTTCTCGGGTGCAGAGATCAGTTCATTGTTGCAGTCCCAGAAATGAATATACAGTCTGAATAAACAGTATGGGGGTGTAATCAGACTGTACAGGCTTGGAGATGGTTCTCCTCCCAAAAAGCTGCGTAACTCCAGGTTTGCTATCTTAACTGTGCCCTTGCTGTGTAAACTCAGTGTGTTTTCCTCCATGTTCTGATTAGTGTGCAATGTGTCACAGGTTCTTTATTTCCACTTGTTGGTGATTCATAGGAAAACTGTCCAGTACTTTTCATCTAATGGTGTTGTAAAAACACAGAGCACTCTAATTATGGCCCAAATCCACCGGCAGTCCCACCTACCTCCATAGCTTGTTTTTCTCCATCTATGCTGTGCTCTGACCCAGGAAAGTAGAGCTGTTCCTCTTGGACTCCCCAGTGCAGATGAAATTCTACCGCCTTGTATTTTCTTTTCAGACCTCCGCCTCCAATTTTAGGGCTGGTGCTCAGTGTTACTTTAACTGGGGAAAATGAATAAATAGTTTCTAAAATGTTCACACCAGACATTAATATACCAGGGAGATTGAAGTTTGCCCTGAAGTTCAGGTTTGGTTTTTCATACCAAGTGTTCCACCAGTTCAATTCTTCAGAAACTGAATTCTTAAACACGCTAGCTGAGATAGACTGCAGATGAAAAGGTGGAATATCATAGCCCACTTTCTGGTAATGTGGAACAGCATTTGGGTGTTCCTCATCCATGGCACCGCATCTGGATCTCCTGCTCCCTTTTCTACCTCTGTGAGCCTGAATGACTCGTTTATCCTCTTAATTGCTAGAGAGCTGAGCTGCTCATGATCTGCAGATGTAAGAAGATAAATTTGATAAGCTCTGCTGTAGACTATTCTGGGAAAGTGCTTTATAGACGTTTATGGCTTTCATTTGTTTATCCTTTGGAGAGTTATCAGCTGCATTATGAAGAAAGCAGGGTAATAGATTGTCTTTTCCTGATTGTGTAGGGGATGGTTCACTGCCATTACAGCCTAGGGATTAGAGACGCAGATCTCATTTGGAAGACCCTATACTTCTTCACAGTGCCCTCTATCAACGTGCACAAACTTGTCTGTGCTGTAACGTTTATTTTAGACAGGGTTTAAAGGCACTATTATTTTGACTGTACCTGATCCTGTTTTAATTCAGATTAGTGCTACTACTTGAGACAAAGCATTAAATCATTCTATCTGTTTAATGTGAGGATCAATTCTCTGTTAAACAGCAAAATAAAATTATCCCAGGAAATATATTTTCTATCTGTAAATGGCTATCACACGTGCGAAGCACACCATGTGCCTGGGCATCCAGTGTGTGCTCAGAAACCTGGCTTCTGGAGGTCTCTACACTAAACCCAGTACTTCTATTTTTCCATAAGGAAGATGGATTAAAGCCCTTGAGATTTCACTTCAGTTCTGAGTCCCAAATGAACTGGAAGCTTCTGTGAGTCACTCAGTTACTTTACTGTTTTATCTTTAAGTGGATGTTAATGTATCTTTGTTGGCTTGGTTTATTTAGATTGTAGGACCTTTGAGACACTGACCTTTACTGTCTGCACATCACTGAGCATAATGATAGTCTAATCTCACGTAGAGCCTTTAATTGCTGCTGTAATTTAAGCAATAGCAGTTTCAGTTGTTCTTGTAGCACAGGAATTGGTTGCACACAAAGAAAGTTAAAAAGCCCAGATAAAACTCTAATTCTTTTGCTTGTTTGGAAATGATGAGAGTTCTGAACAGTTGTTCTGAATATCAATTTTTGTGTAAAAGACATTAAAACGCACAGTGGCTGTAATATGGACTCTGAAATGTCATTCTGTAATATGAAGTTTGTTAACCTGCATATTAGTGAAAAATCAATCCTGGATTTCTCTCGTGATTTGTCAAAATACAGATGATCCAAATGAGGATCTGCAGTAGTGAAAACCTCTCTGTCTGTGTACTCCTCCCCGTTTTAACTGAGGAATGTATTTAACTCCTACAGCTCCCCCTTCTGAGAATTCGGCCATTAAAACAACACATCTCAGATTTCAAGAATACCTACAGATAACCTTTAAAAACTACATCTCCTTGCATTTATGAATAGTAAGTTAGCATAATGTGGCTGAAGCATCGTTGTTACTATTGCCTTGATTGGAAAGAAAAAAGTCAATCAGTGTCAAATTTCTGTCTGTGGGTTTGTGGTTTATTGAGTTACTGTTCATAGGCTCACTGTTTACTGAGCTGATCGACAGCCCCACGCTGTATTACTCCCTCATTTGGAAAAAACCTAACATGCTGAAGTCTGAAAGGATTTCTGCTGGTTATTTACAGAACTAGCCAGACGTGCATTGCAAGCCAGGGGTTGAATGAGTCTGAGTTGTATTCTTCAGCAGAATTCTTCCTCACGCAGAACAAGTGTTAGAGGGGGCAGGCCCAGAAATGAAGGCCATGAGATTATTCAGCAAATCTCACGTACCGCTGCAAAGGCTGTTACCCCTGTGCCCACCTGCCGCTTGGCTCTAGATGGTGCTCCTTGACTTAGAGGCTCCCTGGCTGTCTGGAGCTTTGTTCTGTACAGACACATGGATCAAATTCCTGTTGAGGTGCTCCGGGATTGCGCTCAGGATCCAGAAATTGGATAATGACAACAAAGTTCCAGAAAGCCTCGGTTCAGTTTTTCTGTAAGTTTTTTTTCTTCAATAGGAGGCTGCTAGCTTCTTTCCTTCCATTAGGTGCCAGCAGTGATAGTAACAGCTTGCCCAGAACGTGGAAGGAGGGAAAGGAGGCACAATGTGGAGACGCAAATGAGTTCCGTTATAACGTATTTGACAGTACTTGCCTGTATGTCCATTGTTTTCTATTTTCCATTTTGAAGACCCTTTCACGTCATAATCCTCAAAATACAGTGGTGTCAGGCTCTCGTCGTAGACGACATTTTTGGTGACAATATTGATGGGTGACTGCTTGCTTCCTTTGCAGTTGGCATCTATTTTATGCCAGCTTCGAGGGTCTATTTAAAAATGAAGAGAATATTATTTTTCTGTAGACTGAAATCCTTGACAAAACCAGGACACCCAACAGCCAATACACACCTGCTTGGGAACCTGGAAGTATCTTTGAAAGAAAGGTCTTTGGGTAGTGGGAATTTAATAAAGGAGCTTTCTTAGCATATAGTTGCTGTAGTTCTAAGAAATGTTAATATGCTTCAAGAATGTTAACTGAAATAGGAAAATACAAACACAGAAATGGCTGTAAAGTTAAAATATATTGTTGTTGTGGTTGGCTGGAGACCAGAATAAAAATAAATAAAAGAGCAGTGGTGATGGGGATGTTGGGACTGAAATGCTGTTTCCAGCACAGCCAGGTTCAAGGAGGGCATTGCTGGACACAGGGTTGAGCAAGGGAGTGGGCAGCCAGCATGGGTACTGCTGGTAGAACAAAGGGTGCAGCTGCACGGAGAAGATTAGGGAGCTGTAAGGAGAAGATTTCTCATAACTCTGTCCTCAAGAATTTAAAGGCATGCCTATATCCAGCTTGCCAGGATGGCTGCCTCTCCAGGGTGCTTTTGTATTTGTAGCATTATCCTCGTCTGATACAAAATGAATAGAGCAAGTACTGACAGTTTTAAAATGCCCCTCTTTAGGCACTGTATTTAGCACCTCTGTTTACTTGTAGTGTGATCATGCAGCACTAAATGCAGCTGTGTGCATTTTGCCCTTTGCGAAGCAGAAGGGTCCAAACATGAATGGGGCCAGGGAAACAAACTGTTAAGCAGTACCTTCACAGCTCGGCTCCTCGTTCTTCTGCGACAGATAGCACCAATGTTGTCCAACTAAGAATCAAATAAATGATATGGTCAGACATTCAGAATTAGATGAGTGAAGAGCTGTACAAATCACCCCTCCAAAAAGCAGATGTGAAATGGGTTTGCAACTTGCAGTCCTTAGGGAGTGCTGAGGTTATGACTGGCCTTGCAGTTTTGACATCTGCCTGGTCTTTTTAATTTCATTAGAATAAGAAATCTCATGTTTCATTTATTTAAACAACGACTGGTAAAAAGTGAGTGCTTTGCCTGTAAATGAATCTTTATCTTGTTGCCAGACATTCCTTAGCAATATGGAACACACACCCTGGTTATCTGGGTTCTGATATCTAATACTTCAGAAGATAGTGTGGAAATTGTAACAACCTTGTCCTCTTTTTAGATCTCCTTCTGGTCCTAAGTGAATCAGTTTGTACCTGTTAATACCCCTTCACAAAACTCTGGTAGCATGCAATAGTAGACCTGTGGATAAGTTGCAGTTCTAAACAATTTGGTTTTGAAACCTTGGCTTAAGGAAAGGCTCTACATCTGAATTTATGTAGTGTTAAAGTAAATATTGTCTTATCTGTACTTGTCATTGTTTCATTTACTTGGAAATTAACTTACTCAGGATGCCCAACCTCGCTCTCTTTGCGCAGGGTTGCACAAGGTGCCTTATGCAAGAAAAAGTTCTAAGTAACAAAGGGTCTCATTTTCAGTTAGAAATGAAGAATCCTCATCCTAACTTAGCTGTGATCCCACAGGGAAGGCTGCAGAATTTTTCACTGGAAATCCTTTTCCTTTAGCAGGAGAAATGTGAAATTCAGAGGAATAGAGCTGATGTAACTGAACTATGAGTTCATCTACCCAGGAAATAAGGACTTTTTGTTTATAGCAACGTGTTTCAATGGTTATTTATGGTAGTAATGAATTTTAAATGGCTTTTAATGGAAATAGTTCTCTTTGCCTATTTAACTTTGATCAGTAACAATTCAAAACCTCTTATAATCATTGTTAGTATCAGACCAATCAATTTATAGAAACTGTGATGGAATCCCACGTGTCATTGGACTGCTAATTACCACAGCTTGTGACCTTTTATAACGCACCTGCTGGAAGGCTCATAACTGCTTTTAGCACTTCACATGGATAACATCATGCTGCCATCTTTCTAGTAAGCATTTAGGAGAAGTTATACCCAGGACCTCGATACAAGATGTGACCAGCTGCACTGGCACAGAGGGAGGCCTGGAGGAGCATTGGTGCAATGAATTTGAGCTTGAAAAAAATGATATTCTTTAGTTCATTTCTCACAAAAATTGAACTTAAGCTGAAAACTACAAATAATGTTGGCTCATTCTAGTTAAGCAAATGTTTATTAGCATTAAGAGGAAAAGTAAGCAAAGAATACTACTACGTTCATACTGTTGGGACAGCAGTGATTTCTACATTGTCACTCCACCAATATTTCGTAATTATCAAAAACTTTGTTGAAATAAATGTTTACCTTTTGACACACTTCTAAACATCTACAAAGCTTGGCTTTAAAGCCTGCCATTCCTAAAAGTCATTGCTGCATTTTTTCAGGCCTGTGTATCCGAGGCAGCGGGCAGACCTTCGGCAGTGCTGAGCAATTCCTTATCTCCGCTAGGAAACAGCAGAACCCAACATTCCAGGTGCAGACTGTCACCAAGCGTCTTAACTAATATTTTAATCAATAAGTGCTTAGCAAATAGTGGGTAAGCCAAGCTCCACAATGCTTGATTATGTTTCAAATCTGTTAAAGTTTGCATAGATAAATGACTGCAGATGTTTTTAGAAACTGCTTTGGCCCAGTGGCTGTCTTGTTAAAGCATCTGCGTGTGCAGGCACTGCACACTGGGACTGGGGTGGGTTTCTGTGCAAGTTATATACCCGTGAACCCACAGGGGAAAAATGGTCACTGTGGGAATGATCTGGTTGCAAATGTCTAGAGTTAGTAGGATGTATGCAGCATGAAGGGCTAGCTGTGTGCAAAGAGCTCACTCAGACTTCTTGGGATGTGAGTTATACCAGAGAGGAAAGTTGGCAGGTGAAAAATCAAGGTCATATGAGGTACTCCATTTATTTTATTTACTGTAAATTCTTGAAACTAAGTTTACTGTTCGGGGTTTGTATGCTGCCTTGCACAATGGGAGTGTGATTGTGACTTGGACATCTCAGCACTACTGCAATGCAAATTGAAATCTACAGTCAGTATGATTCACCTCTAGGAGAAAGTGCAGTAAGTGCATTGTTCATTGGGTGCAAGGCTGTGGAGCTTTTGGGCTGTGATCATAGCACATGAACATCAAAGACCACCGTGGGAAGCACTGAGTAAAGATAACTGCTGTCACACGGTATCGTCAGCGGTCCTGATCCTGTGCCTCTGTTTCAGAGGAGTGAAACGGGGATAAGAAATGGATCCTTTCATTGCTGGGGCTGAGTCCAACCCTTCTCAAGTGAAGCGACCACCAAACTTACTGCCAGCTGGCAGGAGTTTGGCAGGTTCTCTCAGGTATGCTTGTGAGTTTCAGTCCCACCTTAGTGGACTGGCACACTAAGGATCTCTCAACCTTCACAACAAAACGCAGGGAAAAAGAACTTAAAATAAATCCATCCCATCAGTGGTATTCAAACCTCACATGCAGCACTCACGAGAATTCTTCCCTTCTCTTGAATGAAACCTACATCAAACAAGACTTCTCACAAAACTCACGATGTCTGCGGACTAACAGCAGTTGTTTTCTGTCAAGGAGTTATCCCAGCTGTGGTTTAGAAAGCTGGGTTGCATCAGGGAAATAGGACAGAATATTAATTCAACAATTCATAGGAAAAAGGCCCTTAAAGCTGTTAAACCTTAAACAATAAGCTAATTAAACATTGCGGAATGCAGCAAACAATGAATTGTTTCTTGTGAAGGAGACGTTGGCAATAATGTGCCATTAGAGAATGGGATGTTTGCGTAGATACAGCTCAGGAAAAGCCACACTGCCATATTCCGTGCCACTCACAAGGAAAATTTGGGTTTGGATTTTCTTTGAATCAGACGTGGCTCTTCCCTACGTCTTTGGGCCTTGCATTTACAATGGTCCTTCTTTCCCCCTGGACTTTGTTGCTGAAGCATACTTGTCACATTCAGTCTGTTGTCTGTGCTCGGAGGTATGATTATGCCCTAAGGTATGTTGTCTTGTCTAGGTTTGATTGTCTAGGTGGCTCCTGCCACTTCCTGCAGGAGACTTTTCCACAGTCTATTAGGCTTCACCGTCAGGAAATGTTTCCTGCTTAAAAGCTTACATTTTCCACTTGCTTATCTGCATCCCATCACTCCTAGAAATATCACTGAACCACCCTAAACAATTCTTTTCCCTCCCTGGTGTTTACAACGGTCAGATAGTTCCTTCATAATCTGCAGTTCCTGTTCTTGCTGCGTCCATCCTTTGTCCCCTCCCATGACAACCTTCCCTTCACCTTTCTGCTTCAAAGTCTTTCCCACTCTCTTTCTCTGAAGCCTCTTTCTTACATTCCTCTGACCCCATCCTCTTCCACTCAAACCTCAGCTCCCCTGTTTTCTTTCTTGTTGTTTACCTTATTGCCTGGAAGAATACAGCAGATTTTTTTGTGTGTTGGTTTTGTTTGTGTTTTTGCAGCTGAAACCATTGCTGTAATATCTGCAGCACTGCAGGATGTTACAGATTATTCTCATAGATTTTATTAGCTTGTGAGTTAAGCTATGAGCATCCGTGCTTAGGACAGCATTAGATACTAACCATGATTTCCAAAAGCTCCTTGTCTTACTGACATTAACTTGAGACTTATGTGGTGTTGTTGCCACTGGAAGTGACATGATTCAGTGTACGTACTCATTCAGTACACGTATACCTGCACACTTAGACTTAAAATTGCTATGTTATCATCCATGTCTGGCTCTTACACTGCTTTATGGACTCTCAGCTTGTGTTACAATGCACCGTATAAGAGGTGTTACCCTGACTTCAGTTTTAGTTTACAGCAGGGCTGAACCGGGCTGAAGGCCTCCTCTTCCTTCACAGACGGTTAAATTTAGGGAGTCTCTCTTGGCAAGTAGGCAGCTCTACTTATCTCTGCTTCTTCCTTGTCAAATTTACAACTGCTTTCCTGACCAAAGCTGTTTCTTGGCACCAAAACAGCTGCAAAACAATACAATTACGTATTGTTTTCGTTTTATTGTAAATGTTTTCAATTTTTTTAGCTATCAAGCCTAGCTTGGAAGCCAGAGGAAAAAATTCCTTCAGTTGAGAACTCCCTCTTCTGTTCACTTACGCAGCTGGATGGAAGAGGACAGTGCTTCTGGCTGGAAGCCAGGACGTTAGCAGTTCGCTAATGTGCCATTGTGTGATCTGGGAAAAGACCCTTAAGCTCTCTGGACAATGGTCAGACTGCCTGAATTCCATAAAAGTTCCCTACTTTGTCCTGCTGGTTCCCCACTTACTGCCGCACCTGGGCCTGCTTGGAAGGCTGCATCTCTGACTGCAGTGAGGCTGGTTAGCTGAAAATTGCCCTTTTAATTTGCCCATCTCCAGAAGAAAGTTAATTAAACCATTTTTAACCTTTGAATAAAGTGCTTGGCAATTTAATAATCGACCGACTGCTAGCCGTTTCTATGAAACATATTTAATCTCTTGAAGTAACCTTTATGGCACTAACAGCTGAAGTACAGAGGCAGTAAGAATCTGTCCCTCTTTATAATCCCTCCTCTCTCTCTTTCACTGACTGACTCCTTTGTTTGCCCCTTAAGATCTTGTCACCTCTTTCAGCCGCGTCCTCTGACAGTCCCTTGTTCCCGAGATCTCAGCTGATAGCGCTCCCGCCTCGCAGGGAGCCCAGCCTGCCCTGAACGCCGCAGCTCCCATGGCTGCTGTGTGCCGCCTGCTTCAGGCTCATCCCTACGGCCTGCTGCATCCGCAGGCACTGCAGCCGAGGGAAGGCTGGCCTTTTCCATGGAAGTTACAAGTGCTGGTTTTGTACGCAGAGTATTTTTAGCTTTGGTTTCTGTTGGGACAGTTCTATTTTTAGCTGGCTTTGAGAAACTTTTTATCTTTAGTACAAAAGAGCAAGGAACTTAAGTGCAAGCGGAATCTAAGTCTGTCTTTCTAATTAACGAGTTGCTAAACACAAGCTAAGCATGTATGTATCTGCCTTTGTATATGTTTTTAGGTATTACTCATTCTCAGGAAGTCCTCATCAACCCCTTTGACAGGCAAAATCAGTTGCAATGTTTACATGTGCGTACCTCTGGCCTTGTTAAAACAAATGCTAGTAATCCTTCATCTCTCTTCTGTTCACTTCTACTTGGAACTTTTATTTTTCACAATGTTGTACATCTATACGTACGTGTGTACCTATTGCTTTCCAATCCATTACAGGGACTTACTTAGACTCAAAGATAAACTTTGCTATGGTAATGAGGGAACTACACCTGGTCTGAGCATGGTGTTTATAACTTGCACATGTATACATAAATCACATGCTCAATGAAGTCTTACTCTGTAACGCATACAAGCTACAGAGGATTATAGAGATCTAGAGGTTCTAAGTTTACTCTATAAATACTTGTAAATGGCTTCCTTTGTGTCACATAGTGAGGAAGATAATTTTAGCTCTGACCTGTGATACTGTTGTAACATCTGTCATGTATATATATCCTCATAAATCTGCTGTATCAAAAAAGGAAGCTGACTTTTAACAAGAATAGAGTATCCAGGGCTAAGGTGATAGCTTCTGTGGGGAAATTTGCTTTGCTTTGTTTACAACAGAGCAGTGCCAAACAAAATTCAAGCAATATCTGTTGGAGTATTATTAAAATGTAATTCAAACAAATTACTGTCTGGATTTACAGCCCTTCCTGTATTGTTCTATGCTGAGTTTCTGCTGACTGATCCTGCAGCTAGGTGTTTGTAGTCTAACCACTGGCCATTGCATGTGCTCTGCACCCTATTAACAAAGCATCACCTACAATGGCACAGAGGGGAAAAAAAGATATTTGTAGGGAGACAGACACAGAGATGAAAAACTGAACCTCTCAGTACGTCTTGAAGACCTTGAAGTTTATGCTGGCTATTTGAACAGCTAAGAGGAAGATACGAAAATGCTTATCTGCTTCCAGTTTTCAAAATCCAACTGTAAGATCTACGAGAAGCCACAATTCCAATTTTAAGTACCACTGCACAGCGTGCATCATTGAAAGATTAATTCAATACGTTTTGCTGTAGGAGAAAGAAAAATAACTGATAAGCTGAAGTAACATCACTTGTCACTGTGAATACCTCCTATGTATGTCTTCTATGATGTTCCTTTCTTTCCCACAGAGCTGAAGTGAATAGCAGCATGAACAAACCTGGCTTGAATGCTGAGAAGGACAAGGTGATGCAGCACGTTGTGATTTTGTGCGAGGATCAGCTGAACAGTGAGTTCACACAAATTGATAACAACGTGGTGTACTCACCCTGCTCAAGGTGATCTTTAAATTGAGCAGTGATGATGTGACTGTCACTGTGCGTACAGAAAACTGCCCGCTCATTACACGTCACCAGAAACAGGCTGCTATCTGGTGAACAGTGGTGTTTGAACTTGGAGCTGTGATGCCCTTGGATGCACCAACATAGTAAAACATCTGTCTGCTCAAGAGCATCAACTCCTACTGTCTTAGGCACAACACAAATACAACAAAGCACGATTCGTGTCACCTGGGCAGTCATTCATAGCTACATGCTACATGCAGTCACTGCTCAGCAGTTCAGTCGTGCCATGCATGGGGCCAAGGGGCAGGTTTTGTTTTCATGTGCAGCAGAGTCAGCAGAGGTGGTCTTATGAACTTACATGTGTAATTCTTAAAGTGAAAGTCAGGATCTGCAGACGAATTTAAGTTACAAGAAGATGTGACTAAACAGTGCATACTCTTGAACAACTTCACACATAGACTAATGTGAAGAGAATCAAAGCATTCTTGTGCTGACATAATTGATTCCTATGTGTAATGTGGGTATATTTGGATACTATAACTGGCTGGCTACAGAAATAAATGAAGTTAAAAGCATTTCAGATTTCATTCCATATACGGCTCTAATGCCTTGCAGCTGCCTTTCAGGAGTCCTCTAGCAATATGCAGTGTTGTCTCTTTGCCTGCTGAGCTTGGTTACCTGTCTCCCCAAAATAAAACAGGCTGTTACAGCTAAATGAAGAGCCACTCTATCTCATCTGCTGCTCTGGCATAAGTGCTTTTCTGCCTTCTGCTGAGAGAAGGAGAAAGCAGTTGTTACAATGCCATACCTCTCTGCACCCTTATCATAAGCTGAAGAAGGAAATAAGTGCACTCTGAGGTTACGTGATTT
Organism: Pavo muticus; assembly: GCA_016647715.1. Classification (NCBI taxonomy): domain Eukaryota; kingdom Metazoa; phylum Chordata; class Aves; order Galliformes; family Phasianidae; genus Pavo; species Pavo muticus. The sequence continues at coordinate 1,898,156 of JACDJE010000010.1, read as the reverse complement.
GCATCCTTAGTCATCCCGTGTCCATTCTTCTCACATCCGTAAAACCCTTCAGTTATAACCCAAATATGAAACAATGAATATGACAGTGGCTCATCTCATCCTGAGTTGCACCTCTGTTGGCAGTAACAGTCCCTTTTATAGAGCTAAAATATAATTAACCCTATATTTAATGGAAAGTTAGTTAGTAAAATTTTCAGTTTTGAAGATACTGAGCACTTAGTGCTGTTACTGGTTAACCACAGCGACAGAGCTAGAAAAATCTCTGCCTTCTGAAGGTTGCTTGTGCAGTTGATGTAGCTGTGCAGAGAGGGAGGAGTGCAGGGCAGTATCAGTGGGTGTCTCTTGCTCTGAGAGCGTATTCAGCAACTTGCTAAATGTGACCTCTTCTTTCTTCTTGCATACAATGGATCTGACAATGAAGGCGTACGCTGATAAATATGGACTATGATAGGTATTCACAGATAAGGCACCAATAATATTTTGGCAACTTGAATGATTCCATGAAAAAAAAAGAAGGACAGAAGGAAGATCTAAGAAACATATCCCATATAACAGCCATAACTCGAGATCAAAAGTCTGTCTGTACTGAGATAGCCAAGGTAACTTGTTGGAGATAATGTCAGGGTCCATTCCATCCCTCTTAAAGAAGCTTATTTCTCAGTGACATGTGAAGCTGGCTCCAACACCAATGCCAAACTTCTAGATGGAAATATTTTACTGTCCACTACAATTGCTGTCCTCTGAATGGCACTAGACTGAATGTACCTTTAATAAAACCTCTCTCTCAAAAGGTTTGGAATGTTTCTGATGTAATATTGCAGATATTTTGCTTCACTTCTATTTACCTAACAGCAGTTCCAGAGGGTCATTGATCTCTGAGAGGAATCAAGCAAGCCATTTGAGGTGCCTCAGTGCCAATATCAATATGCTGAGATGCATGTTAATCAGTGAAAGAGATGCTGAACAGAGATTCAAGATAGGTGGTCTCTCTTCCCGGTGCTGGTTGGTCTCCAGGCAGGTGGCTGCACCAACGTGCCTCAGTTTCCACTCTGCAGTATAGGGATAATGAGGTTTGCTTCTCTGTGAAGTCCTGTAAGGACTGTTAGCAATATATTTTTTTAAAAAAGTAAGTTCTGTGCTAAGATACTGAGAGAGGTCAAGTTTGAAAGCAATTTAACATACCAGCAACTATTAACATTGGCTATATAAGTGTGGTGAGTTTTGAGGCTGCCTATAGTAGGGGAACAGCCTGGTGCAGGTATGTTCAATGAATTGCTAAGGGGGTAACTCTCAAGGGAGTTCTGAAAAGTGGCAAGAGCAGGAAAAAAAAAGATGCATAAAAATATTGAGGCAGATGCTCAGAAGTCACAGCTTCTGAAAATGTCCAGTCCTTATGGTTGTATAATGGACCCTGTGAAGCTTCTACCTCATGAAGAGATTTGGAAAGGTAGGTGAGAAGAGAGCAAGTTTCTTGAGCATTAATGGCTGTGTCATTAATTCTATACTCAGGAAAGAAAGTGGAAATTGTAATGGTTTGTGGGGAAAAAAAGAACGTATTGCATGCATTCCCTGTGTTAATTCCTTCTGCTGAAATACTAATTGCTAATGTTAATTTAATAATACCTATATGGGTTTTCTAAGTGGTCTTCTAAGATTCTGTAATAAATGCCTTAACAGAACAGTAAATTCAGCAAGATATTAATTAATCAGTAATAGATTTCTATCAAGCAAATAGTTGTAGACTTTGGAAGAGCAAAGGTTCGTTGTGCTTTTCTGTACCTGTACTACATGTGGAAGCCTCTGGAGACAAAAGAGCTACAAAACACAGGCTGAGGAAGAGAGGAGATGTTTGAACTGTGAGGTATGGGTCTGAAAAGGCAAGCTGCTGAGTTGTGGTTATGGAGCATTTAGAACAGAGAAATAAAATGTGGGGAGCACCACCATTACCCCAGTGCTTATGCAGTGCTCAAGGCACTGTCTGAGTACCCGAACCCTCTGTTACTTTAAGTTTGGAAACTGAATCTTGAGCTCTTTAAAACCGTGTCTATTTAACAGGCTCTTGGTGCAGTGCTTCCCTCTGATACCTCTGATAATATTGTATCTCCTTTTTTTCCCTTAATGCAGTCCTGTCTATTTTAGTGCAAACAATAGACCCTTCATTATTTTAAGGACTGCAGTGTTTATTTTTAATTTTGAGACTGTGTGCTGATATTTACATAGGAAAGGGTATTTATTCAATGTTATAGCCCTGCTGATTTAATAGAAGCATAAAAATATCTTCTCCTTTTTTCAATACTAATTATAGGTTGCTATTTAATCTAGTCATTGTAAGTGCACAGTGCACTTATGTACATAGTGCAGGGAGTGAAAAATAGATGGATCTGCTGGGCTCATGCAGCAAAAGACATATTGTGCTTTCTCAGTAGGCAGCTATAAGAATTTAATCTTATAAATGACAAAGCAAAATGAGTAGAAGTCTAAAATAAGCTATTTGAAGTTTTAAGAAGTATATGGTCAAAATAGTTTTACTTGCTTGTTAGTTTTTCGTATATAGGTACAAATAACCACAGAGATCAAGCCAAACCCCATTGATTTTTCTTGGAGGAGGAAGGCAACTAGAATTTCTAAAGGTGAAAAAAAATCAGCACTCATTCATTCATGAGAGAAATCTGTATTTGATATTTCCCCACTAATGAAAAAGGCAGAGAAATAAATAAAACATTTTTCATTTTTCATATAGAAGAAGTAGAGAGTTTGCCCTGTAAGCTCCAATGCTCAGAAACAAATTACAAATAAGAGTAACCTTGGAATACGGGGTTAGAAATAACAGATAAGGACTTACCTACTGCCTCTGTCTTGAGAATGTGCAGAGAGAACAGAACAAGGAACAGCAATTCCATTATCTATTTTAAATAGGCTCAGTGTTGAAACCAGAATTGATTAGACTTCTTAGTATGTGATCATATTTCTGCTCTCAGTTTTATACTGGAGTAAGTAGTCCTGGACAGACCTGAAAGCCATTGCCAGGAAGGTGAACTCCTCCCCCTTGTAATTTCCCCAGATTTACTCTACTCATGGTCTGCCTAAATTTATTCATTTCTCCAAAACGAATGGCAAAAGGAATGCAGTTTTCTAGCACTAAACAAGTATCCTGCAGTGACTAGCTAAGACTTTGCAACCTATGCACATCTAGTAACCTACTGCTGAAATGTTACATTTTTATTTACTGGCAGCTTTTTCTCTGACAGACCACGTGACTTTCAGAGTAATTGTGAGTTTATGCATTAATGTGAGTGTTCTGCGTCCAAAAAAAGCACCCCCACTCCAACAGCACACAGCAACCCTTCAGACAGCAGGTTGGTGAGACTGCAGGATGGGATTTCTGTGTGCAGTAACAGGAAAGGTTTAGTAGGTGGCATGCCAGCACTTTTCTTCTGGCTGATTTTGCATTTAGTAGATTAATAGAGACCAAGCTTCTTTTTCCCTTTAAGTACTTTTTCTTAATGTTCCTTTATATATGTANCCTTTGACAGGCAAAATCAGTTGCAATGTTTACATGTGCGTACCTCTGGCCTTGTTAAAACAAATGCTAGTAATCCTTCATCTCTCTTCTGTTCACTTCTACTTGGAACTTTTATTTTTCACAATGTTGTACATCTATACGTACGTGTGTACCTATTGCTTTCCAATCCATTACAGGGACTTACTTAGACTCAAAGATAAACTTTGCTATGGTAATGAGGGAACTACACCTGGTCTGAGCATGGTGTTTATAACTTGCACATGTATACATAAATCACATGCTCAATGAAGTCTTACTCTGTAACGCATACAAGCTACAGAGGATTATAGAGATCTAGAGGTTCTAAGTTTACTCTATAAATACTTGTAAATGGCTTCCTTTGTGTCACATAGTGAGGAAGATAATTTTAGCTCTGACCTGTGATACTGTTGTAACATCTGTCATGTATATATATCCTCATAAATCTGCTGTATCAAAAAAGGAAGCTGACTTTTAACAAGAATAGAGTATCCAGGGCTAAGGTGATAGCTTCTGTGGGGAAATTTGCTTTGCTTTGTTTACAACAGAGCAGTGCCAAACAAAATTCAAGCAATATCTGTTGGAGTATTATTAAAATGTAATTCAAACAAATTACTGTCTGGATTTACAGCCCTTCCTGTATTGTTCTATGCTGAGTTTCTGCTGACTGATCCTGCAGCTAGGTGTTTGTAGTCTAACCACTGGCCATTGCATGTGCTCTGCACCCTATTAACAAAGCATCACCTACAATGGCACAGAGGGGAAAAAAAGATATTTGTAGGGAGACAGACACAGAGATGAAAAACTGAACCTCTCAGTACGTCTTGAAGACCTTGAAGTTTATGCTGGCTATTTGAACAGCTAAGAGGAAGATACGAAAATGCTTATCTGCTTCCAGTTTTCAAAATCCAACTGTAAGATCTACGAGAAGCCAGTTTTAAGTACCACTGCACAGCGTGCATCATTGAAAGATTAATTCAATACATTTTGCTGTAGGAGAAAAAAAATAACTGATAAGCTGAAGTAACATCACTTGTCACTGTGAATACCTCCTATGTATGTCTTCTATGATGTTCCTTTCTTTCCCACAGAGCTGAAGTGAATAGCAGCATGAACAAACCTGGCTTGAATGCTGAGAAGGTCAAGGTGATGCAGCACGTTGTGATTTTGTGCGAGGATCAGCTGAACAGTGAGTTCACACAAATTGATAACAACGTGGTGTACTCACCCTGCTCAAGGTGATCTTTAAATTGAGCAGTGATGATGTGACTGTCACTGTGCGTACAGAAAACTGCCCTCTCATTACACGTCACCAGAAACAGGCTGCTATCTGGTGAACAGTGGTGTTTGAACTTGGAGCTGTGATGCCCTTGGATGCACCAACATAGTAAAACATGTCTGCTCAAGAGCATCAACTCCTACTGTCTTAGGCACAACACAAATACAACAAAGCACGATTCGTGTCACCTGGGCAGTCATTCATAGCTACATGCTACATGCAGTCACTGCTCAGCAGTTCAGTCGTGCCATGCATGGGGCCAAGGGGCAGGTTTTGTTTTCATGTGCAGCAGAGTCAGCAGAGGTGGTCTTATGAACTTACATGTGTAATTCTTAAAGTGAAAGTCAGGATCTGCAGACGAATTTAAGTTACAAGAAGATGTGACTAAACAGTGCATACTCTTGAACAACTTCACACATAGACTAATGTGAAGAGAATCAAAGCATTCTTGTGCTGACATAATTGATTCCTATGTGTAATGTGGGTATATTTGGATACTATAACTGGCTGGCTACAGAAATAAATGAAGTTAAAAGCATTTCAGATTTCATTCCATATACGGCTCTAATGCCTTGCAGCTGCCTTTCAGGAGTCCTCTAGCAATATGCAGTGTTGTCTCTTTGCCTGCTGAGCTTGGTTTCCTGTCTCCCCAAAATAAAACAGGCTGTTACAGCTAAATGAAGAGCCACTCTATCTCATCTGCTGCTCTGGCATAAGTGCTTTTCTGCCTTCTGCTGAGAGAAGGAGAAAGCAGTTGTTACAATGCCATACCTCTCTGCACCCTTATCATAAGCTGAAGAAGGAAATAAGTGCACTCTGAGGTTACGTGATTTGCATCCTTAGTCATCCCGTGTCCATTCTTCTCACATCCGTAAAACCCTTCAGTTATAACCCAAATATGAAACAATGAATATGACAGTGGCTCATCTCATCCTGAGTTGCACCTCTGTTGGCAGTAACAGTCCCTTTTATAGAGCTAAAATATAATTAACCCTATATTTAATGGAAAGTTAGTTAGTAAAATTTTCAGTTTTGAAGATACTGAGCACTTAGTGCTGTTACTGGTTAACCACAGTGACAGAGCTAGAAAAATCTCTGCCTTCTGAAGGTTGCTTGTGCAGTTGATGTAGCTGTGCAGAGAGGGAGGAGTGCAGGGCAGTATCAGTGGGTGTCTCTTGCTCTGAGAGCGTATTCAGCAACTTGCTAAATGTGACCTCTTCTTTCTTCTTGCATACAATGGATCTGACAATGAAGGCGTACGCTGATAAATATGGACTATGATAGGTATTCACAGATAAGGCACCAATAATATTTTGGCAACTTGAATGATTCCATGAAAAAAAAAGAAGGACAGAAGGAAGATCTAAGAAACATATCCCATATAACAGCCATAACTCGAGATCAAAAGTCTGTCTGTACTGAGATAGCCAAGGTAACTTGTTGGAGATAATGTCAGGGTCCATTCCATCCCTCTTAAAGAAGCTTATTTCTCAGTGACATGTGAAGCTGGCTCCAACACCAATGCCAAACTTCTAGATGGAAATATTTTACTGTCCACTACAATTGTTGTCCTCTGAATGGCACTAGACTGAATGTACCTTTAATAAAACCTCTCTCTCAAAAGGTTTGGAATGTTTCTGATGTAATATTGCAGATATTTTGCTTCACTTCTATTTACCTAACAGCAGTTCCAGAGGGTCATTGATCTCTGAGAGGAATCAAGCAAGCCATTTGAGGTGCCTCAGTGCCAATATCAATATGCTGAGATGCATGTTAATCAGTGAAAGAGATGCTGAACAGAGATTCAAGATAGGTGGTCTCTCTTCCCGGTGCTGGTTGGTCTCCAGGCAGGTGGCTGCTCCAACGTGCCTCAGTTTCCACTCTGCAGTATAGGGATAATGAGGTTTGCTTCTCTGTGAAGTCCTGTAAGGACTGTTAGCAATATATTTTTTTTAAAAAGTAAGTTCTGTGCTAAGATACTGAGAGAGGTCAAGTTTGAAAGCAATTTAACATACCAGCAACTATTAACATTGGCTATATAAGTGTGGTGAGTTTTGAGGCTGCCTATAGTAGGGGAACAGCCTGGTGCAGGTATGTTCAATGAATTGCTAAGGGGGTAACTCTCAAGGGAGTTCTGAAAAGTGGCAAGAGCAGGAAAAAAAAAGATGCATAAAAATATTGAGGCAGATGCTCAGAAGTCACAGCTTCTGAAAATGTCCAGTCCTTATGGTTGTTTAATGGACCCTGTGAAGCTTCTACCTCATGAAGAGATTTGGAAAGGTAGGTGAGAAGAGAGCAAGTTTCTTGAGCATTAATGGCTGTGTCATTAATTCTATACTCAGGAAAGAAAGTGGAAATTGTAATGGTTTGTGGGGAAAAAAAGAACGTATTGTATGCATTCCCTGTGTTAATTCCTTCTGCTGAAATACTAATTGCTAATGTTAATTTAATAATACCTATATGGGTTTTCTAAGTGGTCTTCTAAGATTCTGTAATAAATGCCTTAACAGAACAGTAAATTCAGCAAGATATTAATTAATCAGTAATAGATTTCTATCAAGCAAATAGTTGTAGACTTTGGAAGAGCAAAGGTTCGTTGTGCTTTTCTGTACCTGTACTACATGTGGAAGCCTCTGGAGACAAAAGAGCTACAAAACACAGGCTGAGGAAGAGAGGAGATGTTTGAACTGTGAGGTATGGGTCTGAAAAGGCAAGCTGCTGAGTTGTGGTTATGGAGCATTTAGAACAGAGAAATAAAATGTGGGGAGCACCACCATTACCCCAGTGCTTATGCAGTGCTCAAGGCACTGTCTGAGTACCCGAACCCTCTGTTACTTTAAGTCTGGAAACTGAATCTTGAGCTCTTTAAAACCGTGTCTATTTAACAGGCTCTTGGTGCAGTGCTTCCCTCTGATACCTCTGATAATATTGTATCTCCTTTTTTTCCCTTAATGCAGTCCTGTCTATTTTAGTGCAAACAATAGACCCTTCATTATTTTAAGGACTGCAGTGTTTATTTTTAATTTTGAGACTGTGTGCTGATATTTACATAGGAAAGGGTATTTATTCAATGTTATAGCCCTGCTGATTTAATAGAAGCATAAAAATATCTTCTCCTTTTTTCAATACTAATTATAGGTTGCTATTTAATCTAGTCATTGTAAGTGCACAGTGCACTTATGTACATAGTGCAGGGAGTGAAAAATAGATGGATCTGCTGGGCTCATGCAGCAAAAGACATATTGTGCTTTCTCAGTAGGCAGCTATAAGAATTTAATCTTATAAATGACAAAGCAAAATGAGTAGAAGTCTAAAATAAGCTATTTGAAGTTTTAAGAAGTATATGGTCAAAATAGTTTTACTTGCTTGTTAGTTTTTCGTATATAGGTACAAATAACCACAGAGATCAAGCCAAACCCCATTGATTTTTCTTGGAGGAGGAAGGCAACTAGAATTTCTAAAGGTGAAAAAAAATCAGCACTCATTCATTCATGAGAGAAATCTGTATTTGATATTTCCCCACTAATGAAAAAGGCAGAGAAATAAATAAAACATTTTTCATTTTTCACATAGAAGAAGTAGAGAGTTTGCCCTGTAAGCTCCAATGCTCAGAAACAAATTACAAATAAGAGTAACCTTGGAATACGGGGTTAGAAATAACAGACAAGGACTTACCTACTGCCTCTGTCTTGAGAATGTGCAGAGAGAACAGAACAAGGAACAGCAATTCCATTATCTATTTTAAATAGGCTCAGTGTTGAAACCAGAATTGATTAGACTTCTTAGTATGTGATCATATTTCTGCTCTCAGTTTTATACTGGAGTAAGTAGTCCTGGACAGACCTGAAAGCCATTGCCAGGAAGGTGAACTCCTCCCCCTTGTAATTTCCCCAGATTTACTCTACTCATGGTCTGCCTAAATTTATTCATTTCTCCAAAACGAATGGCAAAAGGAATGCAGTTTTCTAGCACTAAACAAGTATCCTGCAGTGACTAGCTAAGACTTTGCAACCTATGCACATCTAGTAACCTACTGCTGAAATGTTACATTTTTATTTACTGGCAGCTTTTTCTCTGACAGACCACGTGACTTTCAGAGTAATTGTGAGTTTATGCATTAATGTGAGTGTTCTGCGTCCAAAAAAAGCACCCCCACTCCAACAGCACACAGCAACCCTTCAGACAGCAGGTTGGTGAGACTGCAGGATGGGATTTCTGTGTGCAGTAACAGGAAAGGTTTAGTAGGTGGCATGCCAGCACTTTTCTTCTGGCTGATTTTGCATTTAGTGGATTAATAGAGACCAAGCTTCTTTTTCCCTTTAAGTACTTTTTCTTAATGTTCCTTTATATATGTATGCGTGTACATACATACTACATACTACATATACTCTGTTATACTATATAGTATATATTTTTTTCTGTCCTCTTTTCCTTCCTATCTGAATGCTTTAATTCCAAGTGTCTGATTCAGTGCAATTCAGGCTTTATGTTCAACAAACAAAGGTGTGTACACAAGAGTGGCATTGCTGCTTTTCGCTCTGTAGTTTCTCTTATACACACATCTTCTATTTTTCGTTTGGGTCTGGATTTTGACACAGCTGGGGAGGAAAACAAATCAGGGAATGCAAATTCTCCCATTCTTCCAAATGCTTCTCTCTCCATGGGTGTGCAACCCAAATCGTGGGCTGGTGCAAGGAGAGCAGGATGCTTGACTCAGTGCCTCTCCAGGAAGGGGTGTAAAGGTTGTGGTGTGGCATTACGTTGACTGATCACTGCGGAGCCTTTACCAAAAGCTGTGGGCTCTAAGGTGAAGGGCAAGGCCACTGTGGTGTTATATTGGGGTCACATGGGATCAGGACTGTAATAACAATGGGAAATCTGACAGCTGACTTATGAGCAGGTCTTTATTCATAAAAAGATAGCTATAAATAACATTCCAACAATGAAGATTTGCTGGGTAGTGTTTTTCTGTCTTGGATTAGGTAGATTAAAACATGAACAGACAATGATTTGCCTAGCACATGGTGCTAAGATAAACAGTTCCTGCAGTGATAAGAACAATAAGGGAATTCATTGTGTTTTTGAACTTCCTAGTTCAGCAGACCCTGTGGAGCTATCTAAGCAAGGTGCACGCTGAGCACGTAGAGCAAAGCGGGGCTGTGAACACGGCAGTGCCAGGTGCCGGCCTTCAAGGGCACGTGTGAGATGTTCTACCCTTGGGCTTCTCTGTTTTCATATCCCGGGGGTGGTCGTCAGTCAGAGAGATTAATCAAAGCTCTTTGATGAAGTGTTTTTCACCTTACTTGTGCTTAGCTTTCTGGAAGCTAAGAGCTTCTTAGAAACGCTCTGATTAGGGCTGAAATATCCAAGGGTTAGAAACTTTGTTCTTGAAATTCAGGATTCCAGCTTCTCATTATTTAAGTGGTAATAATTTGCACTGCAGTCATATTTATTTGTGCTAGAAAGTGTGTTTAAATTCCGTGAAATATATTCCCTAACCATATGAAGTTTACAATCTAAATAAGGAGGGCAGGCATCATCTTTTTATCTAACCAAACTTACCTGACTGGTGCTTTGTTATCAGTTCTCTCTGGCATCTTTGCACCTACGAACATTTTTCAAAGGAAGTGCAGTGCAGGTGGGTTTTCTGCAAAGGTCATTGGACGTTGGACCTAAATGCATGTAAGGATCCTTGTCAGAGGAGCAAAGAGCCAAAGTTTTGCAGGATTCATTAAACTCAAGGTTATTTTTTTCAGGCAGTATGGTTGCAGCTGTGTCCATAGCTACAGGATAGATAAGAGCAGGAGGGAACATTAAAAGCAGTGAAAACTGCACTTGGTTTGTATCCTTGTTGTGGAGTACAGCAGCAAAGGTTTTGAGTTATTTTCCTCAGTCTGGTTTATGAAATGTGTGAGATCCAACCTTAGCCTGCTACTACCAAGAGGGCTTCACAGGACACTGGGAAGGACTGATGTGACATCTAATGAAGCTTACGTATGTCTGAGCCAAATGACCCTACCATGTGCTGCAGAAAGGAAGTCTAGAGCTGTTCGTGGCCTCCCAGGCAAATGATTGCAGTTCCTCTGTACCCGGCAGCACGGAGAGGACAGGATGAGAGCAGGTTGGAGCTGACTATGTCCAAAACCAGGACAGTGGCACAGCTCTTTGTGCTGGGGAGCTGGGCTGAACGTACGCTTAGAAGGAATATCTAAGGCTTCTGTAGGTGGGAATGACATGAGTCTGTCTCTCTCCAGTTTATAGGAGGAAGAGGAGATTCTTTTTGTGTATTTATATACCCGATGGCAAGATTAAGACACAACGGGTTAAATATTAGCCCAACAAGTTTATTATTCCTATTTGCTTAGGGATATGGGGAAGGGAAGATGGGCAATAGAAAAGAGATGGGAAATAAAAGCAAAGAGTCTTTGTGGAAAGCAAGACAGAGATAGTCACCACTGTGGGTCCAGTGTGGTTAAAAGTTCAGACTTTGATCTCAGGAACTCGTCCAGTCACCACGGGAGACGGGAGAAAGCCAGGAAGCTTTGCAGCAAGCAGGGCCTGGGGGGTTCTTCCCTAAGAGGTTTTTTTCTCTTAGGGAATTCCTCTGTCAAAGGTTTCTTTTCTTTGGGAGTTCTTCTCCCAAGGTTTCTTCTTTCTGGGAGTTCCTCTCCTCCAAAGGTTTCTTTTCTTTGGGAGTTCCTTTCCTCCAAGTCCTTCCTTTAGTGGGGACCTTTCATCCCCATTTTTTCAGTTTTTTTCTTCTTTTCTCCCTGTTAGTGTCACACACCTGGCCCAGCAGATAAGCCAGCAGGGAGCAGTGCCTTTGTTGCCATGCACAAACACTATCGCCTTTTGCAGTGGTCAGCTCCGTAAAGCCGCACCCCCATAAAGGCTGCTTGTCCCACTTCTGCTTATCTTTACAATCGTAAGTAGAAGTATTGTGGCATGGTGACACCCACCACTCACCCCATAGATAATTCGCAGTTGTCAGTTAGAGTCTTATCACCAAAAAAGCCTCACGAAGCGAGCTTTGAGCCAAAAAAAACCAGTTGTCTTTCACAGAATCCAAATGCTGTTCCTAGACAAGCTGACCTGGAAGAATTGTCCTTGAAGTGGGGGAGGGAGGCACTTCCGAGAGGCTTAAAGCACAGATGAATTCCATGATTAGTGTCTTGGTGATTGGGAAACGTACCCTTCAGAGTGAGAGAACACGCTGAGTATTCTTACGTTGTGTGCTGCAATTTTCTTCATGAGTTCCCTGACTGCTGAACAGGAGATCTGGAAACTCATGAGCCGTAGCTGTTAGTTAACCTGAAACATCAAAGTTTTCTCTTTTACATGACAAACATAGGCTGGCTATTCTTCTCCCTGAGTTTGCTCTACTGGGGAACATTGTTCAAATATGAGGTTCTGAAGCATACACATTTCTGACCACTGCTTTCTAATATCCGGAGTGATCACTGTGCTCCTATAGGTGTTTGGTTCAGCATAAGATGCCACTTAGAGATAAGATGTTGTTGCGGAAGGAAACAACTATGCTATATACCTCACTCATAAGGGAGAAGCAGGGAGGGAGCTGTGGGGGTGTCCTTGCCATTATTTTGTGTCTTGCAGTTAACACTATTAAGCAGATTTGAAACAGTCAAACCTGATGATTGTCTTCACTCTGTGTTCCTGATGGGGGCCATGAAAGCAGAGCTGGGACATCAGAAACACGAAACTTGTGAATGCAGAAATCCCTCAGAGGGTGGGGGGGGGAAGAGCAGGGAGTCTTCTGTTTTGAAAACTTCTTAGCAGAATCTTGGAAGGAGATCATACATACCATTTCTGTCTTCCTCCCCAGAAAGGAAGACTTTAATCCACATAAATTGAAGCATAAATTGGATAAACAGGCTCCTTCTTTTTATTCCTCCCTTTCCTGAATGTTCCTTACTTGTGATGGATATTCTTGTCTCAAGGCTTTGCTGGATGCCATGGCAATCAGAAATCAGTCCTCCTCGTTACTCGGCCAGCCTGCATTTCACTAGCCTTTTTGGAGCCAGGTTCTGTGATGTCTGCAGCTTAGTGAAGTGTGCTGTTGAAGTGCAGGGGCAGTTCAGGTGAAGGTTGAACTGTTGCACTTCACAACCAAGAAGGTCGGCTGCGTCAGACATGGGAGCAGAAACTGGATGTGTGGAAGGAAAGAAACTGGAAAAATGAACTCCCTTACCCTTTCTGCACCTTGTTTTTCTCGTATACACAGTGCCTGTACACAACTTTGAAGGTAGCACCAGATCAGCTGCAGCATCATTGTGCTATGGAGTTCTCATTTTCATTATATGGATGCAGCTTTTTGTGCTGCAGTGTCAGGTATAACTCTGAACTCTCAGGGCACTATCAGCATGAAGGGAATTGCCTTTGCATAGTGCTAAGGTGGAAGTGTGTGTTGTCCAAGGGTTGCTGTGCTGAACTAAGAGTCTCAGCTTCGGAACCTAATTTCCTGTTTTGAAATCTCCTCTGGCATGTCTCAGCTGGGATCTGTTATTCTGAGGGCTGCCAAACACCAGCGGTTCCTGCTGAAGCCCAAGCACTGCAGGTTCTGGGCAGTTCTGAGACCACAGACTCAGCTGTGTGAAGGTAGATTTTCCAGAATGGCTGCTTTAAGTGAATGGTCCTTAAAAATTCAAGGCTTATCACATCTCATTCTCTTCAGCATTTTCAGCATCTTCAGTAATATCTTCTCCACAGGAATAATCTGAGGCTAATTACTATGAAACTTACAGATTCTAGGGTAAAAGGAGGTGTCAGTGAGAAAAGTATGTTATTGCTCTGATCCTATTAGCAAAATAAAGTAATGCCATGTCTGGTTCATAACAAACATCAAAACAATAGCAAGTTGGATATTCCGATAAAGGAATTTAAAAACAATTATAGTACTAACAAGAGCTGTGGAGAGGGTGAAATCGAGGCAAATATTCATCAAATTCCTGCTAATAGTAAGGTACAGCCAGAGTTTGAAGTTTTAGCCTAGATTTACCTCTCTCCATGCCATTCTTCCATGTGATCTTATGCAAATAATTTGTAAAATGTAGATAATACTCCTTCCTCACAGGCGTGTTGTGGGTGTAAGTATAATAAGATTATGAAGTTCCCAGAATAAGTGATAAGAATCACCTTGAGTGGACATTGTTCAGTAACACAGTCGCCTTCTACCTCACAGAGTGTTTGCTTTCAGGTGGAACTACTTTTCATCTATTCTTACAAGAACTCAGACTTTATTACAGTTGAGATGTACAGATCTATGGGGTATTTTTGTTTGTTTGTTTGCTTTATATTGAAGCAGACTAAAAAAGTTATTTCCATAATAATACTGTCTTCCTTAATCTAGTACTGTTGTACTAATTTTATGCAGTCCTATTAGGGAATTAAGATTACAAAATGTTTTGTTAAGAGCCGTTTGTATTTCTCAGTATTATTGTTAATTACATTCTGACCTCATACAGTGTTTCGTCTTTGAACACCAGCTTCTTACACTAGAGACATTTCAATTAGCATCTTCAGGAATGCCCAGGACTTTTTGGAGCCCGACTTCATGGGTATGCATTTCCAAGTAACTAGGATGTTTCTGAAAGGGTTCTGAAGATGTCGTCCTTCGTGGCTAGCCTGCTGCTCATCACAGCCCTCAGTCCCCCCTCCAGTTCTCAAAGTCACAGCAAAAGTAATCGGAAGAGATCAGGAGTGCATGCAGATTGATCTGGTGTCCTTTGCTGTCCCTGACATCCATGCTGGACACATTACCTGCTGCTGCATTTGCTGTTATTAAAGGGAGCTGCTGACTTGTGGTGCTGGCACTGAGAAGGTGACAGAAATAACAGAGTCCTTGCTCAGCAGCAACCTCATCCCAAGGGTGTGGCTGCCAAATCTATATGAGGTATGTCATAGGGAATGCTTTGCTGTGACACTTGAGAAGAATAGTTCATGGGATATCAATAAATCAGCAGACTTGGTGAATCAGTTCTCAGCCCTCATTTCTATACAATCTTTCTTTGGACTTCCTCCTGACTTTCTGAAATATTTTACTTACCTGTGCAAAGCATTTCTAGTATACATTAATTTTATAGTGCTAATTGCACACCAACCACAGTATGTTCATAAACTTCAACTTTTACAGAAAAAATAATTTTTCCTTCTTAAGGCCGTCAGTTTTGCACAGATTTATTGCACTGTAAATTCTGCCAGAGCTATCAGATAGTTCACAGATTTACAGTATGAGAGCTGAACTTGCTGCTATGCTGCACAGATAACAGCACTGAACGTGGGAAGCCCCTAGGCATTAGCTGAGCTACTTTGTAAATATCATAGTATAAAATTGTTGCTAATGAAAGTCAATCTTTTGTTAGAATAGCAACAAAGAGTGGGGAAGGAACACACACACACAGACACAAAAAAGCACTCTAACAAACCAACTGCAACAACAACAAACTCTTACATGGAGGCTTGCAAATTAGTTTGGGCTAACTTTGTAAGTGACGTGGCTTCACTTAGATGCTTTCACCAAGGGAAAGCTTGCAGAAACTCGCTGCTCGATTGCAATTGGATGCCAGTAACAGCTAGAACATGCTGGAGAGACCTCTCCGTATGTTGGTGTCTCAAATAAAACATGGGGTGTCATAGGGGTGTGCCACATCAAGCATTAGGAAACAGAAGCAGCCATTCCTGAGGAGAAAAAAAATATCCTCGTTATTGATAATGATCCACGGGTGTACTTACTGCTCTGGTTATTTATAATGATCCACGGGTGTACTTACTGCTCTGGTTATTTATAATGATACACGGGCGTACTTACTGCTCTGTTTATAATGATCCACGGGTGTACTTACTGCTCTGGTTATTTATAATGATCCACGGGTGTACTTACTGCTCTGGTTATTGATAATGATACACGGGCGTACTTACTGCTCTGGTTATAATGATCCGCGGGTGTACTTAATGCTCACCCGAACCACTCCAGCATTCAGAATTGCCATATTCCCCACTGTAAACTAACTGTTACTGTAGTGCCCTCTGCTGTCTGACAGTGTTAAATGTATGTCCAAAGAATATTTTTTCTAGTCTCGCATGTTTAAAACTTAGTTCTCATAAATCATTCACATTTAAAAAGACAGAGGAAGATACAGTAATATTCTGTTGCTTTGTTAATCTACAAGTCTTTAAAAAAGCAAACACAAAATGTCCCATTGCAATGGTATCAGCATAGATGCCTGTCATTTTTCTACATCAACCAGTACCTCTGATTTATACAAGAGAAAGAAGATACAGATGATTTTAGGTGTAGTCTGAGAACTTCTGAGTACTCCAGCATTCAGTACGTACTGAGATATTTCTGTAGGCCCAAGCACAAGATCTACTTTGAAGACAGAACATCCTCCCTTTTTGGGAGCACCTTTGTAGTGCTGCTGTTGATCATGCCACTTTGCTTCCTAGGCTGGGGTTTGTTCTGTAGATGTGATCTAACCATATTTAGAAAAACAGCCACCATCAGTCTCATTGGTTTGTAATTGTAAGCAAGAGACAGTAAACAACTTGATTCTGTTCTCCAGTCAAGATTTAAAACTGTATGTTAAGGGATTATTAAACACATAAAACTGGAGGAGTTTGTATTAAGAGGGATCTTTCATTATTTTACAGAGTAATATTTCTAAGAATAGAACTGCAGGTTATGTGGCTAGGTTAGTGACAGAGAGAAGGAATCTCCAGCTTAATGCCAGCATTTTTGTCCATTGCTTGTGTACGGTCTGAGTAGGGGCAATTAGAGGGATTAAAATTGGAGATCTTTAAATGCCAGAACCAAATCTTGTTCTTGATAAAGGTTGCTTTAAGCAGATCGGTTCTATAGTAGTAAATGTGTTTTCCAGTTTTAGCTATCCTAGCAACTGAAGTGCTCTGAGTTGGTAACCCAAATATTTAAAAACACAAGTGGTTAAAGATTAATCCACTGTCATGATGATGATGTGCCAATAGAAGCTGTGTTTGAAGATTCGTGTTTTGATTAAAAACAAGATGACAGCAATGCTCAAGCAGTACAGTCTCTTACAGAATATGAGATGTTTGAAGCAAATGGTTCCTGGTTGAATCTAGGATTTTCCACCATGAACGGATACTCAAACTGTTCTGCTAACCACACGGAAATTTGGAGTCGTAATTTAGTACTTGCACTGGGCATCCCTCAGCTGACCATTAACATAGCATCTGTGATCTTCAACTGCACAGCCATCATCACCAGAAAGGCAACAAAGGATCTGCACAAGCCTATCTCTATACTCTTCTGCAATTTGGCTTTTTCTGATCTCTTCTCAAGTTTTTCTGGTTTTTGGATTTCAATGCTGTTCATCACCAAACCTGACGACACAATCTTTGGATCCAAGGATATGCTTGCACCTTATGCCTTGTATACTACATCTATCTTATCCACCATCTATAACTTGGTAAGCATTGGAATTGAACGCTACCTGGCTGTGGCTGAAAGTATTAAGACAAGGTTCAGGGTTGCTAGAAGCCATTCCATAGCTGTAGTTTTAATTAACTGGGTCCTTGCTTTCTTTCTGGGCTGCTTGCCATTGATGGGGTGGAACTGCTTGCACACAGGAAAAAATCTCTCAGTCCTCTACAGTCCGTTCTGTGTTGACTACCTCATCTTCATCACCACTCCCAATGTTGTGGCGGCTTTTATTGTTCCTCTGTTCACCTACCTTAGAATCATCATGATCCTGAGGAAAAGAAAGCTGAGAATGAAAGCATGTGGACAAGCTATCGGTACCTACAAATCAGCTGAAATCCAGGTTGCCAGAACTAGTATTTTTATATGGCTCCTGGCATTGGTGTCCTATGCTCCTCTTTTTGCAGGAGTCATCTTTGACGCAATAAACCACCAGTGCCCCCTCGATCTCTACCCAAGCGTCTACATCTTCCGAAATTGCACAGCTATGCTGATAACCATGAACTGTTTGGGAAATCCCATAATATATACACTGAAAACCAAAACCCTAGGAGCTAAACTCAAGTCTCTGAAATGCCTTTCTAGCAAGCGTCTCCAAGCCTGCACTATTGCGAACATCTAACCGCGGCCTCCCCTGCGCTCCGGACTCTGTTCTGCTTCCAGGGCAGCGGGAGCGCCCCGAAGCGATGCCCGATCCCTCGGCCGGCTGCGGCACTTCAGCACCAGCGGGGGGGACAGCTCCGGGCCGGCTGCGGGCGGAGCGCCGTGCGGGGCGCCTCGGGCAGCGCGGGTGCGAGCTGCGCTGCTGCCCGGGTGGAAGATGGAGAGCGCTCCGGTTGGGAACGAATTCCACTCCATCAGCTGTGTTTGCTTCGCGTTTGGAAATTCGCTGCTGACGTGTTTTCTTTGCTGCTCAGATTCATCGTCTTTTCCTATTGTTTTGAGAGTTGTTGTTTTTAGTGGGTTTTGGGGTTTTTTTGTTTTTTTGTTTTTTTGGAAGGTGGATAAGTGGCTGGAAAATGTTCAGTTGTGTAGGGGGAAATGTAACGTTATTCATTTGCAGCATGCAACATTGTATCTCTTAATATTTGATGAATCAGCTATTGGGGCACTCAGCGTTGTGTTTCTGTGGTCAGTGTAACAGCAGTGTGTAGCACTGTGTTTCTGTGGGAGCTTTCTGATTGCTCGTTTCGTGTCCCTGCTTGTGAACAGCAGCACACTCGTGTACTGTGGCTGCTGACATTCAATTCGATTTAGGAGAAAACCTCAATGGAGGTTTCATTATCGGAATTGTAGTCATGGTACAAAGCAAAATGAAATAAAAATCTCAATACCACGTGTTTTGTAGAAGGAAAAGGTCTCCCCTCCCTCCATCTCTCTGAAGAGGAAATGGCTGTTGATTAATTAACTGGTCAGATCCTGGGATAAATGAATGCTTACACTGAATGACACGGAGATGTTGTCTGGAAGGGTCTCAACGGCCCAGTTTGTTCTCTCTCCTCTTACACAGTGACAAACCTGGAGGCGATGACCAATAGACCCAAGTGACACTCGCTCATCATTCTGCCNAAGAATTTTTCCTTCTTAAGGCCGTCAGTTTTGCACAGATTTATTGCACTGTAAATTCTGCCAGAGCTATCAGATAGTTCACAGATTTACAGTATGAGAGCTGAACTTGCTGCTATGCTGCACAGATAACAGCACTGAACGTGGGAAGCCCCTAGGCATTAGCTGAGCTACTTTGTAAATATCATAGTATAAAATTGTTGCTAATGAAAGTCAATCTTTTGTTAGAATAGCAACAAAGAGTGGGGAAGGAACACACACACACAGACACAAAAAAGCACTCTAACAAACCAACTGCAACAACAACAAACTCTTACATGGAGGCTTGCAAATTAGTTTGGGCTAACTTTGTAAGTGACGTGGCTTCACTTAGATGCTTTCACCAAGGGAAAGCTTGCAGAAACTCGCTGCTCGATTGCAATTGGATGCCAGTAACAGCTAGAACATGTTGGAGAGGCCTCTCCGTATGTTGGTGTCTCAAATAAAACATGGGGTGTCATAGGGGTGTGCCACATCAAGCATTAGGAAACAGAAGCAGCCATTCCTGAGGAGAAAAAAAATATCCTCGTTATTGATAATGATCCACGGGTGTACTTACTGCTCTGGTTATTTATAATGATCCACGGGTGTACTTACTGCTCTGGTTATTTATAATGATACACGGGCGTACTTACTGCTCTGTTTATAATGATCCACGGGTGTACTTACTGCTCTGGTTATTTATAATGATCCACGGGTGTACTTACTGCTCTGGTTATTGATAATGATACACGGGCGTACTTACTGCTCTGGTTATAATGATCCGCGGGTGTACTTAATGCTCACCCGAACCACTCCAGCATTCAGAATTGCCATATTCCCCACTGTAAACTAACTGTTACTGTAGTGCCCTCTGCTGTCTGACAGTGTTAAATGTATGTCCAAAGAATATTTTTTCTAGTCTCGCATGTTTAAAACTTAGTTCTCATAAATCATTCACATTTAAAAAGACAGAGGAAGATACAGTAATATTCTGTTGCTTTGTTAATCTACAAGTCTTTAAAAAAGCAAACACAAAATGTCCCATTGCAATGGTATCAGCATAGATGCCTGTCATTTTTCTACATCAACCAGTACCTCTGATTTATACAAGAGAAAGAAGATACAGATGATTTTAGGTGTAGTCTGAGAACTTCTGAGTACTCCAGCATTCAGTACGTACTGAGATATTTCTGTAGGCCCAAGCACAAGATCTACTTTGAAGACAGAACATCCTCCCTTTTTGGGAGCACCTTTGTAGTGCTGCTGTTGATCATGCCACTTTGCTTCCTAGGCTGGGGTTTGTTCTGTAGATGTGATCTAACCATATTTAGAAAAACAGCCACCATCAGTCTCATTGGTTTGTAATTGTAAGCAAGAGACAGTAAACAACTTGATTCTGTTCTCCAGTCAAGATTTAAAACTGTATGTTAAGGGATTATTAAACACATAAAACTGGAGGAGTTTGTATTAAGAGGGATCTTTCATTATTTTACAGAGTAATATTTCTAAGAATAGAACTGCAGGTTATGTGGCTAGGTTAGTGACAGAGATAAGGAATCTCCAGCTTAATGCCAGCATTTTTGTCCATTGCTTGTGTACGGTCTGAGTAGGGGCAATTAGAGGGATTAAAATCGGAGATCTTTAAATGCCAGAACCAAATCTTGTTCTTGATAAAGGTTGCTTTAAGCAGATCGGTTCTATAGTAGTAAATGTGTTTTCCAGTTTTAGCTATCCTAGCAACTGAAGTGCTCTGAGTTGGTAACCCAAATATTTAAAAACACAAGTGGTTAAAGATTAATCCACTGTCATGATGATGATGTGCCAATAGAAGCTGTGTTTGAAGATTCGTGTTTTGATTAAAAACAAGATGACAGCAACGCTCAAGCAGTACAGTCTCTTACAGAATATGAGCTGTTTGAAGCAAATGGTTCCTGGTTGAATCTAGGATTTTCCACCATGAACGGATACTCAAACTGTTCTGCTAACCACACAGAAATTTGGAGTCGTAATTTAGTACTTGCACTGGGCATCCCTCAGCTGACCATTAACATAGCATCTGTGATCTTCAACTGCACAGCCATCATCACCAGAAAGGCAACAAAGGATCTGCACAAGCCTATCTCTATACTCTTCTGCAATTTGGCTTTTTCTGATCTCTTCTCAAGTTTTTCTGGTTTTTGGATTTCAATGCTGTTCATCACCAAACCTGACGACACAATCTTTGGATCCAAGGATATGCTTGCACCTTATGCCTTGTATACTACATCTATCTTATCCACCATCTATAACTTGGTAAGCATTGGAATTGAACGCTACCTGGCTGTGGCTGAAAGTATTAAGACAAGGTTCAGGGTTGCTAGAAGCCATTCCATAGCTGTAGTTTTAATTAACTGGGTCCTTGCTTTCTTTCTGGGCTGCTTGCCATTGATGGGGTGGAACTGCTTGCACACAGGAAAAAATCTCTCAGTCCTCTACAGTCCGTTCTGTGTTGACTACCTCATCTTCATCACCACTCCCAATGTTGTGGCGGCTTTTATTGTTCCTCTGTTCACCTACCTTAGAATCATCATGATCCTGAGGAAAAGAAAGCTGAGAATGAAAGCATGTGGACAAGCTATCGGTACCTACAAATCAGCTGAAATCCAGGTTGCCAGAACTAGTATTTTTATATGGCTCCTGGCATTGGTGTCCTATGCTCCTCTTTTTGCAGGAGTCATCTTTGACGCAATAAACCACCAGTGCCCCCTCGATCTCTACCCAAGCGTCTACATCTTCCGAAATTGCACAGCTATGCTGATAACCATGAACTGTTTGGGAAATCCCATAATATATACACTGAAAACCAAAACCCTAGGAGCTAAACTCAAGTCTCTGAAATGCCTTTCTAGCAAGCGTCTCCAAGCCTGCACTATTGCGAACATCTAACCGCGGCCTCCCCTGCGCTCCGGACTCTGTTCTGCTTCCAGGGCAGCGGGAGCGCCCCGAAGCGATGCCCGATCCCTCGGCCGGCTGCGGCACTTCAGCACCAGCGGGGGGGACAGCTCCGGGCCGGCTGCGGGCGGAGCGCCGTGCGGGGCGCCTCGGGCAGCGCGGGTGCGAGCTGCGCTGCTGCCCGGGTGGAAGATGGAGAGCGCTCCGGTTGGGAACGAATTCCACTCCATCAGCTGTGTTTGCTTCGCGTTTGGAAATTCGCTGCTGACGTGTTTTCTTTGCTGCTCAGATTCATCGTCTTTTCCTATTGTTTTGAGAGTTGTTGTTTTTAGTGGGTTTTGGGGTTTTTTTGTTTTTTTGTTTTTTTGGAAGGTGGATAAGTGGCTGGAAAATGTTCAGTTGTGTAGGGGGAAATGTAACGTTATTCATTTGCAGCATGCAACATTGTATCTCTTAATATTTGATGAATCAGCTATTGGGGCACTCAGCGTTGTGTTTCTGTGGTCAGTGTAACAGCAGTGTGTAGCACTGTGTTTCTGTGGGAGCTTTCTGATTGCTCGTTTCGTGTCCCTGCTTGTGAACAGCAGCACACTCGTGTACTGTGGCTGCTGACATTCAATTCGATTTAGGAGAAAACCTCAATGGAGGTTTCATTATCGGAATTGTAGTCATGGTACAAAGCAAAATGAAATAAAAATCTCAATACCACGTGTTTTGTAGAAGGAAAAGGTCTCCCCTCCCTCCATCTCTCTGAAGAGGAAATGGCTGTTGATTAATTAACTGGTCAGATCCTGGGATAAATGAATGCTTACACTGAATGACACGGAGATGTTGTCTGGAAGGGTCTCAACGGCCCAGTTTGTTCTCTCTCCTCTTACACAGTGACAAACCTGGAGGCGATGACCAATAGACCCAAGTGACACTCGCTCATCATTCTGCCTTTAAATCGTGTTCAGAGGAGCTGCTGTGCAGTGGGTGTGAGGAAAGGGGTTTGATGCCTGCCCGCTGGTGTAACAGGGAGGCAGGTGCCGTTACATTTACAGACCACGTACTCATTATTCTACATCATTGCCATAAAACCTCTTTCCTGTAATTCTTTACACCACAGATCTCTGGGAGATCACGGTTATGACCCTATCTAGGGACGTGCTTAGTGATCGTGGTGGGGATGGGTCGACGGTCGGACTCGGTGATCTTAGCGGTCTTTTCCAGCCGGAACGATTCGGTGATTTTTTTCGCCTGACCCTCACAGGATCAACCCCCCGCCTCCCACCGCCGCTGTTCCGCTCCCGGCCCTCCCCTGCTCGGCGCTCTGCTGCCAGGCCTGGGCGGGGCGGGGCGGCGCAGGGCGGCCATGCGCGCGGTGCGGCGCTGCGGGGTGTGCGGGGCGGACGGCGCCGGCAAATACCGCTGTCCGCGCTGCGCGGCCGCATAGTGAGCGCCGGGAGGGAGGGAGGGGGCGGCGGCGCGGGAGGGAGCGGGGGCGGGGGGCTGAGGGCCCGGGGGCCGCTTCTCTGAGGAGACCTCCCGGCCTAATGGCGGCTCTCATCTCGCAGCTGCTCCGTGCCGTGCTGCAAGGCGCACAGAGGTGAGTGAGCGGGCGGAGCGGTGGGCCGGGCCGGGCCGGGCGGCTGTGACGGGCCTTATCCCCGCAGAGCGATGCGCGCCGCAGAGGGAACCGCCGGCGGAGGAACGGGCGGCGCAGCGCGGCCCTCCCGCGGACAGCGCGTGGTCAGTGGCCGACATCCTGACGGAGGACGACGAGCAGGACCGCGTCCCGCTGCAGAAGCTCCGGCTGCTGGGTGAGCCGGGGCCGGGGGGCAGCGGGAGCCACCGAGGGGCGCCTCAAACTTTAAGGCCCTGCAGCGAGCCACAAAGTGGGGACAAGCGGGAAGTTCCGGCACTGACAGTGCCACCGCTCAGTGCCTCTTTGGGAATGTGCCGGCAAAGTAGGGATGGTTATAGCGTCGTTTGTGACTGCTGACAGTGAGCAGTGCGGAATCACAGAATAGTCCCAGCTGGAGGGGACCCACTGGGTTCTTTGAGTCGAAGCCCTGGCTCCACACAGCACTGCCCAAACCCGGGGCAGAGCTCTGTCCCAGTGCTCTGTGAGCTCCAGCAGCTCGGGGCCATGCCTGCTGCCCTGGGCAGTCTGTTCCCTGCCCCTGGGGCAGACCCCGTCCCCAGTACCGACTTGAGGTCATGTGCTGGTGGAGGAAATGCATAAAAACAGAAAGCAAGGATTTAGTTTGTGATCAGCTCTGTATCCTTGCTTTGTTATCACAAGAGCATGATCTCATAGACTTTGCCTCAAAGTGGGATTTGCTGTGGATTTCATGCAGGCTCAGAGATTAATCCTCTGATTTGGTTCTGACAGAGGAAAGGGCTTCTGCCTTCCCTAGCTTGAGGGCTGAATTGCCTCACTTCCTTAACAGAAACCAAATCCTTTACAGTGAGGACTTTAGGGGAAAATGGCACTCATTATCCTTTGTCCTTTTCTTTAAAGGAGAATCAGAAGAACTGAGAGGCTTGTTGCTGAACCCACACCTCAGGCAGCTGCTGCTGACCATTGACCAAGCAGAAGACAAAAGCTCTCTCATGAAAAAATACATGCAGGAGCCACTCTTTGTGGAGTTTGCAGACTGCTGCTTGAGGATTGTGGAGCCCCCAGAGAAGGAGAACATTCTTCCTGAGTGAGCTTAGGAATATTTTTTGTTCCTTCAGGTTTTCCTCTGACAAAAGCCATTCTGCAGCGCCCCACGGTGCACTGTGCCATGTATTCCCTCCAGTTCGGTTGCTCATGAATGTCAGCACTCTAATTTTCATTTTAGAGTTGATAAACAATGACATGGTGCTGGACAAATTTCTAGATGCTAGGAATTGAATTCGGTATTATGTGGACTTGCCCTCTGCTGGTACAGAAATCCTGTCACCTGTGGGAAATACCACTGCCCAGTAACAATTACATTAAATATACTGGCATTTGTCTTAACCCACAAAATGAACCTGAAGTGCTTTTGTTGATCTTGTCGTGGATAGTCAGACGCCTTCACAAGATACTTAAGAGTTTATTTAGATGTGGCATACACAGAAAAGCTGAACATTTTCAAGACCCACGTACATAATAGAGGTGGTGTAGGGTGCCCTGATGAGATCCTTGGTCCCTCTGCAGAGGTAATGCTGTTGGCTAGGTGATGTTAGAAATGCACTCTGTGCACAATGTATTACTCTATCACAATGTATTTTGGTCCTGTAGATAAAAAGCAGGAGTCTGGTCTTGCTTTTCCCTGAGACATCTGCCTTTAGTGTTACAGTTGACTGCTACTTACTTCCTTGGTCACAGGTTACTAAATGTTTGTGGTACCTCCCAACAAGAACCTGGCACACATCAGAAGTGTTTGCCTTTTTTGCTGTCTCGTTACCAGCCTCTTGTTTTGACCATGTACTGCTAGAAGTGTTCTGTTCAAGTATATACTCTTTGAAGCACTTGATCTATTTTAATTGAGTGTTCTCATAGTACTGATTATTTCCTCTAATGTGTGTGTGAGAGGAGGAATGCCTCCCCTGCATTCTAAATTTGAATTATAATATGCATACACTGTGTGATTATAGGAAACTGAGGTAGCAGCAGATAGGGACGTTGAGTAACTTGAAAAGCAGCAGCCTGCAGACATTCCTTCCCTGAAGGAAAAAGTTACGTTGGAAGCAGTTCTTTTCTGTCCAATAAAATCTGGTTAAATCCGGTGATAGAATAGGCAGCTGCGTGGGGACTGACGTTTGCATAATGCAGGGGAGACTTCTTGCAGTGAAACCTCACAGAGCCCTGAAAGAAAACAAAGTGGAGAGGCCAGTTGATGCTTTGCAGCTGATAAGTACGACTAAAAGCTTTGATCAGGTTGTTCCTATGACAGACTAGCAAGAACTTTCATGCTTTGGTCTCGCATCTGAGCTCCATGTCTAACCTGACCTATTAATGTCAGAATCATCCTTGCATAGCTAAAGCAGTGAAGAAAGAAAAACTAGATTGATAGCAGACTTCATGCCAGTACTCTTCTAGGATCCTGACCTCATGACAGTTCAGTTGTGCAGTGTGAGGTATCTTACCTGTGGGAGAGCTCTAATAGAAGTGATGCCACAGCCTAAGAAGCTGCCTTCCATCTTGTAGCAGCCAATCCCCTGAAGTACTTTCAAGCATGCCAGCAGAGACAGCTCTCTCCGGAGTCCCACTTTGGTAACAGGAGCAGCAGACAGGACGAGGCCAAGAGGCCAGAACTGAATGATCGCACGGAGAGGCCAAGCTGTTTCCAAAGAGCATGGTGATTTGGCTGATGTTGCTGAGAACGGTGCCTTTTCATCACCCTCATCTAATTCGGCTGCTGCTAAGGCAGCCATTTTTGCCTGATAAAGAGATGCAGAAAAATATTCTCAAAATAATCTTGAGCAAAATTTAAAACTGCCAAACAGAGTCTAAAACAAAGTGCACCATAAGGGATAGGACACCATTTGGGATGCCTTCCCATTTTGTAAAGATAATTAGGAAGAAATTCATTCTGTGGCCTCTAGCTACCTCCCAAGCAGCTGTAGAAGACTGGCATCCATCTTCTGTGCTTCTGTGTGAGAAATGCTTTCTGAAGAACTGACAGTGTAGTTTTTGTACAGTTACTTGATAGGGGCAGATTATTTCTCAAAGCGCTCCAAAGCTTCGCTCACTCAGCTTTAATCCTTTTCTGTACCAAGGTACTTACTTTCCATTTCCTCCACCCACGCTTAATGACGCCTGCAGCCCTGCGCATCCTTTGGAAGCGGTTCTTGGCTAACCAGGAGCGAATAGCTGAAGAATGAATTAAAAGAGATCTAAGTACAAAGGATCTCAGCAGCTGTTTCACACAATGGAATAAAGATGGCACTTAAGTCTTCTCCATGTTCAATTAGCATATCCATTCTTTAAATACCCAGTGTAGCTGGAAATGTTACTAGTTGCATTATGTCCAGCCACGCTCTCATCAAATTACCTGCTTGGATGAGGGTTGCAGACCTTCTCTTCTTTGCAAGTTTCTTCTGTTTAAATCTTCTCCAGCAACACTGGATGCAAAATGCTTTCTTGTTTAACACCTCTGCTCTTCTAGCTTCAAGTTGCTCTAGCTGTGTTGGGAATAGGAGCCTGCAGTTAATACTCAGGGACAGAGCTGTGCTCTTAACTCTTCTACAATCATTTGTTGCTTGTCAGGTCCCAAGATTGCTTATATTTTAGAGGTGACAGCATGTCATTAATGCTTATTATATAGTTATATATAATAAGTAAGGTTAAAGTAGAAAGCATATATATCTGAGGGGAAAAAGTGTTGTGGGGGAAAACACTCTGGAAGTAGCAGCTGGCTTAAAGCTAGCTCTACTGAATGAGAGTTGTTGTTTTGTTTTGCTTGTTTGTTTTTTAAATAGCTACACCCTTCAGTGTGCAAGCTTTGTAAAAGTGCAGAAGTGCCTTCTTTGTGTTTTTCAAAAAAGGATCTGCTCGGGCCTGTCAGAGGAGCTAAAGCTGCCAGCGGAAGGCAGGGAAAGCTGTAATCCATGCTGAAACGGTGAGAATCCTGGCAACACAAGGCACAGGTATATTGCAGAACTGTTAGCTGAGGAAGTGGCACTCTTACCACAGAATTAGCCATAAATACTTTGGTTTTGCCACAATACACTGAAGTATTCTCTGATCCCTTCCCCGTGGGCTCAGCAGCACTTTGTCCTGTAACAACGTTCTGCAGGATCTCCACAACGACAGAACGTGATGCTTTGTTGTCATCCACTGCTGCAGTCTCACCTGCAAATGAGGCATTGAAAAGAAGGTATTGCAAAATTTGGAAGCCAAGACCAGGTTATTGCCTTTACACTGAGACTTCGTAGCCATCTGGGGGTGATGGCTGAGATATTACTAGTTCTGGCCATTAGGGAAAAATGCAGCTGCATAGATTTTGCCATGTGCTAACAACTAGAAAGATAGTTCAATGCGTTTAAAGTAGGATGTGGTTTGGATGCTTATGTATTGTATTGTTGCCTCCATTGTGGCATATTCAGGCTAGCGTGGGTAACAAATGGCTTTTTGGGTGGATCTAGACAAGGAGAGCAGCACAGTCCTAAGAAAATCTGATGAAATAACCACAGCCCAAAACTATAGGGAACAAGGAGCAAAAAGCAAGGAGTTAGACTCGTAGCTTTAATGTACTGAGAGATGCAGGAATAAAAAACAAATGCTGTGCAATTCCACAGCTCTAACAGGGTATTTGAAGCAGCTAAAGGAATCAGGGACACGTGCTAAGTGTATGTATGTGCTAAGTGTATGTTTATTGTGGCAGTAAGAAGTGATTAAAATCATTTCTGGGACTTTTTTTTTACATGATAAGACCGAAAGGTTATCCAGATTAACCTATTTGGGCACAGAGGAAGACTTAACTCAGACCCGTCCTTTAAAGAGAATGTGTTGCTCAAGGCAGTGCTGCATGAGTTTTCTGCATGCCTAATGCCAGAACAGACAGTTGTTTTATCTTTTCATCCTGGATACTGTTTGTTTTTCTGCTATAATTATTTGTGAGGAGATGAGAGCATTTTAAGGCACTGAAAACAAATACAAACAACTCTTGCATACAGGAACACATCTGGTGACTATGATTATGTTCATGGGACCAAGCTGATAGGAAAACAAAAGCTTATCCTCGTGTTTAGGAAATTGTTTTACTTTGTTTGCAGATTATAACCCGCTGAAGATAAAAAGGAGTACTAACCTATCACAATGAAGCATTCCAACTAATGGGCTTATAATTAAGGGAGAAAGATATGGAGTGTAAGTAATTTTCCAGACTGTACTTCATTGCTTCATTGTATTTCAGCAAGGTGAACAGATTTCCAGCCATTAAACATATCTGAAATAGGCTGGTACTTACTGACCTTATTTCCCACACCTACTGGTTACTGAAAAGACCCAGGAAGATGGGATTAATCTGGGACAGGGAAGGGGTTTGCAGTCACTTTCAATATTAAATGTAACGACCTGATGATGAGCTCCTTTCTCAGGGGCTCACCAAAGACATTACCTGGTAGACTGGATTATGTTTCTTAACGTCCATCCTCGCTTTTGTTTAGAAAAAGGAATTGCATACAGAAGTTTGCAATAGGCAGAAGAAGCAGCAGAATCCAGGTAAGCTAGAAGGTCAGTGTGTTTGGCAAGAAAACAAAGTGGGGGAAAAAAAAAAAAGGAAAGATAAGGAATATAAGCAAAAGGTAAGTGGTCTTCAAGTTTACTTAAGAACTATTTCTAAATCAAATTATATCACATCATAACCGATTGCTTCCACCAAAGAGGAACATGGAAAAGCAGTAGTAAAGACGAAGGATTTGCTCTTTTTAAAAGAGCCCATTAAATGCATTAGGAAGATTAGAAGCTGCAGTCAGTTTAGAGAGGTTAGAAAAGCATTTTGAGAACAGCGGTGTTTCTAAGTGCTGAATACAATTATTGCATCTGATCTATGTGATATCAACATGGTGCAGGGACAAATTTATGGCAAAGGGATTATCTAAACAAACATACCTTCTTTCTTGGCAGTATGGTAGTTGCTTTTATCACACGCACTGTTTTTGCTGGACCTACGTGACTTTCTCAGTATTTCATAGCGATCAGTGAAACTTTGAAAAGAGATCCTGACAGACAAAAGTACAGTTAATACTAGGCTGGTATCATTCATTACTGCCTGGTAAATAATCTGTCCTTTGAAGGGAAAAAACTGCAGAATGGCTTAAAAAATCCAACTTGTAGACTGCAAAAAGACTGATGCCCATGGAGTCACCAACATGTAAGAAACGATAAACTTACTGAAGAAATTCAGGAGGCTGTCTGTTGCCCAGTAATGGACAAGGACTTTCAGATGTGAAAAGACTAGGCAGGAATTATGCTTTTTAGATGAAAATGGTAAGCTTCACTCCAGTCAGTAACATGACTGGCTCAGGCCTTTTTCCCTCCATCCTCTAAAGATGATCAGAAAAGCCAGCAAGATGGCTGGCTATGACAGATACTGTACTGAAGAAGACCACATTTAGATGAATGCCATTTTTCACATATCTTTCAATTGCTGCAAATGATACTATGAAGCACATGAAAAATAGAAAGTTTTAGTACATGATGGTCTACATCAGTACATTTCTTCTGCAGCTTCTCAGACTGGAAGGGTACAGTGAGGTCTCAGGACAGGGGGTTGTTACACACACACACAAGTGAATTTTTTAGGTATTGGCTAGATTTTTAAGAATCTCATTATCCTGAATGAAAGCTGCTCTCGTGCTGCTTACTGTGCAGTTACTGCACTTCTGTGCTTCCTGACCAGCAGTTTCATTAGCCAAAACACAGAACAACTGTCCAGATTTGTGACAGGTATTGCTGTCTCCAAAATGTGAAAGGTGCTCGAATAAGTTTACATACAAGCACAGAGCAGAACCCTTCAGATAGCTTTAAAAGAATCCCAGTACCTTTGTGGTATAAAACAGACTACTAAATATTTGGATTTCCTACTTAAAAGCTCTTCTGAATAACTATTACACCACTAATTGCTATAGAAATGGATTATGCAAGACACTGCTCAAGAAGTTTGGCCTTACCTAATAGGAAAGCCTGCTGCGCTGATGGTGATGGCTTCAACTATTCCACATGCCTGAAGCTGGCTAAGAACCTGAGGCACAAATTGAGTTGTTTTAGGAAAACACTTGTTCTTTGTGGGAGCTGCAGTGAAGGTGTGCGTGGGATGCACTCAACACAAGCCACTTTCAGCTCTGCTCAGCCACCACACTGGTGGTTAGGGAACAAACGGAGAAGGTGGAGAAGGGGATTACACAGCTAATGAGCAGACTTTCGTTGTGGGTTTGCACTGTGAAGATATCTTTGTGACCAGGGTAGCCACAGCCAGATCAACTTTATCTACTTTGTGAGCTGAGAAGCTATCATACCAAATAAGCCATGAGCACTGTGGTAAGCGAATTTCCCACACAGCAACAAATAAGTTGCACCTGAACAAGCTGCTGAGCTTACTAGTGCCATTTTAGACACGCTTCATCACTGATTCTGACAGGACATTTCTCTTGGAAATTTCAAAGAAGAAAACATTCTTTTGAAATGTAGTGTGAAAAGAGATCTACAGGTGAATCACAGCCATCTGAGACTCAGTGCAAAGCCCTGCACGTTATTTCTGGGAAGCTTCTGAGTAGTATAGAAAGGTTTTGGAGAAGTTACCTCTTCTTTTGTAAAAGTCATTGCCTTGCAGTCAGCATTAGGCTTGATGCATCGGATGTAATGTGGTTTGGTGCTGTTCAAGATCTGCATGAGATTTTCAAGTGAACTCTGCAAAGAAATACAGGAGAAGTACAGGTGCAATTAGGGCTTCCCCCTCCACAGGTAGTTCAGTGAATTGGTGCTATTCTATAAAAGCAACAAAGCTCTTTTTTCTTTCTATGAATGACTTTACACTCTCAGTATTAGCACAGCTAATATCTCTATGGATACTTCTAAAAATGACCGATGGTAAATTCAGAAAGTTTCCAAAACTGCATCAGGGCTGTTAGTTGAAGGTAACCTATCAATAGGAACACGCATGAAAAAGCCTGACAAAGGCAGATGCCCAGCTGCAAAAGGTAAAACCTGAGTGAGTTAAAACTCCAAACCCAGAGGTTATCAAAGCCTGATGCTGTATCAGGTTTACAGCCATCTCGTTTAATAACAGTTACTGATCTTGGTCCAAATATGATGTTTTCTCATCTAGTTATGAAGACAGCAGTAGACAGCAGAATCCTGAGTAGTGTATGTACCTTGAACTTTGACACCACTGTGACAGCAGCCGCTCTGTTCTGCGCTTTGGTATTGTTTTGGTTTTTTTCTGCAATAGGAAATAATTTCTGAAGCAAAGCATCCTTAGAATTTTGCAGAACATGGACGAGTTCTGGTGGAATGGGGTCCTGCAAACACAATGTGACTCATTAGCATTCGGACTTATGCAGAAACCCGTCACCTTCGAATCAGATTACTAAAAGTTCTCCATACGTAGATGGAATGGTATTTCTTATGCCAGCTGTGACTGAGCCACAGCTGTAGTTTCAAATCTGAAGTGATTTATTTGGAGTAAGATGTGCAAAGTCAGTAATTGTTGCTGAAAATGCATGCTAGTGATGCTTTAATCTAAATTTGCTTTTGGTCTGCCGGGTTGTGAGTTTGGTTTTTAAATAGCTGTTTCTGAAAACACCTACCTTATTTTTCTCCACCATTGCTGCCAGCTGATAGCAGACTTTGCCAGCATAATGTGAAATAATGAAGTTAGGCTTCTTACTAAACTTGTCTCGACTTAAACATTGATTATCAGACAAAGCTTTTTCAATCCGAGTTTGAAACAGGTCAGGGTTGGAGGATCTGTTCAAACGGCATTCCTGCACAACAAACAGAACAAAATTGCAGCATCTTGTTTGTCCTAAACAGATGTCTGTCAGTAATTAAAAGCAATGTCTGGCAAGTTTCATTCTAATTTAGCATTTGTGTTTTCTTTGCTGGCTTGGAATGGAAGGTGTGCAACTGGGCAGAAGGACTCGCAGTTTAGGTGTGCGCTTACCTCATTCAGCAGAGAAAAAATGCTGAGAGGATTGCCCTCTATCAAATCAAGGCAGCTCTGGTTGTCCTGGTAGTTTATGAAAGACCACTGCAGACCTTCAGATGCATATTCTTCCTGAAGTAAGAGAGAAACTGAATGTTCTGCAGCAGAGGGCACTAGAGCTCAAATAACTGCATGTTTTTTCTTACCATATGATGCAGTTACTGTTTAAGCAAACAAGTTAATCACAGACTCAGCCTATGCATCCAAAGCTCAGTTCATGAGTTCAACAGGAATCTTAAGGAAAAAAAACCAACTGAGGATATTTTATCCCAAGTAGCTTTGGAGTGCATAGCAGCAGATCCCACTTGAACAATTAGTTTAATTATTTGGGAACTTTACTAATTTATCAGTGAGAGTTGGCAAAGCTGCTTTACAAAGTAAACAAAGTCACACTAAGCTCTGCTGGATTTTCCCTTGAAGGGCAGGGAACACACAGAACTGCTTAGATTGGGACACAGCCCTAAAACTACCACTGTGTGCCAAACTTTACCAACCGGGCTAACTAAACGAAGTCTGATCCAAAAGGAAATGGACAAAGGTCATCAGATGAAACCATTTGTACAGTATTTATGCCGAATTATGGTATGAACCATAGGGAGTGCTTAATAAGCAGAAGCCTCGGCTGGTTATTTTACAAGTCTCCTGCCAAAAGCTCGCTCAGCACAGCCACTAATGGCATTCAACTGGTCTGGGATACAGCCAGGTCAAGAGAGCTAAGAGGGCAGGCAGTAACTGGTAGGAATGCTATTAAACAGAGGTTATGAATCAGTTTCAAGAAAAGCGATTGTGTGCTTGAACTTAGTTTCCATCTTCGCTGACCATTAACCCCTGGCATACTGACAAAGGCAGGTAGGGAAAAAATGGTTAGCATATGAAAGCACAAATTAAGGGCAAACAGGTACTTATCTCTTGAATCAATGGATACAACTATGCTCTGAGGCAGAAAGTGCCATCGTGTTGGTACCATTAAGAAAACAATTTTCCAGGTTCCAGTTAATGACAAAGATCACTGTGGTAATGCATGTGTAATATGAAGAAATTCAACCAGGACTGGATGGAGTCTACTACAGTAGCAGTCCAGGCCTGGCAGGAGCTCTGTAACTCTCAAAGACGTTAGATGAGAGCTTGAATTAGCAGTGTGTATGGCCAGTTAGGTTAGTGACAGCAATGTATTTAGCACATCCCACTGTTTTCTGTGGCGTTATTTGCTTGACTGAAGGTTGCAGTCTGACCAGAAGCACAGAAATACAATCAGAAAGACAAAAGATGCTGTTTTAAATTAGATATTTGACATTAGATCTTAGTGGAGTATTACCTGTTGAGCCTTCAGATAGTGTGCTACAAAGTGCTGCTGCAGTTTCTCATTGGCATAATTAATACAAAGCTGTTCCAAGTTGTTTTCAGGGAAGGCTTCAAAACCATAAACATCCAGCAAACCTAGGAGTATCATAAGGTAGTGCATTTTAATCTAGGAGGAGGCTGAAGGGCTTAAGGTTGCTCAGTTAAACCAGGGATGAAAAACTATACCTATGAAGCTGGTCCACAACGATGTATCGGCATAAATGCTTTCGTTTATGACCAAAACAAGCCATTCAAACAATCTGTGGACAATAACAACTGAATTAGTTGGAAAAATGCTTGCTTTTCTTACTGCCCCAAGAAAATTCATGCAATAAAACAGCAGTTCTCTGTAGATCTAATAGATACTGCAGCTACGTCAGTATCTGTGACCTAATCAAGGGTGTGTCAAAAGGGAAAGGCAGGGTTATACTATTCTTTTGTCCAAGCAGAAAGCCGGGGAAAGGATGTCTCCCTTGCTGCTCTATTCCCTCACAAAAATTGCGTGGCTTAGCACAGCAGCCTGGCCTGCACTTCCTTACTTAGCATAGATGACTTTGGCGAGGCAGTCCCTCCTCGTGTCACATTCAGTTCTAGAGCACGGCTTCTTGAAGACTTGCTGCTGTTTTCCAGCAGTTATTGTTCGAATTCTTAATGATTCCAGCAGCTCCTCCACAGGGATCTTCAGCAGGTCTCCTGCAGTCTTCGCAAAGTCTTGTTTGGGGAGAAAGAAGTTCCAAGATTATCCATCTGGAGTGTCAAATGAATGCGGGCCCTTTCATGGAAGGTCTAGGGATGATACTAAAAAACCCAGCTCTTCTATGAACTCCCCAACTTAATTGTGGGATTTTGCATCATTTTACCCAAACTCAGAAGAAAGTTTTGTACAGTCAGCCTCTTAATTTGCATGTACAGTATCCCTAGAATTGCAGGTACTCTATTTAAAATGAAACAACAGTATCCAAAAAGTCTGAAGTTTGCCACACTGAAGGAAGCACTATAGAGATTACTCTCTAGGTTACGTCCTTGTTATTTGTTCACCTTTTTTGAGCAGAAGCTTCTCTTCATTAGAGAAATGAGCATTTGCAAACAAAGGATTTAAGATGTTGCTAACCTGAGCTATATCAGTACTATCTGAATATTCAGCAGTGTGAACTCAGAGCATGTGAAATAATAGTAGGAAATTTCACTGTTCAGGACAGTTTTAGTTCTGAAGGAAAACTAGAGCTTTGCATCTCCTAAAGATACACAGAACAACCTATGTGCTGTGCAGCAACCTAGCAGATTTGCTCTGATTATGTGGAATGTTAGTCTTTATCAGGAAAACTTCAAAGCCTCAAATTTAAAAGCCCTGCTTTCCACTCTAGATCAGATTTATGGAAGTCTTGTGATGTCAGTGAAAGATTACAACCAATTGTAACAGCCCTGCCAATAATCCTTCTGAAATGACAGTCTAGTGCTACGATTGCCATGACCTGTAACAGAAGGATATTATCTCTCAGGTTTTGTGCAGTAGTTTGAAACCATGAAGCTTGGAGCACAAGCACACTTAAACTTTGGTCTGCCTATGCCCCTGATAGTCTCTTATCAAGCAGAAGAGCATAGTAATCCTTTCTACTAGACATCTGCTCGAAGATAACAATGGTCTTTAGAGTACAGCATGCTTGGTGCCTCACCTTTGGCTTTATCTTCTAGTTCACAAGGCTGAGATTCATCCACTGGATTAGAGAATTGAATGTTCCCAAGATGGAGAAGGCCTGACAATACCTGCAATATAATCAAGCACTGAGTTTTCTAAATCAGAGCTGTCCTCCAAGTCAGTGTCCTCTTGGCCTTGCCACACGAACAGGGCAAATCAAAACATTTCTGTACTAAACAAACAAACAAAAAACCAACAGAAAGGAAGTAGATTCCAAGTTTGTGCAGTAATTCCTCGTGCAGCATTACTGAAAGAAATCTACAGTTCACAGGTGTGGGTTTTTGGTTAAAAACTAGTATTTGGTTATGCAACCTAACGTGTAGCTGCAGGCATTCCAGGCAGCATTGCTGCAACGAATACCAAACAACCCATGCTCTGGACATTGATACAGAAGCAGATCTATATCAATCCCCAGTGCTAAAAAGACATTATAAACATTGTCATGAGCTTTGTGGTGACCATGCGTTATACCTGACCTTGAAAATATTGTTCTGAGTGGAGTGGTCAATGCCCAAGTGAAACATTGCATCTCTGGTCACCTCGAAGCAGTCCTCTGAAAAGCCAAACAGGTGTTGTTTAGTAAGAAAGCCATGCACACAGATGGAGGCATGTGGAACAATCTCCTCCACGTCCAGTTCAGCTGGAATTGTCAGAAGAGATTGAGGAAGCCAGCTGTTCTTTTGGTAAATCCCAAACCAGAAGTTGGAGAATCAAATCACAGATTTACTGCTGACTCTGGGGCTGTGAAGTTGGGCAGCAGGTTGCTGAAGCGCATCCAAAGACAAGGCGGTTTCTAAACATAACCACAGAGCAATGCAAATTTGCTAGGCCAGAAACTGCTGTTTCAAGTCAGCTGAAAACTATTAGCAGTGCAAACTGAAACTTAAAACTGAATCACATTAATGCAGATGGCTTTGCAAAATCTGCTGTGGCCAGGCCAGGAGAGTGCTGGCTGACTAACCTGGGTCACAGGATTTAATGGGACAGATGCGTTTTTACCTGCCTTCCCTCAAAGTTACAGCTGTTATGGATGGACAGCCTGTGAAACTAATCTTTACCCTCTAAGTTTCTCTCAGAATTTGGCAGCCAGCGGTAGTCAGCCCCTTCTGGAAGGTTCCATGCCAGTCTCTCCTCTGCAGTGGCACCTTTTGTGATCTGGAGACAGAAAATAAAGTAATGACCAGATTCTGCCTTGGGTATTTACGTCTCGTAGACAGGGAATGATAATTGACTGGCAGTACAAATTAATTTGGAAGCATGGCAGACAGATGAACTGTTAAATACTGGAAGTTATAACTGTGCTAAATCTGGTGATTTCATACCCAGTGTTTCTCAGAAACATTCAGCAAATCTAACTGAACACAAACCTGATAAAATATATGAAAGTTTCTTTCATTGGGGGCCTGATAGGCAACTCTTGTCTTCTCCAAAAGGAAAGTCTGAATGGAAGCACTACTCAGGTGGTGGAACCTAGAGGGAAAAAAAAGGCAAAAGAGCAGATTTTAATAAAATTCCCCTCATCAGAATTAGAGGGAGAAGACAATAGATAAGCTTTTCAAACAGTAATTACTACCTGTCCAAGTGAAGCTGAATGTATTTCCCAAAACGGCTGCTGTTGTTATTCCTCAGAGTACATGCATTTCCTGTGAAGTTACCAGAGACACAGACAACATCATCAGTGATTTCACTCTTCCACGTAGGACATACAGACATTAGAGTTGATTTGCATGCAGTTCCAGTATTTGAAGAGTTTGTCTTTTAAGGAGAGGAACAAGAGGTAGCTTAGATTTGTACATTAAAAAAGAGAATTCCCACCATGGCCACCTCTTGTCCACGCTGTTAAAAAAGCTACTTTTACCAAATGCTTCCATGATAGGGTTGGAATCCAACACTCTCTTCTCTATCCGCTCCACAGCTTCACTGCCTTTTGGGGAGGTAACAGAAGCAGCAACAGAAGCATAAAATTTCATAAGGCAGCGAGATGTCCAGGTCTGCAAGAGACAACAGGCCTTTGTTCTCACCATGTTATTAGTTATGTCAGTTAGTGAAACAGTGCTAGCTTCTGAGAACACAGTATGCATCTGGTGACGATGCTAGAGAGCAATGATGTCAGGTTTATAGCTCTAGCTCAGCCAAAACTTTTTGTGCATCAGCTTATGCACAGCAGACACACATGTAAATCCTACAAGTGCTTTGCTGAATGGCAGCTTTACCAAGATGTAACCAGCTGGAAGCTTAGCTAGAATTAATAGCTAGTATTTTAAGATGAACTGAATATAAATAGACTTTTAGTCACTAACACTCAGCAAAACATGTTCTCGGGCTTAAAAATATTCTCAAGTATTTTGCTGAATAGGAATGGGTATTACAGAGGGGGTAGGACGGGGTCTGAACTCTCCTGTCTCTGAAGGGTTTGCTGAGACACGACCTCCCTAACTGACTAACCTGAGACTTCAACTCAGGTGCAATTCCTATTGAACGATTCAAGTCTAGCCCTTCCACAAGTGGCAGATGTCACCTAGAGAGCAATTACTTTGAGTCTATTTGGCTGCAGCAATCATTTAATGCTTTATGCAAATGTCAAGAGAGTCTTGTGAGAGCAGGCTGGCTACATGCTCTGTCTTCTTTGCTCACTGAAGTATTCTGCACTACAAATCACTACCAAATCTCAAACAATGAAAGCAATGTCAGGACAACAGAAAACAATCTCCTTACCTTCCCAGCACCACTTTCCCCACTAACAATGATAGACTGGTTTATGAGGTCTGTCTGGCTTTGAACATTTCTGTAGGTTTCTTCAGCCACTGCAAAGACGTGAGGTTTTAAATCCTGGCAGCAAAACAGAATGTTCATGTTTAAGAGAGCAGTAATTACACAGTTCTACAGCAACCGACAGCAAAGGTCTTCTTGCATTTGTCTGAAAATAGTGCTGCTCTTTACGTAGAACTCATATCTCAGTAGAAATGGGTTTCGTCCTTCAGAATTATTCTGCTCGCAGAGATTTTTAAGAACCTGAAATCTGGGTTCTGCAGGAGGACAGGTATACAAAGACAAGGATTACCTGGGGGCGAGCAGCAACATGGTACTCTCTCATAAGCTCAGGTGAGTAGAGGCAGGAGATGGGCTGAAATGGATTTAAAGCCACCAGGCTGCAGCCAGCATTTGTATAAAACAAGTTTACTGTGTATCTTGCTTGAAGACATTTCAGAACTGAAAGATACACCTTCTGTTAGCATATTTTGAAAAGTGTATCTGACTCTTCCTGTTTGTAACAAAAATCTTCAGATATGTTATCTGTTAACAGAGAATGAGAAGGTGACCAGGAGAAACCTTAGATCTAGTATACATAATTATGCCTCTAAAAGTTGCCCTTGTTCTTAAGAAGCTTAAGTATTTTAACTCTACAATTCATTAAATTGCATGCTTTTATGAGCCTCTACACAGCAAATCCTAGAAAGCAAAGCTGTACATTTGCAGAGCAGACAGAGGCAGTCGTTCCCATCTGCACGAGGAAGATGCCTTAGCTTGTCTCAGCAGGGCCATCTAAAGCCAAGTGAGGAATTCACTTCTCCTAACCAATTTTATGGACATATGTTGAATCTGCATTGGAACCTTGCTTCCTGATATGTTCATATAAAACTGAACTGCAATCACAAGGTCACGCAGGAGCAATCCAGTGCCATAAACTCTCAGCCAACACTGGCTACCTGAACCAACACCACAAATGTGAGTTTTGCAGGCAGAGCTTGCTGAGAGATCAGTATGGCTACATCTACAATGAAAGCGTTGATAAATTTTTCAACCAAACATGATTTTCTAAGCTGATTTGAGTAGGCTTTGGTGGGAACAGTAATGACCGTGTATCAGCAGCCAGCAGGGAAAGGGACTCTCAGGAGGTGCATCTCCTGGCTGACTGCTCACCTGTCGTCGTCGTCACCGGATTAACTTTGGTGAGATCATCAAAAAGATGCAGCTGCTCTTCATTGCTGAGAAAAGCTCTGACTTCTTCTTCAAATGATTCATCCATGTCATTCTGGGTGACGGAATCTTCTTTTTGGCAGTTTACCTAGGGAGGATGTCAGATCAACACCA
The DNA here is from genome assembly GCA_016647715.1 of Pavo muticus. Classification (NCBI taxonomy): domain Eukaryota; kingdom Metazoa; phylum Chordata; class Aves; order Galliformes; family Phasianidae; genus Pavo; species Pavo muticus. Next base: position 1,858,547 of record JACDJE010000010.1, on the reverse strand, counting down.
GTCCATGGCTGAGCATAGCAGGACTGTCACTTCACTCCCTACATGCTATAACTCTTCTACCACATCCATGTAACACAAGTTCGGGTTCAGCAGGAATAATAATTTAGTACATTGGAGCTGCTGTTCCTCCCAGTTTGAAAGCAGTGCCCTCCCCCTGCATCACTGCTTCCCACGGCGCACTGTTTTTAGGAAGTATTATTATGTGCCATATGAGAGATGGCAGCACTGTAAGTTGAATTCGTCGCTGGCAGTACAGGCTGTAAGGAAAGGTGCTCAAAAAGAATGTGTCCTAAAACTCACAGTACCCATCACTTGTAATTGTGCAGGTCATTCAGCACAGACACGCTTGTACAGTGGTCTTAAACTGAATACTTTTAGCCTATGGATGTCACGCATTCAATGCACGCGCTGCCTTGGGCAGAGGGAAGCAGGCAGGACTGGCTGCAGAGCTGAAAGCACTGAGGTCCAACACAACAGTTTTCCTCAGAAAGACTTCCATTTTCAGAGCAGAGAGAGACGGTCCTGAGACTGAAGTTGAAGACTGCATGCATTGCAGCCAGGGGAAGAACTGCTAACACTGTAAGAGGTGAAGATTATATTAGGTGAAGATTTGTCTCCTTTGAATCACTGGAAGTATTTAAATCTCAGCCTCTGGGCTCCCATGCCCTTGACAACAGTAGTTGGAAGGGCACATTTGTTATACAAGTGTAATGGAAAACTTAGCCAGAAGAGAGATTTCAGGTCCTGCTTGTTATGTTGGGGCTGGAAGGGAAGAGATGCCAGTCCTGATTTTTGCATCCTGGATATTCCTTTTCTGTTCCCCATCTCCTTGACAGGAGCTCCTTCAGAGTAACCCTGCTCATTTGTATTTAGTAGCATAAATCTGCAATACTTTACAAGTTAACCAAGTTAACGAATAGCATCACATTATTTCTACACAGTGAACGACTTGTGACAGCTGTACTGCAGAGCTGTCACTCCTGCTGAAAAGTGACCCTTAAGGATGTGCTTGCTCCATGCATTAACATTGCCCCGTTCATGCCAATGGTGTAACAAAAATCACTGCTTACTGTTAGGGCAACACAGCACAAAACTGCGTTAGTAATGCAGTTCAAAACCGCACAGTTAATGAGTGCAGTCGAGCTCCTGAAGTAGGGGTGAACATCCGTTAGCAGTTACCTAACCCTGGCTGCAGGTAAACAACCGAGCATTGCTTCCTGGCAGTAATCAGCGCACACAATTCCCGGTTTTCTTTTACCTGCTTTGGCATTTTGGCACTTCTCCAGCGCGGCGCTGCGGGCGACTCCGGCCGTGTGACGGGGGCTGCGCTCGGGGTCCTTCATGCAGCCCAGCCCGAAGAGCCCTTCAATAGAACGAGGAGCGCTGAGGACAAGGAGAGCCGTGCCGCTCCGCGGAGGTCCGCACGCCGAGCCCGACAGCAGCGGGCAGAAGAGCGGATCCGCAGCAGCATCCAACTGCAAAGCGCAGCGTGCTCCGCGCTGTGCGCTCACTGCAGAACAAACCGCTGCTCTCTTGAATTAAGAAATCGAAGTTCCCCGGCAAGAATCCGCAGCCATCCCCAAGTCCTGCTGTTAAGAAGGGAGGAAGGCGCACAAAGGTATGTAAGGAAAGGTTCGCGGCTGTGTCGGCGTCACGGGAGCGCTACTCTGGGGCGAGCGGTGACTCACAGCAGCTCGGAGCGGGCTCCTTCCCGCCTGCTCCGCTCCCAGGCGGACCCCGCGCAGCGGCTCCGGGCAGGGCGTGCCGAGGCGCTGCCGGCCGCGGGGACGGCCCCGCCGCGCTCCCAGAGGGAACGGCGTGCAGCCCCAAGGTCAGCGCGCACCTCGGGCCGGGCGGCGGCACGACGGCCCCGGAGGTCAGAGCCTCGCACGATGTAAACGCGTCCCGCCCGCTCCCCGCTGTCCTCTCAGCTCCGGGAGGGCGCCGCGGTCCTTGCGGGCGAGATGCTTCCCAGGCGGCACTCACCGGGGAGCGCGGGCCGAGCGGGCGGCGCGGAGCGGACCGGAGCGACGGCGGGAGGAAGGGGAGGAGGAGGAGGAGGAGACGGGGCGGGGGTTGCGGGCATAGCTAGTGGCGAATCGGGCGCTGCGGAACAACAGCTGCATGCCGCTGCCGAAGGAAAGTGCGGGCGGGGAGCGCGGGCTGCGTTTACATCGTGCGAGGCGGCCGCGGCGCGGGACGGGGTGAGCGCTGCGGGACCGGGTGAGCACCACGGGGCTGGGTGAGCGCTGCGGGACCGGCTGAGCGCTGCGGGGGGCGGGGAGCTGCACCGAAGGCGAAGCGAACAGAGCGGCAGCTGTGACTTTCGGGGTCGCGTCCTCCTCGTCTGCGCTGCAGAGGTGCGTTCCGCAGAGCAGTGCGCGCGGTATGGTTGCTCGCAATGTATTTGCTTTCTAGAGAGTTGGGGGAGCGAGGACTTGAAGCGTCTCGTTGGAGCGGAGCGGGTGCTCGGCTTCCCCGGCACGGCGAGCTGTGTGGGACTCTGCGGCTGCGGCAGCCCGAGTCTGTCCACACGGACCTGTCCGTAGCGTTCACCCGGGGAGAAGTTTTGAGTCCTGCTCCACGAACCAACTCTGCTTCATGCTTCTCATTTCAGAGGAAGGAAGCAGAATGTCACAGAAGCACCTGAAAGAAGCCTTCGTCAGTAACCTGAACGGAACCAGCCTGCTGGAGCTGTCCCTGGGCACGCCCCTGGCCCCGCTCTGCCTGCTTTGCAGAGGGCTCCTCTTGGTGCTGTACTGCCAGCACCGCGGGAAGCCTTTACGCTCGAGGCCGTCCGGCCTGCTGCTGGACTTCGGCGTGCTGGTCGCCCCTCTGCTGTTCTCCTGCACAGTCCTGTCTCCAGTGTTGTTCCTGGTTCCAGCCATCCTCACAGCCTTCTGTGCGGGAATATTTTTTACAATATACCGCCAAAGACAGCGTGACGGCCGAGTGCCCTTCAGGCAGATAGTCAAAGACTTTCAGAACACGTACCTGGATCCGGACTACATTCCGGCGATAACCGTGTTCCGAGTTTATGTCAATGTGCTGACTTCCATCAGCATCTTAGCAGTGGATTTCCCACAGTTTCCACGACGATATGCCAAAGCCGAGACCTATGGAACAGGAGTTATGGATCTGGGGGTTGGAGCTTTCATTTTCAGTAACGCTCTCGTTTGTCCCGAAGTTCGACAAAAGGCAGCAGTGACACAACCCAAATTCTCCAGTCTGGCCAAGCAGCTTTTTGCCATTTGGCCTTTGGTTGTTCTCGGTGTTGGACGACTCCTTAGTGTTAAATCTATAGAGTACCACGAGCACATTTCAGAGTATGGCGTGCACTGGAATTTTTTCTTTACCTTAGCACTTGTGAGGCTTGCGGCATCTCTGCTCTTAGCCATGTTTCCCAAAAATAAATCTTGGATCGTGGCTGTGACTCTCGCTGTGCTTTATCAGCTCACTCTTAACGTTACCTCTCTGAAGACATTTGTCCTGCATGGCAGCAATGGCGAAGATACGAGGACAGGCTTTTTGAATGCCAACAGGGAAGGGCTGCTGTCCCTCTTTGGGTACCTAGCCATATACATGGCAAGTGTGCAGGTGGGGCTCTATCTGCTGAAGCGCAGAGATTCAGTCAAAGACTGGATGGGAGCAGCGCGCCTCCTGCTGCTGGCAGCTCTGGTGCTCTTTGTGTTTCTCCACATATCCCAAGCCCACGCAGACCCCGTGTCCCGCCGCATGGCCAACCTGTCCTACTGCCTGTGGGTCATCGCTCACTGCCTGACCTTCTTTGTCAGCTTCGTGGTGGCTGATCTCGTGCTGGTGTTCACAAAGCTTCTTGTGAAGGGCTCCGCTGTGCCCTCGTGCTGGCGTGCTGTGAAGGCTCCGGGCAGCAGGGAGCAGCGACAAGCAGAGGCAGTGCACATCTGCCTGATTGCTGCCATTAATAAAAATCAGTTACTGTTTTTCTTATTAGCAAATGTTATGACTGGTATTGTGAATGTAATGATAGATACCATCCACAGCAGGGCTGCATTAACGCTATGTATACTGCACTTGTACATGTTTCTTAACTGTTTCATTGTGTATATATTGCACACCAGAAATATAGTATTAAAATTTTGGTGATTCCACTCTGTCTTAAGGGGACTAGCTACACTTTGCTATATATTAATGGAAAGAGAAGCATCTTTCCTATATTTATCAATAACATAGATACAGTATTTTATATCGTAGTATTTATAACAGCTTTTTATGACTTAGGGATATTAATTGTTATTTTTACTCATTCATTTTTACCCTTTGTTTCACCAAAGCATGCACTCAGTGCTGTTACCTGCTGAAGTTGCTCATTTTCCTGAAAACCATTTTTCTGATCGTTTGCTGAATACTTGTGCTGATAGAAGGACATTAATGCACACCTTTCTGTAAGCACATATGCAGAACAATAATGTTATGTGATCAGTGAATTCAAGAGGTACGTTTACATCCCAGTGCTGGTAAAATTCTATAACAGTGTATAGAGTAGAAGCCAGATGAGAAACATGAGTAATTGTGTAGAGAGAGACTTAATTGTAAAGATTTCATTAGTTAAGGTCCTTGCATAAATAATAGATAAGAGTAATTCTTTATATAAAATGCATAGAGTAAGTGGATGCTTTAAAATGCTTTGGAAAGATTTATGCATATATTCAACTTTGACAGCAGTAATGGTGTGTGGAGTGTTAATCATAGATTGAAATCTAAATTAGCCTTTGAATTAAAGCTAAATTTATTTTCACCTTCAGTGCTGAATGTAAATGAAGAACCTATCTGAAGCACGATGAAATCCCACTGCAGATGAATTCATGCAGTAGGTGCTGGGATTTGTGGTGCAGATAATCAGAGCTGCTCGTACTTCTCTAAGAAAACACAGAGATCAAAGCTAATTCACCCACAGCCTGCGTACCAACATGCTGTGACAGCTCGTCTTTAGGAGTGCTGTAGAATATGGTCTTCAGCTCTGCTTTAAGGTACTCAATGCCCACATATTTGTCTGTAAAGTTATTCTAAACAGTAGCTCATTTAGTACTGTGTTTTGACAGCTGAGATGTCTTGAAATGGGAATGTTCTGTGTGAGTTGTTAGCAGGCTGTGTGCAAATGGAAAGCAGCACGCTGCAGTAGGTCAGGGTACCGATGCTGTGTTGGTGAGAGATGTGCTCAGGTTCTCCACCTATCACAGTCTTGCAAGCTCAGAGCAGAACATTTTTCATTCACTTCCCTAAGTCTGACCGTTCTTCCTGACCTCATTAAGTTGCTGAGAAATATGTTTAAAAATCATGAGGAATTCAAGAATGCAAGATACAAACAGTATAGATCAGAATGCAAGATACAAACAGTATAGATCAGGTGATAGCTGCTGATGAATGCCTACTGTTAGTGGAGTGACAGGGGTGCACGTGGGCCATATTTCAGTTTTTTCCTTCTCTCTTGAATGCAATGAGTCAAAACCTAAGGGAGATAAGGCCTCCAAATCTGATTCCTGGGAAATGTTCTTAAGTTTATGAGGTTCTCTCAGGCTTTGGCCAATAGAAAGATGCAGACTGAAGATTATATACTATGGACACACTGAGTTCGTGCTTGTTTACTTCCAAGTTATAGTCCTGCAGTCTATGGAACTAAAGAGAAACAGCTGTATTGTTCTAGGAACAAATGCAGTTAATAAGCACGATTGTCAGAGTTGTTAGCAGTGCTTCCTTGTAGCTCGTGTGTGTATTTATTCTAAATCAATTCCAAACCTTGCCTTTGGAAGAAAGGCCTCCATCGCCGATTGGCCTGACTCATTTGTGACAATAACTCACGGATATTCATTTCTGAAGTGTTTGAAGCACGAGGCCTGCAATGAGCTCTGCCTGAGAGCACAAGTCTGTCAAGGTGGTTCAGCAGGCGTTAACTGGGTGTGACAAAGCTGAGTTCTGTCTGGACAAGCAGCACACTGTCTGGATGTGAACTGCATTTCGTGAAGCAGGAATTGCGTGGGAGGGCTGCAGAGCCCGGCGGGGCCGTTGGGCAGCAGCTGCACCACGGAGCTGTGGCTGTAAGGACAGAGCTGGCAGCTGAGGGCACCACGTGAGGGAGATCACGGCACAGCACCGCTCTTCTGAAGCCGTGTGAAGCAAGCTGTTCACCACTGAATTAATGAGCAACAATTAATTCCCATTACTTATTGTCAATAACAACCGTGGCAAGTTCTGCCCGGAAGCAACCAGCGGTTATTAATACTGAATGTTTTGACTATGAATGGATACAGATAATTAACCGTGCTCCTGCAGGAACCAAGAGATGCAAGCAAGCGCTCCGATCACAGAATCCATGCAAGGAAATGGTGCTGCAGTGGGCTTGAAAGGATGCAGGAGGAGTGAATAGCACTGGAGACACCTAGTCCTGGTCCATCCCTGCGGCTGTTTGCCCCATGGACAGTGCCACAATTCATCTCATATTTGGGTGTGTTAAGATGTGTAGGCTTATGTAGATCTACAGATATATATGAAAAAATGAGTCTTTATCTGTTGGGTAATTAGTAAAAGTTACATTATGAACTGTAGCATGCCACTGACTTCAATAATAATTGTAAAGCAGAGGACCAGGAAAAGAGAAATTGTTATCGCCTTTGATGCCATAACTCTACGGAACGACCTGTTTGTAGGGCTGCAGGATAGAGAAAACGCGGGTGAGCGGAGATGGTCACCTTCATCCTTAGGATTGTTCCTCATGAGTCATCAGGTCCTTCTTTCCAAATTTCATTATTTTTAAGTGCGTTGGGTTTTTATGCAAACCGCAGCGTGCCTCCCATTCCAGCGTGCCCTTTGAAGTCAGATGAAGACTCACACGAAGCCTACAATGTAGGCTCGGGCCGTATCCTCACCACCACGTCCTGAAGCACAGTATCTCTTCCAAGGGGAAAAAGGGCACGAAGTGTGGGCACAAAAGGCTGTCTGCCTTTACTTTGTGGAGAGCGACAGCTGCGTTTCCTGCAGATCCTTCTCCAGGGATAAAAGCTACGTGAAACCGAGTTTTCATAGCTCATTTATTTACGTGCACACGTGTAACTGCTGGGAGCGCAGCGTTTGGGGCAGCGCTGCTGTGCTGCTTTGTGCCCTCAGGAGCTCAGCAGTGCACAGTGCTGCTGCCGTGCCAGTGCTGCCCAGCAGCGTGCGCTGCTCCCGCTGTGCCTGCACAGGAGCCCATTTGTTGCACGATGCAGAACCGAGGGGAAAAGCCCGCTGCCAACCGCCCCGCTGCTCTCCTGCGAGGGCTTCAGCGTACGGAGCCATCAGTTACGGAACGACGCGTCCACGCGGATAAGCAAAGGCGATCACAGCTGCTGAGGAACCGCCACTGTCGGTTACGTGCCGCCCACGTTTAGCAGCCGCAGCATTTCCCGTCGGTTGCAGCGGGCGCTCCGGCAGCGCTATGCACACCACCCGGCAATCCGTCCCTCCGCCGCCCCGCGCTGTATTTCCGGCGGCGGAGGGAGGAGCGCGGCCGTTCGAGGCCGTTTGTAACGCGGCGTCACCGCGGAGCTCCCTGGGGTAACGGACGGAGCGGCGCCTCCCGCCGCCTCGGCCGGACCGGGCGCTGCCTGCGGGTGAGGTGGGACGGGGAGCGGCGAGATCTCGCGAGAGGACGGCGGGGCGGGGCCGGCGGCGGCGGGGAGGGCCTGGGGAGGGGGAGAGGAAGGAGGCGGCTCTGTGGCGGAGCCCGAGGTGTCCGCCCGCCTGTCACAGTGCCCGGGCCGCGGACTCGCAGAGCACCGGTAAAGGCCGGGGGTGGGGGCAAGCGGGGCGGCGCGGGCCGCGGCGGGGCTGAGAGGAGCGGGAGGGACGGAGGGCGGGCGGCTCCAGGCTTCCTCCGCGCCGTCGCCTGCGGGCTGCGGGCCGG